>VWYP01016690.1:0-30769 GCA_013400435.1 Pycnonotus jocosus | reverse complement strand
TTAATTGCAGCGGGCCTTTCACACTCAGCACCTGGAAGCTGTCTTCTGGGCTTTAGTTGCTGACTTTGGAAGTCTGTTTCCAAGATTCATTGCATTATTAGCATCATACCAAAAACTTCAAATATCATTTGTGTGACAGCTCCTAAGTGTTGAGGAGATTTTCTAAAAGCATTTCAAAGTCTATTTTAAAAGGTTTTTCGTTGGATAAACATTCTGAAGCACGTCAGCGTAATGTGAGCACTGGAAATAAAGTACCATACCTTCTTTTGTCACCACATCTTAGTCTCTTGCTCTACAATTTGTTTGCTGTTGGGATACATTTATTTTGAAACAATTTAGACCCCTTTAGTTCATTAAATTGTGTGATATATCAAAATAAATGCAAATTTTTGTCTAAAATTTCTTCACTCTTAAGAATCATTAACAAAAATGGAAGTTCAAGTTGAAAGCTGCAGGAATTCAAGGAATTAAGGTTTAAATATAAATATATTTAAAATATATAATAATAGCATTGAAATTTTAAAGAAGGATCCTGTCAACTTTTGCTGTGGACAGTAATATTCATGATCAAATATAAAGTACAATATCAGTACAATAGCTTGAATGGTTAAGCTTACAAATGAAGAATAAACTGTTCTTAAGTAACGGCGAGGTAAAACTAACTAAAAAAATGAAACAGAATTGTTTTCATTTGTAATATTCAGACTTTTGGAAGCTGGCAATGGGCAAAAAAAGGTCTTTATCAAATCTAAAAATAAACTTTATTTCAGGTTTAATTTCTCGTTATGTCTTGCTAAGAGTGTCCTCTTGAGTTCTGTGTAAGCCACAAGGGAGATGGTATGGTGTACAGTTTATACATAAAGGATGGCCTAAAGCAATGCTATTAGGAAAATGCTGTTGTCAATGGAATTTGAATAGATGGCCCACAATATTAATAAAGAGAGTAGTGAGAAGTGAGCTGGTGTCAGATGAATAACTCATCAGTTTAATTTTTCTTAAAATGAAGTGTCTCCTTGAACCATCAGGTACACGTTTATCCTAAAAATAGCTGCAGATTTATCAAGCACAACCATCCACCAAAGTCATACCAGCATGTTTATGTGGATATTACTGATTTTAATTCTTTTGAGAGATATTTTCCTTCTGTCAAAAGAAGAGAAAGAATAAAAAAGACCCCCCCATGTTTATATGAATGAACTACTGTTTTTGCATAGAGATAAATATAGAGCTAAATCCTGCAGTCTTTGTTCAAGTGTAATTCTCCTCGAAGGCAAGCTTCTTTTGAAGTGGAAGGTATTTTTGCCTCAGCAATAAAATTGTGTCATTTCATTCCATGGAGAAATATAGCAGGATTAAAAAAAAAAAAAAGATCCTGAAAACAAGAGTTGACATTTAGAGATATTAACAGAAGAACTGTTCAAATGTTGAAGAAAGCAGCAAGCATGTATTCCCTCTGTGTTTTTTGTTTTTTTTTTTTAATAATTTGTGGTGATTGAGTGTCAGTATGAATGACTAGTCCCTGGGCTCTACTTCCTTCTCCATTCTATTTCTATCTTGTGTTCTCCAAATTCTTATGCTGTGCCCATCACTGTGGTATTTGAGCATTTTCCAAAAGAGCATTAAGTAGTGTGACTCACATCTGTAATGTGGACTATTTATCCTCTTCCTTTCACTCCCTCGGGTAAATATGTGTGGATTTAAAATAGATACATAACTTCTCCTTATGCTTGTTTTACTCTTTTTGGGGAAAGGAAATACAGATGGTATTGAGTTGTAATCTGTAGCAACTGATAGTGATCAGGTCAGCATGAATTCTTGCCAGGATTTGATGGAACATGATGGCATGGAAAGGAGAAGCTTTCCAGATTTGCTGTCTCCTTTGCCTGGTTTGGTCTGGGAAGTACACTGAGCTACAGTTGTGCACTGTGTTCTTGAGGTGGAGCTTCTGCTTTAGAAAGGATGGGTGGCAAACTCTGCTGCTTTGACTGTCTCTCTTCTGGAATTTTAGGGGCCCTTGGAGTGCATTTTGAATGTTATGTGCTAAGAATGTGTCTTTTTGACAAGGTTATTGAATATATATTTTGCATAACATTTTATGTGCATAATGCGTGACAGAGTGAATTTATGTCTGTACTCTGGGTGTAAGTCTTTGCTGTTTAACGAATATTTACATATTTTCAGCTCTTTTCTTTGTGGATATTTTACTGACTTGGATAATGGATAGAGGATAGAATATTTCATGATGACTTTTCCTTTAAATTATGCACATCCTTCCTCTTATTAAATCTGGTTTTGTGTGTGTAAGCTTTTTAGACAGCACATTTCCTCTATACAGACTGATTTATGGGATCAGTCTTGTGCTTTCTTACTTTTAATTTGTACTTTATTTCTGTATCAAAGAACTGTATTGAGAGAATGCACATAGGAGAAAAATTATAGGAGATGTTAGGATGCTGCCATTATTTATTAAGACTTCTGTTTCGGTCTGTGTGATGTGCATTGACACTTTCCTACTTGAAACATCATGAGTTTCCAGCTCCTTTGCTGAACAATTCTAAAGATAAAATGTTCTCCTCATATAAAGTCAGACTCATAGCTCTGAAAAGACATGTATTACAACTTTTCATGGGTATGGAGAGTTTGGCTCAGTAGTAGACAAATTTGCCCAAGAGAAATTCTGTTATGAAATCATGCAACTTTTCATATATTTGCAAAGCATCACAGGTTTACCATGAGGTCCTTATAAAAGATTTCTTTTAAAAGTTTATGGCTTTGTCAGCTCATTTACCTAAGGGGGCAAGAAAGGTAGAAACATAGTGGGCTAGCTAGAGGATGGTGGCTCTCTGTGAACCACCACTGTCAAGTCCAGAGCAAGCTTTAGCAAGGTACAACTGACTGCAGGCTCAGTTACTGTGGTAATTATTGCACAGACATGGTAAAAATGGGGTAGCTACACTGAATGAAACAAGATCTCTGACAAGCAAAAGTCAAGGAAGCTGGGCTGTGTGTGCTCTGTATGACACTATGAGTGGGGTGTGGGGCAGGATGCTCACCTGGGGAAGAGGAAGCAACAGATTGATGGCCATGACTCACAGAATTGTAAATATCAGACTCACAAAGCTATTGTACTATTTTATAAATAATTATTCTACTTCATAGATAATCAGCTCTGATTTACACTGTCTTAAAAGCATTGTATGTTTTGGATCTGGATTTCAAGGCTGGAGAGAAGAAATATATATATGTGGTGATTATTGATTTTGCTTTTGGACAATGGAGATATGTATAGGAATTCCTAAAGTTTATAGAGTGAGGCAAAAAGATTTGCTTTTGACTAAATAGTAAACTGGGACTCCAGGCGATGTTAGTTAAGTTATGCTTCCATAATTTTGCACTGCATTTTATCTGAATTTGGTGTGCTGATTGGAACAGTTCATTGCTAAACCACTCATAATTTTGCTCTTATTTCTATGCATTATAAAATAAAATATGGTTCAAGTGACTTTAAAAGTAATAACGTCATGCAGTATAAAATAAGTGATAGTGGAAGTTACACAAATATATGTATATAGTTGAGGAGGATACTTGCCCTCTTTCCTGCCCTGTCATGTCTTCTTCCCTTCCTACCACCTCATTCCTCTCGCTTGTAATATCCTTTATCATCTACCCTTTCTTTTGTTTTAATAATTTGTACTGCTTTTTGGGCCTCTCTCAAAATTTTCATTATTCCTTGCTTCTTCCATGCTTAGACATTTTATACTGTAGATAATGCTTGTCAGGTTGTTATGGCTTGTACCGTTTGCTCTTCAAGAAGACTCAGTATTTATAATTGTTCTCTAAAGAATCTAAAACACTTTCAGACACTGTCTACAAATTATTAAGGTAATACTTCCTCTTAGTGACTAAGCAGAATATATTTGGAGATTATACAGAGTGGCAGTTACACTAATTATTTGGCTTGATGATCTTTATGTGGACTAAAGTTGTAGAACACTGCAGTAATGGTGACGTTCCCACATTCAGGAATTACAAGTTGGATCGGTTGGAGGTAGAAAGGCTTGACATTGTATGGGGCTGAGAAACAGTAAAGATACAGGATTTAGTTAACAAAGAACCCCCAAAATAGACATTCAACACCAGATAGTATGTGCTTTCTGTAATCTTGTCAAATAAATATCTTTCTGCACTTTTATTAAAAAAAAAGAGGAAAAAATAATTTAATTTTACATCATAAAAGAGGAGTTGAGATCATAATTTTAAAGTCTGGGATTGTATCCTGGAAAGCAATGACGAGGTGAAATGCAGTGATCTCTGGAGGTGAGGTAGGGGACTGAATGGTCCATTCTGGTTTTTGCCTGCATACATCTCTGAGCTGAGTAACAACGAAATAACAGAATGTCAAATAATTGATTTTTCCATTGAACCAATGGCTGATTAGTGTATATATTGTAAGTGTCAGAGTAGTGATAAGTTACTGCATAACTGGTGTAAAATGTGATTTTACCCTGCCAGTGAAGTTTTAAAATACTTGCAATATATTCAAAGTTCCATAATAGGGAGGAAAAAAGTAAAATAATAGTTTGAATTTGTAATTTTAATCCACTGGAATGGGATTTTCTTAATTTTAATGCCACCTCTTACCCTTTTGCTTTAGTAGCCTCCAAGTTTTGTTATCATATTTACAGTCAGTCAGAATGCTAGGACAGTTTCTAAAACCATCAGGCCAACCTTTTCCAAGAAAGATTATTTTGGTGTGACCTTTCATTTTCTCCCAACATCTTCTTCACTGATTATGCATTTTGACAGAAATTTGGGGTGATGAAGACCCCAAGAACACACAAAGTGATTAGTAATGATCTCTATACCTGTTTTACTGCAACAGATGTTATACATTAACAATGAGCTTTGAGGTGGGAATGATTTTTAAAGTTAAGTTTAGATCACATGTGCTGTTTTAATAATGTCTTACTATATCAAGGTTATTAGCTACAATTTACCTTAGACAACCTAATCTCTCTAAGAGTGGGCAAATTTTCTTTAATTTAAACTCATAAGCAGGAAGAATCTCTTGAAATACTAATTGTCTAAAAATAGCATTCAAAAGCAGTCATCATTCAGACAAAGTTATTTGTATTATAAATCTGAAGTTCATATTGACCCATGTTGTTTTCAATGCTTACTGAGTTTAGATCTCTTTTGCAGAACTACATGGTATAACAGGAGGAACTGTTACATTCTTGAAGTAACTCTGTTGAGGGTATGTTGTATTAATAAAAACAGTTTACACCAAATCTGGTAGTGCATTTGTAAACTCCAACAACTTCAACTCAGGAGTTATACTTCTGGTGATACAGTAACACTGCAAAACCAATGCTGTGCTGAACCTCTGCTTCTGCATGATATCATGTGGTGACTCCTCATGTACTTTCTCCAAGTATGATCTTGAAGAAGCAAAGGGGTCAGGAAGGACTGAAACTGTAAGAGTTAATGTAACAGTAAGAGATTGGATAGGGGAATAGCAGTGCATGTAAGAAGTAAATACATGTGATTTTTGGAGAGTAAGAGTTCAAAGCAATTTCTCCTGTTTTCTGTCATTGAAGGTAGAAGGCAATGTTTTTATAGTCTTGAATTTAAGTATTAGCTGTCATTGCATTATATGCTTGCAGAGTGATCTCAGTTGCATTTTAATAAATCAAACTCATGCATTTTGATAGGATAAAAGTAATAGTCATGATAATTGACTTTATGTATCTGTATCTTTAGGACTTTTGATGTGAGATCATAAAGAATATCTTTGATTTAAACTTTAAACTTTTTTATTAAAAATATCTTGAGGTATCTCCCATTTGTTCTAGCAGGAGTTAGCAAGAGTTGAATTGTGTTTCATACAAGACTGAGTGCTTCTGTTTAGAACATTCATAAGAAAATCTAAACTTTGAATAACACATAAAACCTATTATTTTCTTTGTTTACTGTCTCTATTGGATTGGTTCTTCCTTCTTAAATCTCATATGAGATTGCTTAAATACCTCCTGATGACCTATTCTTTATTTGACATTAATATTTTTAAGGTGAATCATTTCCTATAGCAAATATAATACTGTATTTGTACTCAGAATATTTAACAGGTCATAACATTGCTAGGTATTTGATATAACATGGCATTTTGGTTCTGTGTATTTTTGAGGGCAGACTTCCTTTAGAATGTGTACTATCTTAAGCATATGAAGGACACAAAATGTTTTCACCTTTAAATAAAATTGTGAGTTAGAAGCAGTTAACCTATTTTGGAAAATGCTTTACAACCATCTTTTGTATAACTTTTCAGAAATGTGTACTCCAGCATTTTCAGAAATGTGTACTCCATTTCTGTTAGCAAGAAATCTTTTTCCATAGAGTATTTATCTAACTCTGGGTGCATTTATACAATTTTCTGATTACAGAAAGGATGAGTGAGAAGAAATGATTTTAAAGCTGTTTAAGGCCCAGAGAACACATAGAATAATAGGAAACATTGCTGGTTGCAATCTCAACAGGTCTTCCAATTCATCCTTTGCCTCAAGGCATGACCAGCTCTTAAGACAGCAGTTTCTGACACTTATTTGTCTAAACTAGTGATTTGCAATTGTGATCCCCACCCTAGCTAGTGAAATAAATAGCCTTCCTGGCCAAGGCAAGGGCACATAGTAGACAATGCACTGTATTCAAGTTAATGATCTCTGCAAGAGCTGTGTAGCCGGTGCAGCAGAAAGTGATGAGTGGGCCAAGCAGATCTTAGGGTGAAGCTATTGCATACAGTATGAAAATTTTAATTTTTTTCAAATGGTAGATTACTACTGAAAAGCATGAGCACAATGACTCCACTACTGACTCAACCAGGGATGGAGGTTTCTTGAATTCCCTAGATAATTTGTCTCAATTTCTCAAAGTCCTTATCCTTACCCCTTACTGTTAAATCTAAATCTCTTTCCTGCCATTTGCTACTTACTCTGTCTACAATGGAAATACAATGCAGGCTGTTACTTTTCTGTTTTTTATGTATTTCACAAATGTGGTCATATCTCCTCCTGTATATTCTCATCACTCCTTTCTGTGGATTCAACAGGTTGTATTTTCTAGACTTCTGACCATTCTTGCTGATGGTCTTTATATATACTTTTTGACTGATTTTTTTTTTTTAAATGAAGTGTCCAAACCCAGACATGTATTTCAAAAGTGTATGGAGTGAGCATGAGGACAAAACTGTCTTGTACAGAACTCTCTCTTTGTATAGACAGTATCACATGTGTTTGGGGTTTTTGTTGTGATAAAGCACTTATGGATTCGTTGTGAGCTACTACCCCTTCACCATGCTTTTCTGCAGAACTCTTGTTGAATCAATCATTCCTCATTTTTTATTTTGAATTTGAGTATGTCAGCTATGCGGTGTTTGTCTTTAGTGCCATTGAGTTGTGTTCTGTCTGTATCAGACGCCCCTTACAAATTTTGCATTCAAGTGCTTAAATAAAATGCACAACATCCTTGGAGCAAGAATGAGGACTTGCCTCTAGAGAGAGAGTGTCCTAATCACAGAGAAATTTTGACTTTCTCTTGTCTGTTCATACCTTCATATTCCTGACTGCACAAATGTATGCCTTCATTGTTAGGATGTTGAATAAACTTTTCCAGTTTTACCCATAACTTGTTCATTTGGGAAGAGAGAGCTGTGTTCAAATCTCCTCCTGATAAAGAAGGTCTTTCACCGACTTGGAAATACACAAATGTATATTATTGTAAGGGAAACAGTTGCATCTGCTGCCATATTTATTCAGTAGGTACAAGAAGTTGGTTGACTTACAAAAATTTGACAAAAATTTGGGGTCCCAAAAATACATAATTACTAGGGGTTTAACGAAAATAAGAAGAAAAGTAGTAGAAGTGATTGTCCATACTCCTGATTGAAAAGGTCTACTCACACCATTTTACATTTCAAGGAGTTCTTATAGGGGAGAACCAACTGGCATCAATATAAATCCATCATGAAGTGTAAGTCCTCACAAAATCAGACTTTTATAAGTTCAGCACTCATCAAACTGTTTGGTTAATGAAAATCATTGCCTCAGTTTTGGCATCTTTTTCATTGCCACATTACATCATTTAGAGCCTGGCTTATGCTATTTGAGCCCAGAAATTCTTCGGGATTCTTCTGACCAGATCTGAATATCTACAGAGGAAGATATCCATATCTGAAATCACTTAGGTTCAATTTGAAGCAAATGGAAATAAAGAGGTGCCTTTAGGATGTGATCCATCTCAGCTTTAATTAGACATTTCAAATAGGCGAGATGAATTGCAGAGACTATTTCTGGCTGTGGACTTAGAAAGAAGATAGAGTGAATATGTCAGATGTAGAGGTCTATCTACAGACTTCTGGAACTAGGTGAGTTGAGTCTGCCCTGCAGAATTCTGCCTTTGAGAGTAACTCTTCACTATTTGGTCTTGTAAGAGTACTGTGGACACTTTCCCTGTTGATGCTAATGTTTACGGCTCCCTAGAAGCTGTTTGTTAATCTGCATATTTTGCTTATATTTCTATCAATTATTAATTAGCATATGCTCATTTATCCATGACCTTACTATTTGAGACTCACTGCTGGGAACTTGAGTATGCTTCCCTTCTAGTCCATGGTTATTCTTAGGATTTGGTATATTTTTATGCTGAATTCAGAAAGCCTTTGAAGAATGAGATCTAAAAGCAGACCTTGGAATATAAAATCTTTCCAGCATGTGGGATTAAGCATGCCCACCATCAAAAGAACATTGCAAAAAAACCATTCCTATGCCATTTCCCAGGAAGAATTACTAGCAGATATTTTAAGGTAGAATCTCATAGGTGAAACTAGTCAGATTGCTAGATGGGAGGTCACAAACAGGATTTGTCTACTACTTGTAGGCTTAAAACAATGTAACATTAAGACCCAAAGAAAGCTCTATAAACTCAGTTTGACAGTTTCTTTCCTTAACTCACACACCATCTCTCATTTGCTATGTGTTTTTTAGTTGTGTTTGTTTAGCTATTGTGTATTTACAAGTTGATAGGTCACTTTTGATGGTAGTCTGTTAAAAGCACACTGTTGTCCTGCTGTGCATTCTGAATTCAGCTTTTTCTTGCTTTGAAAGTCTGGATAAACAGGTATCTATGGAATGTGCTGTATGGTATTGAAATCAAATATATTTTTGCTGAGTCAGGCCCTAAGGCAGTTTGGGACCATGGGTTTTGATTCAGCATGCTTTCATTAATTTGGCTAGTCATTGCGATTATGATTCATTTCATTCTGTGTAACCAACTGCTGCACAGTAAGTGACAGCTGAACCATGTATTATCTAACAGCTAGAAAAACAGCATCACTGTCACATTTAGAAGGGTGAGGATTATGCTTTTATCAAATGTGTTTTTTACTAAAGTTAAAATGCTTCAGGAAAATCTCTTTTTTTCAAGCTACTTATAACATTGCAGTAACGAAGTGATGAACTATCACAGTAAACACTATGAACTATTTAAATTAAGTACTTAATTTTATTTTATGGATAGAGCGAAGCAGCTTGTTCTGGTTTTAATTAATGTATTCGCTTTTTTGGATTGGTAGTAAGGTTATGCCTGTTGATATTTTGATGATAGTCTGATTTACATATAAGTAGTAAGTCTGAGGAGCTAAGTTGAAGTGAATGGTAAATATTTCTGAAGTGTTGATATTACTTCCATGCTGATACATATTACATCGGAAGATATTTCAAGTGAAGCAGTAATTCTAATTTCTTTGTGGAACTTTACCAAAGATTCCACCAGATTTTAAAGTTAAGCAAAATCCCAACATGACTGAAAGAAAACGGTATTTTTACCTAGTATCCCTATTTCTTTTAAAAAACTGTATCTTCCAAGTTTAAAAATATGTATCAAAAATCCAAATCTATTTTTTCCTGCCCTGTTTATGGTTAGTCTGAAAAATTGCTGTAGAGGATGCTGTGAAGGCACTGGGCCAAGAAAAGATGCTTTCAGGGTAGAGTACAGAGAAAGTTCTTGTTATTTGAAAGCCTTGAATTCTGTTTGCTTGATATCAGAAAATGCAGGTGGCCAAAGCTGAATGAAATTTAATGTGCTATAGCTGAGCACTAATGTACATTTACGTATTTTGAGTTTATTTAGACATGGTTGAAAGATAAATGTTTTTAGCTACTTCGTTGAGTTTACATGAACTTGTCTTCTGCAGATTTTGTGATGTTCTTGTCTAAAATTTGATCTGAGTTATATATTCCCAAGCTTTCTATAACACAGATATTCTCATGTATAGAAGATGGTTTTATTTGGAGAAAGACAAAATAAACATTTAGTTACATTTTTAACTGTTAGTATGAATGGTAATATTTGTTCTGCACAAAGAAGAGTGATAAAAATTATAGAATTAGTCCATGATAATACTGTGTCCTAACTTAATGTCTCAGATATAAATAACTATTTCTTAATTAAGTAAGATTAGTCAGTTACAAGTAAGAAGTTTGTTTATTAAAAGGAATATGGGTTTAAAAAGTGCCTTTGTTAAGATTTATAATTTTGCCTAATAAAACTTTAATAATCAAAAAGCATTCACTGAATCTGGAGTTTCACTATGGAAACTAAGTCATAGTTCAATAGGTCTTAGTCACGTTGTCATTATAATAAGTAAAAGCACTGATGTATATTTTTTTTTTGTTATTATTGAAATAATTAATGTTATACTCCTAATTTTTTTTAGGTTAAATAACAAAGAACAGTTTAGAGTTGGTAACATGTTTTGTCACTCTTCATAGCCACAAGGTTTTTCTTTGATAAGAGCTTAAGAGTGTTTTATTATAGTAATCCACAAAAAATTTGTATTTCAAAGGGACTGCTGGTCCTAACATGAATAAGACTAAGCATGATGACCTATTTAAAACAGCTCTTGCCTGCCATTGGAACTGCCAGATTTTCAGTAAAGCTGCCCGAAAGAAAGATGTTGGTTTGTGTTAGAAGAGGGAAATTGCCATTAAATATCTTCTATCTTGGCCATAAGTATATTTTATTTAGTATTTATAAAGTTGCTGAATAATATTATGATGTGGAAGAAGGTTTCTACCAGAACTCTGCTGTGCCTTTCTATTGCTTAGTATGTTTGGACATCATTAGTATCTTTTTAGGGACTGTTTGAACATCTGCATAATAGTTTCTGTAATTACATCACCGAAATGTGTTCTACCCTTAGTTTCAGTTTAATAAAGATGTTCTTCAAAAATTTTCTCAGCGTGTGAAACAAAAGAAGGAAAGGAGTTATTGAACTGATGCCGACCAACCCAAATATTCTTTTCTTTTTAATTCATAATTAAGTTCACATTGCCATAATAAATGGAAACTTACATAAGAACTTATATGGAAGCATGTGACTCACTAGATTCATAACTAAAATTGGTATCACTTCTTCTTTGGTGTAAAGGGAATGTTTGTACACTGCGTTTGTGTGTCCAGGTGTTGGGGTGAAGCTGCAGGGGTGGCAGAAGACACCAAGACCTGCCCTCATGTCAGAAAAAATTGATTTCCACCCACTCCAGAATGGATCTGCCAGTGGCCACATTGTCCATCAGTGACACTGCTGCATAGTCACGCATTATCTCTGTGGATAATGTGTAAGAGAAGATAAAAAGTCCTGTGCAACAGCTGTGAGAGAGAGAGAGAGGGAGTGAGAAAAATGTGGGAGAAACAGCCCTGAAGACGTTAAAGTCAGTGAGGAATGAAGGGCAGGAGGTGCCTCCAGGCAGCAGAGCAGAGATTGCCCTGCAGGCATGGAGCAGACCATGGTGAGGCAGCTGTGCCCCTGCAGCCTCTGGAGGATCTCATGCCAGGGCAGGTGGATGCACCTTGTATGAACTTGGGACCTCATGGAGAGCCCACAGTGGAGCAGTACCACAGCCCATGGAGTGAGTAGGTTTTCGGGCAAGACTCTGATTCTTCAGGGGCCCCATGCTGGAGCAGGATGTTCCTTGAAGGACTGCACCCTGTGGAAGGGACCTGGAGCAGTTCTGGAAGAACTGTAGGCTGTAGGAAGGACTGTATTGGAGCAGTTCAGTAAGGACTGTATCCCATATGAAGGACCCACATTGGAGCAGGGAACAAGTATGAGGCGAAAAGGGTCACAAAGATGAAGAGCTCTCAACTGACCACAATGTCCCTGCCCCCTCCAACTGCACTGCTCCAGGTGTGGAGGTAGAAGGTTCATAAGTGAAGCTGAGCCTGCAAACAAGGAAGAGGCAGTGGGAAAAGTGTTTTTAGATTTTTTTTTTCACTGTCCTATCCTGTTATTAAGTGGCAATAATTTGAATTAATCTTCCAGAATTGGAGTCTGGTAGCTGGTAAGTGGTGTCTCTGTTCTTATCTCAACCTATGAGCTTTTCCATCATGTTCTCTGCCCTGTCCTGCTGAGGAAAGGGAATGAAAGAATGGCTTGTTGGGTGTCTGGCAGCCAGCCAAGGTTAATCCACCACAGTATTTATTTAGCAAATATATTTGCAAAGGCTAACTTGAACCTAGAGATACTACTCTACCAAGAATTTGCAAATGTATTTGCAAAGGCTAACTTGAACCTAGAGATACTACTCTACCAAGAATTCCTGGGTCCCCGTGGAATCAATACAGTAAGAAAAAGAGAGGCTTCTCCAGAAGGCAGATCTGAGAGGCTAAATTCAGCTCCAGAGCCCCAGGCAGTTCCGTGCTGTCAGTGCAGCACCCGCAGCTCCATTGCCAGCCCAGCTGCTCCTTCCTGCATCCATGACACCATCATGGCCCTGGTGCCAGTGTCTGTTGAACTGTCTACCGAAACCGTTTCAGGGAGGATAAGGTAATGAAAAGATGTTTTCCCCTTTCATCACTTTGGCAGAGAATCTTTTTAAGCTATAGAAAGGAACTCATCTGATTTACTGTACAGTCCTACAAAATGCTGAGCTAGCACAGCTGAGGGGCTGAGAGAGATTAGCTACAGTACTTTTGGAGTCTCTGAGAGCAATGGAATTATTCCACCATTTATTTCCACTGCAAAGATTGGTTATGTTGCAGTCATTGGGAAAACCAGCAGTCAAACATGTACAAACTAATTTCTGATTTTGAAGTTGCTGTTTAAGCTCTATGAATGAATGCCACCTAAATTAGTGTAAAGAGAATTTTTGGTGAAGAAAAAAAGAAAATGCTCATAAATTTTTTTCTGCTGAATAACTGGAATTGGAAAGCCATTACTGTTGTTACTTTAGATAGAACCTGGTTTTGTGTTTCCATATCAAACAGCAGGTTTTCTTCTTTAACACTTTTAAGCTCTGATTTTCAGACATAAGTTAGTTCAGCTCATAGGATGAAGACAGAAAGGAGAGATGAAATACCTCAGATGACTCTGGTTAAGTGAATGAGCTCTGTAAAGCTGTGTTATTGCATTTTCCAATGTGGTCTGGGACATAAATAATGAAAGGTGTGTAGCAAAGGCTCTAGTAATTGCTACGCACCTGTGCACTTGTATTTTCACAGGTGACTGGACAGTCTTTTCATTGTGTAAAATAATGGGAGAGCTACTTCACTCCTAGTATTTCAGATTTTGTATGGGAAGATCTTCTGATTATTTAACTGTGTAATGGCTTTGGCTCTAAGTTTGTTTGCAATTTGCTTGAAAGATAGGCTGCATCAATATTTTAAAAAAGAGGACACACAAATAGTTTTGTTCTAATTAATCTGTTGCTGAATCATAATTTTAAATAGAGATCTTGTAGACGACAAAAATTATGATTGACTTTCAATATGCTAGGGTCATGAATTCATCAACTACTGAATGTTTTTAAGATTACATAGGGAAATACAAAGTGTGAACTTATCATTGCTACTGTCTATGCCAACACATAAGAAAAAGACAGACCTTGCACCAAAGCATTTAATTTTTTAAATAATTGCAATAAAAGTAATTGATTCTCCTAAGTTGCAGGCTTGCAGACTTGTGCATTTGATATGTAGCCTCATTGACTTAAATGAATTAAAAAAAATGACTGAAAAATGTAGCAATTAAAAATATTGCCATGCTAGTAGCAAATTTCCTGAATGCCTACCTAGCATTCTTATTTTTGAGCAATGCTATATTTAGAAGGACATTTCATTCTTTCAGAAGAGAAATTAATCTATCAGGACTAGGACTATTATACAGGAATATTAAATATTCACATATTTTGTACTATTTGGTTGCTAATATTAGCCCAGTATTCATTAGGACCTACATTCTACTATTGGTTAGAATTTTTTGATCTCTTGGATTGCTATAACTGTCATCTTTGATCTACATTGTATTGAAAAATAAAACAGCTGTCCCTTTCCCTATGTCTCCCCTCTAGAATCCTGGTAAAAATTACTACAAAAGCAATATTTTAACATGTTAATATGTGTAATATCCTCAAGTGACTGTGATAGTCCTCCTCTCATAATCAACGCCCACTCTTCTGGAAAGATTTGCTGCCCCCAAATCTGAATAAATTACACATTTTAAAAATGTCATATTCATTCAGAAGCCTGTAATTTTATTACAACTTTGTTTTGAACATTTTCCTGTCAGTGCCAGACACACATTTCTGGAGGATATAATGAGCTTTTACTTTTTCACAGGTCAATATTCAGACTGTTTCAGTGGCTGGTTAAAAATGTCTAGTGCCTGACTGTACGGTGTCTCCATTACTGGTTTGTAGTACTGTTGCCTAGAATGCCTGTGTTAGTGTAAAATGAAATACTGAAAGGTCTTTCCTCCTAATGCTATATGTAAAGAAGGAGAACTTATATAATATGTTTCTCTCTCGAGAAAATGAGGATAGAACTTATGTAGAGGTCTACCTGAGATGATAATGGAATTATTCTGAAAAAAGGGAAGACATTGTGAAAGACATGTTCATGTTTAACAAGGGGGTTTTTTTCCACACAAGAAGTCATGTATTTCTTCCAATGCTCCAAATAGGTTTTAGATTAAGTAAATTCTAATTCAATATTTTTATTTTACTTTCATTTAAGCTATGCAAGTTAGGATTTTCCAATTTTTGTCATTTTATATCCATTTAATATATAAAAGTGTTCTGGGAGATGACCATTTAAGTCTGTTAGCTCTTTATATTTTAATACAGACTAATTTGAAGTTGTTTGCTTCCTCCAGCTCATTTTTATGGATGAAGCTTGTAAGAAAATATTTGGGTTAGAGCCTCTCTCTGGCAAATACAACATTTCATGGCTTTCTTGATTTGCTTTCTTGAAAATTTTGTTTCCATAATGAAATAATAGAGCCAAATTTTGGTTTAACTTGCATTCTTTTATTCTGTTACAAGTCTACTAATGTCATTAGATCACTTCTGATTTAATCTTATTGTGAAAGAGAAGAAATTATGTCCATCATTTCTCATAATTTATGTCAAAACCTATAAGGGCCATGTGGGAGTGAGAGACTGCAGACATCCTTGCTCCAGCCCTGTAGAATTTAAGCCATGAATTTGTACTTCCTGAACTCTCTTTGTTGCCTGAGGAAGAGTGAAGAGAACAGCAATCTGAAGTGAGTTGTAGTGCCCATCCTGGTGTAATCTTGAAACAAATGAAAACACAGTCTGTCACATTGGAACTGTATTCTTTGGTTTTGTAAGACTTTTTGCCTTCTTGATAAAAAGGGCATGTATTTTATTTTCATATTCACTGTGCAGGCTTCCAAATTTCCTGTTAGCAGTAAATTAGCATTTACTGTTCTCACTGCTTGAGCAGGAGGTGCATGTAGTGAAAGCATGGGTTGTAGATTGACTCCTAATATTTTGCTGATGTCTTTATTTTTCTTACACAGTAAGGTGTTTTCTGGTAGTTTCTTCAAAAGATTGATACTATTTTCCCTTCTAAGAAGTGGATAAACATCATAATATCTAGTGTTCCACCAAATGTAGATGAATAGATAAAATATGTGTCGTAAATGCGGAAAATTGAGACACCTTGTCCAGAAATATCCTAGCAAGAGAGTAAAGTGACAGTTATCCATTATAACTATTGAAGTTAATCCAGCTATTCACTGTACCTGTGAAAGGTGAAGAAGTTAGCAAGCCTTGTAGTATCAGCACTTAATGGTTTTCACTGTTGGTCCTAGAGTATGCTTTTCTGCTTATTATTTTTTTTTTTAACTTAATCACTTGATTAACTTCATACATCTTTGGCTATCCTGCTACCTCTAGATATTTTTGTGTAACATCAGTTTGTGAAATACTCACAGTATAATGGTTCACATTTTAATAAACTGAAATTAATGTATGTTTCACAAACATGATAAAGCTTTGGGTTAAAGTTCAAGAATAATCACATGTGTAGAAAGTATTCTGCTTACAGTAATAAAAAGTGAAGGAGCCGAAGGAAATTGCAAATTGATATTTTCACTTATGACATCAGGTTTTATGTAGATACAGCTTTAGGTTTTTGTTTGTTTACAGTAGATAAAGGCAGGACAGTAGGGCTTTCAGTGGTTCTTGTTCTCTCTACAGACAGTTAAATCACCTTTAAGAGCACGCACACTATTTGAGTTATATGAATCAATTTTTATACAAATGTTTCTGGAAATAAAAAATATTTGACAAATATGTCTGATTTAAAGCTAAAAGAAAGCTATTTCAATAATAAAGTGCGAAGTAGAAGTTATGAATGCAGTTGACTATTACCAAAAATCTGAAATATCCTCTCTATATGTGTACATATGATTTTAATTAAAAAATACAACTGTTTTTGAAAAATAAGCAATACCTACTCAATATCCTTTGGGGTCTCATTAAGAAAATCTTTCTGATCCAAAGTTTTTTACTGTGCTACAATATAAAATGCCTTAACACTATTTTATCTGTGGTAGACAATAGGTAAATATAGCTGTCGTATTGCCTAGAATGATCTTTGTCACTACAGCTTTCTACTAGCTCTTTTTGGTGGAAAATCCCCGTATTTGTGTTCCTAAAGAAATAGGTGCTAACAAAATTAACTCCTGTCCTGAAAAATTCATCCAGTTTGGTCAAGTTAGAATCAAAGTAAAGAAATTCTAAGCGGACAAATTTAATTAATGTTATTTCTAAGAGCTGGTGTCTGATAGTTGAAGCTTTTTTTTTTTTTTTGTGCTGTCAGCTGCACCATTTCCATCTGAAGTACTGTTTTTAATTTGCTTCTGACAGACAGCCATGCCAGTCAAAATGCGCGAGTCTGGTTCCTATCAGTTTCTGTTCATTTGCTTATTCACTTCCTTGCTTTGCAACAACCTACTTGTGCTTTCTCAATCTGTCAGATACACTTAAAGGAAATTGTAGTCTACATTTCTACCCTAGTTTTGTTTCCCCATGTTTCTTTATTTTAATAATCTGTTTTATCCAGTTTTAGTTAGAGCAGGTTGATCTACATTCTTTGGAGGATGGATAGATTGAGTCAAGGTGATTGTAAAGAATGGCACCAAAATGCTGAATGTACAGTGAAACCACCCAACCCTGTTTCTTCCTGCACTGAAAAGGAATACAAAGCTCGTTTCAGGACTGCTACGTTCCATCTCCAGCAGCTGTGTGGGTGTTTCCTGGGCAGAGGTGGAGAGGGAATTGACCTTAACATTTGTTAGCAAGTTTTGGAATTGTCTGCACTCTCACAAAGAAGGAAGTGATTAGAAACAAGAACAAATCTGACTTAGATTATCCTTTTGCACTCCCAAAATACATTTTTACCATCTTGAACAAATGTTACCCCTGAAGCAGCACAAGTAGGTTTTGTTCCTTTCTCTGGTCTTTTGGTAAAAATAGAGCAGAAGTGCATCATCCACAAGACTCATATCTTAGTGTGCTCATCTTTGTCTCTCTCTTTCTGCTTCTTTTGTTTTCTGTCCTTGAGGAAGGATGTCATTATTGCAAAAGTTTTCACTGGGAAGTCTAGTGGTTGAAAATAAGTTGCAAAACTTGTGTTTCAGAGAGAATACTATTCTCTGCTGAGTACTGAGAATCCAAGAGTTTCTCAGAACACATTTCCCAGTATCTGCAGCATGGTACATGTTCCATGTTCTCTGGATTTAGATATGCAACTCAACTTTGAAGTGTTACTCCATAATAGCACATAGTTAAGATGTATACCAAGTCTCTCTGTGTTTCCTGTGTCTTGGTTTCCACAGAAAGGGAGTATCTGTGTGACAGTTACTATAAAAAATAGCTGATCACAGAGGTAAGGATATCTGAGTCTTCATGCACAACAAAAGATTTGTTTAGGTTTACCTTCGGTCCCCTCTGAAATTCCATTACCTGCAGGGTGCATGGCACTGTAGTATCTACTACCAGTGTAATATAGCAGTATCTATTGCAGCAGAACCTGTAGCTAGCCCTGCAGTCATGTTTTTAACTGTAGTGTGTGGTGGTGTGGGTTCTCCCAGGTTGTTCTTGTTTCTTGTTGGTCATTGAGGTTGCTGAATTTTATACAAGTTATGTTTTCTCATTTTTTTTTAGGGAAAGTTGAAATACTCTAATTAGAAAATTATTAAAGCATGAAAAAAGTGACACTGTCCTCATTTGAAAACAGAAAGTTCAGCCTCCTGGATACTTAAGGTTTTAAAAATATTATTTTGCCATCAGTACAACTGCGCCGCCAGGAGAAATGAGGAACCCAGTATAACCCCATGACTGTGCACTTGATAATCATTTCACTCTTAATAATCTAGTCCATCCATTGTAATGAAGCAATTAGCTTGCTCTGCCCCTAGCTGTAATCTAAGAGCGAATAACAACATTTATTCTTGTTTTTTCAACAGTTTTGCTGTTGAATGCTATTAAGTGGGGTTTATTTGACCCGTCCTTTCAGGCCTTTTACACTGCAGGAAAAACATGTTTTATATGTCATGAAATCTGTTACAAGGACATTTATGACAGATGAATTTAGATTGCTGTCATAAATTTCCTTAGTTCAGAAATAAAGGTAATATAACATTGGAAGAAATAAAATAAATTAAAAAAAAAGGGCAAGGAAAGGAGAAACCACAGCTGCTATTAGTTCCTCAGGTTTCATTTGCAGTGATCAAAGAAGTGATCTGTGACAAAGTATTACTCACTCCTGATCTCATCAGTGAGCCTCAGAAGCTTCCATGTATTTTCAATTTCTTTTATGGTCTAACACTCAATTTCAATATATATTATTTTAATTCTGTCTGGTTAAAACAGGAACAAAAATTCCTTGTATACTTTTAAAATGGGATAAACATGAGATTTCATTTGATGCATAATATTTAAGGATAAAGTATGTGAGTATGTTTATTTTGATTTCACAAGGATTTGGTAGCACTTTTTTCTTTCTTGTATTATTTTTTCCCCCCTCCAGTGCTTATTCTTTGTAAGAGCTTTTTATGGTGTAGGTAGGTTTTGTCTAGTGTAGCTGTTACTCCACTCTTACAGTGACATGGAATTCAGCATCAAATACAGCATTTGGAAGATGTGAGGAGAAGGAAGGCAGGAGGAAGAGTGTTTGGGTTTTGTTCAGTGCAACCACTGAAAGGCAGTTCCAGGTGAAAAGTAATATCAGGAAGTTTTTGAGAGGACAAAGCACCTTTCTTTTGTGTAGAGTTTTCAGGGTTTTATTTATCTACAAATTCTATCAACAAGTTTTTCTTCTGCAGTGTATTGTGCATATTCCTATAAGCTCATTGAGATCTTTTCACATCCTCAGTAAGGTCTTGATGTACTTAAGGCTTCATTAGACCTTCTCAACTTTTTTGGGAATTTGCATGTTCACTGAGGTAATGAAAGATTATTTTCAATTTTTGCCAGGATTTTTTTTTTGTCAGAACTTTTCATGTGATGCTAAAAGCCAGACAGGTTTTGATATCTGGATTCTGATGGAAGAAACCTGAATTTCTGCCAGGTCCTTTCCCCAGCTCTTTGGCAGCCTTGCTGGTGGGAAGCCATGTTCTGCATTCTTTGACTTGTTCAGTCCCTGGTTCTTCAGCAACAGAGACAGCTGGAGCTTCCAGGACCCTTAATTCTGGGCAGCATGTCAGGCAGCTTTTCACAAAACCCAAATTCCCAATTAAAGTGGGTCAAATAAAAGTAATTCCAGTTTGTGGAAAAATTCTAAATATATGGTATTCATTCTTCCATAAAACAGAATCACTTCTAGGTTTGAACCTTTGTATATTCCTTTCCTTATGTGAATTTTGAATGCTCTCCTCTCTGGATATTTTGGTATCTCACATTAATGTAAATCCTTTCTCTCATTTACCTTTCTCTCTTCCATCAAGGACAGAACAATATTTATGGTTAAAGAGTTCTTTCACAAATGAAATATTGAAATGTTAAGAATGTGTGATCTGACATGTTTTTCAGGCAAGACAAAAATTTCAGCCCAGTTAGTCTATAGAATGAGAGATTAAGTTTGACTACCTCTCTCTTTACTGGGGACTGAAGTCTCTAAAATAACTATTGAAACTGCATAAACCAGCTAAGTTTTCATCCTGAATAGGCATAAAATGTTAAATTGTTTTTTTTTTCTGTTGATTGATTACAATGGACTAATGCTTCGTTCTTATACTAATCTGGCAGCATAGTGGGCTAAACCTGTGCTGTGAAAACTTTGATGTTATTTATACCATATAGTATTTAAATACACTTTTCTGTGTATTCAACACAGACAACAAATGAAATTTACTTCTAATTATTGTTATCACTTAACAAGTGATAACAAGAGGTCTTTCTGTTGTCTAATTTAGAACAAGAAACTTCTTTAACTCCTCAGAAAACTAAATTAGACCCATCCTTATAGAATAGTAGAGAACAAATTTAATTGCCTACCTTTCCTTATTTTTCCTTGTCAAATTTATATTGTTAACATTTGGAGGCAGCTCACAGGAGTTTTTATTATTTTAGATATTCATGGCTTCTCTGGGTTATGCTAAAATTTGTGGTAACCATTTGCCTTCAAGGATTTTTTTTTAAACATAATTGTGATTGGTATTCCCCAAAGAATCTAATCTTAAATAAGCCTCTGCTTTCACTAATTTTTGGATAATCCAGAAGAGAGCTCATGCTGAAAACAAAAAAAGAGGCAAGGATAAAAAATTATAAATTAAATAGGAGAACAGTAAACAGAACTAACATAAATTTCAACCTAAAGTTTATTTGAAGGCTGAATCCTTGTAAATGTTTCTTTAAATATAATTGAGGCAAACTAAGTCAAACACATGGTGGATTTTATCTTTTTCCATTTATCATCAGATATTCAAAGACATTAAGATAAGTAATATGTAGTTTCATGCTTTTGCCTATTTTTAGGATGGGTTTGGGGGTTTTTTTGTTTGTTTGTTTTGTTTAGTTTTTTGTTTGTTTGTTCACTGTCACCACCAGAATTTGAAAAATTTTAAAACAGTTTCCTAAAAAAGGTTGGAGCCAGAGAATAAAACCCTTCTGTTTCCTAGTTTATAACTTCCTCTACCATCTGAATTTCATGTTGGGGGCTATTCTCCCAGGACTGCTTTACTGAAGCAGTTCCATGCACTCAGCTGCCCTTTTAGTCCGGGGTCAATCTCTGAAAAAAGAATAGGTGGCTGCATGAGAAGAGGCAAAAAATAAGAGAACAAGGGGGACGTTTCTGATCTATTCACAAGTAAACAGTTTAGAGAAAAGTGAAATTTCTTCTGTACTGTCTTCGGAATTTTTTCCAAATGATGAAGAGCAAGTGTTCTAGTAAAAAAAAAAAATGCTTTGGAAGATGCTGGGTGTGTGGCCTGACACCTATAGGATAAGACTAAATTACAGTCTACTGCCTCTTTCCATTGAGGAAATTATCACAACATCTTAAACAACTGGAAGATTTTATTTTCATTTTTTCCCCCTGAGTTTATTTAACATTCCAAGTGAGAAATTTTGAAGCTTGACTTGTAGGTGAAGTGCTCATCTACACTTGTAAGAATATAACTAATTCCCTCTGTTTTTCACCATTCTTGCTTTAAGCCTGAGTGACTTTATGGCATGTTTTTCCAAAATTGTGTTTATTCCTTGTTTCAGGCTACACATGCAAATCTGCATGAAAGGTTGGAGTGCTGTGGTGCTGTTGCCAGATGGTTTCATACATACAGAAGTAATTTTCTTGGAAAAAAAAAAGTTTGGTTTTTTTTGTTTTGTTTGTTTGTTTGTTTGTTTTTGTTTTTGTTTTCCCTGAAATCCTTGAAACTGAGGAGGAATGTTTTATTATCTTGGAATTAATTTGGGGAGTGGTGATGAGTTTTGATGTTCTGAAAGTTTTTGTCTTTAATCTCTTTACCTGATATCCATGGCAGGCTTAAAACATACAAAGAAATTTTGGATCAAACTGGACTTTTCAGCCTGGCACTTAATTCACATCTGGAAGTTATTGCTCATTCTAAATAAAAATTGGATTTTCTGGGAAGGGTTATGTGTCCTGATGGTGTCTTCTGTGATGGAAAGTTTGTCAAGAAGATTTTCAGGGCTTCTCTCTGGAGTACAATGTAGTGATGGAACTGAAATCATGTTCTTTCAGTCCTTCAGAACTTTTGATACTTTAAATTGCTCCTTTTTCTTCAGCTTCTATTATAAAATGGCATGTCAACCAAATGGTCTGAAGGAGTAAATGTCAGAAGATTAGGCTGAACAAAGAGACATTTGGAGAATTCTGAATAAGTAAAATTTTTGAAACTTCCTTGTGTCCTTTTTCTGTTGCAATGAGGTGGGACATTGTGTTGAGGTGGGGAGGTTGTGCCTCTTCTGACAGGCACCTAGGAATAGGACAAGGGAAAATGGCCTCAAGTTGCACCAGGGGAGGTTCAGTTTGGATATTATCATGGTGTGGTTTAGTGGGTATGGTAGTATTCAGTCTAAGGTTGAACTTGATGGTCTTGGAGGTCTTTTACAACTTTAATGATTCTGTGATTCCACTGTTTTGGAAAGGAGGTTGTTTTCCTCCAAATACAAGTTAGAAGGTAACAGAAGAGCAGTGGGAAGTCTCTGGCTTCCCACCAAAAACGTTTGCAGAGTCAAGTCTCTGCCCATTTCCAGGAAGAGAATGAAGAAACTGAGGATATCTGACCATTATCAAATGTTAGCATAATAAAATTTTTATAGGCTTATTTTTTGAGAACATCTATTGAAATCAGGATTTCTATTTAATTTTGTGTTCATCTGGTGTCTTCTATTTCGTCTACAGAACATTTGGAAAAGCAGCCACCCAACAGGTTATGGTCATAACCATCTACAAGGAATCTTTTGTGCTATGTTATGCACAAATATTTTCAAGACCTTCTTAGAACACAGATTTTTAGAAAGGTTGTTGGGTTTTGTTTGCTTTGTTGTGTTTCGAAGTGGCATAAATCGGAAAATCTGTTGGTAATATGGCCATGTAAAATCATCAAGCATGTTTTATAATTTTTTTTATTATTTGCTATAGCTATGCTTATATTTAGCCCATTTTCACCTGTTTGCTTTTTGTTACATTATTGATCCAAAACTCAACTGGCATATTATTGCCAGTCACGTTTGAATGACTCTGTGAGTCTTTCCAAGATGCTATTTTGCCACTTCTAGGATCCCTATGGACCTAGCTTCACTTGTAAGTTCCAGCCTTGACAGATTGGGTGCGTTGTTTTACCTCTGTGTGATTACAAAACCAGAAAAACCTTTCTATTTGCCAAATGCACAATGTGGGAGTTGAGATTGCTTTCATAGGCTTGTAATACCTGTAAAAATGAAGCTATTAATTTTTCCTCAATTGCTAAAATAATTGTAGATTTAAAATTGTCAGTTCATGAGACTCATGTGTCTCAAGAACATCAGGAATTTCAGTTTCTAAATTTTATAAGTCATTATTTTCCAAGCCAAGGGTATAAAATAATAGAGCAAGTAGTCATATTTGCTAGTATGCACTTCCAAGACAACTGTCACAGATATGAATTCGGTTTAATATTGCCAGGAGTGTGTTAAAATATATATATGAAAAGAGATATAATAAAATCTAAGGAGAAAGCAACAGGCCTTTGTTATGAGGAATATGACACCAAAAAAATGTTATGACATCTCTCAAACTTTGGTGGATATGCTATGGTAAAAGCCATAGGAGAAGCTAGTGTGGATGAGATTAAAAAAATTAATTCATGGGGCAAAATAGTCACAAAAATGTAAATGCATGCTGAGAAAACGTTTGCTAAT
The DNA here is from genome assembly GCA_013400435.1 of Pycnonotus jocosus. Lineage (NCBI taxonomy): Eukaryota > Metazoa > Chordata > Aves > Passeriformes > Pycnonotidae > Pycnonotus > Pycnonotus jocosus. The sequence continues at coordinate 6,545 of VWYP01016690.1, read as the reverse complement.
TCTAGACCACTATTTTCACTTCCTGCAGTGCTTCACAAGATGGGGTTACATCTGAAGGGGTTTCTAACCCAATTATGTTTGGTAATGTCAATCAAAAAGATCTCTTTTCTGGGCACAAGTCAGTTTGCAATATCATTTGGTATCAGATATGAGAATACTACATATTTATCAATAATATAGTAGTATATTGTCTTTCATAATAATCTCCAAAGCTATTGCATTTGCTTTTCTTGATTTCTACTAGAAGCTGGGGTTCTTTTTCCCTAAAACATCAAGCTAATTTTTCAGAGAGCTTTACATCTGTTGCTAGGGTTATTTTTGTCATATGAATTACTTTTTACATACCCACACTTACTGTTATCTAGCATTTAGTTACAAGATTACAGCAAGCCTATACCATTGGGGAATTCTTTTGCTGAAGTTTATATTTCCATATTTGCCTTGTGTTAGGCTGACAATATTCAGGCTTTGATAACTGCCCTTATGAAATAAGAATGCACTAGATATAGGATTAAGCATATATTTAATTTAAAACTTTTTAATGCTCCCTTATGAAGGTTTTTTCAGATTTTTCTTCAGATTTTTCTTGTGCTAGGTACTGTCCAGATGAGGAATTCCTGTAGTTTGACAATTTTATTAAATTGATAAGATCTGAAGTAGATGTGAACATAAATGTTACTCACTTGCCTTCTAATGCTCCAGTTACTGAACTTAAACCTTTTTGCACCTCAGAATTACAAACCAGTATTTTCTTATTAGTTTTAGACTGTTATATATGCAAATGTAAGGGAAAATCCGAAAAATGTGGTCTAAACATGAATACGACTTTATGCAGCAAAGCTTACCCCCTTTTTTTGTTTAGAATTTTTGTAAAGTGTTTGGTTTGCCTTAAAAAGAGCAAATCTGTGCTAAGTGGAACAATTTAGAGAATATAGACATATGTCTATATGGTCATAGTACAAGATTTATTTGCTTAGCTGGAAATCCTGTTAAAATAATATGTGACTATAATTTAGATAACAGAACAGATGGAGTGCTGTTCTTTTCAGGTTAAGGTTTTAAAATTTATTTATTTAATATCCATTTTAATCTGTGTTTTTCTGTTTTTTTTTTTTTGGTTGGTTTTATTTTGGTAACATTTAGAAAATTTGGCATTACACTACTTTCTGATTGTTTTGGAAGATTATAATGTACCTACTGTGTTGCATTTGCATTGTATTCTGTGAGAGCAGTGCTTGAGAAATGTGCAAGGCTCCTACAAGCCAGAGGATTCCACATAACACAGAAACGCCTATTGAAGACTACTCCCTATGTCTCATCAGTAGGTTTAAATATCCAAATTGATTTATAATTAATAAATTACCTTTTATAGCTGACTATTGAAAATGTAGATTTTTTGGGGGGTGGATGAGGGCATGCGTACTTAAAAATGTCTGGAAGTGTTTGAGCAAAAAGGGAGAAATGCCAAGTTTCTACTGGTATACACATATTTACTACCAAATTAAAATTTCATTGATTCTTTTGATTTTAAGAGGAAACATGATGATTATTCTTTATTCCTGTTCTTTTGGTATATATGGATTGAATGGAAGATGAATCCCTAGTCAGGATGGATGATTCTTAAGTCATCAGGTTCAAACCCTAGCTCTCAGACAAGCAGTCTTAATAGCCTCTTTCATAACTATTTTATAGGTAGAGCTTGATTAGTTTAACTGTATTTTGCTCTCACTATTCTTACTTGAAGATGTAGTAGTATACCATTTTCTTTACAGATAGAAGCCGTCTTCTAATTTCCTGCTTCCACCAGTCCCAGACAATTTATGCCTGTTCTTTATTGTTCTATACTGTTCTGTATCCTTCCTCTGATATTTGGCTGTACTTTTATTCCAACTTTTTATTTCTTATTTTATTACAATTCAGATGTCTCCTCCTATTTCTTAAGTTATGCACTGTATGCCCTAATCATCCTCCTAACTCTCCAGGTGTAAGTTCATTTTTCTTGAAGATGGATAAATAGGACTATGTGTGGTGTTCAAGGCAAAGTTTTTACAGGACCACTGTGTTGGCACTAACACGTCTTTCTTTACCATAAGTGGCTGGACTAATTCTCTCTCTTCAGTTGCTCTCCTCTTTTATTCTGCAAATTATTTGCCATTCTCGCTTGTTCTGTGGTATGAATGACTTTTGTACATGGACTTGTCAAAGACTTGATCTTGTACTGGGTACAGCTGGCTGTGGCACTTTGAGAAGGAACTAGGAGCATGGAGACTAAATGAGCCTGTATACCAGCAGCACCATTAATCACAGATATATTTGATGTTAATGAGTTATGTGACCTCCCTACTCCACTGAGTAGAGGGCAAGGCCTAGGAGCAAAGCTAGGGGTCAGCATTACAACTCCTTACGTGACCCTCTGTGAGCAGAGATTATAGAATCATGAATGGTTTGGGTTGGAAGGGACTTTCAAAATCATCTTGTTCCAACTCCCTTGCCAAGAGCTGGAGTGCTGCCCACTACATGAGGTTGCCCAGGGCCCCATCAAAACTCACCTTGAGCAATTCTAGGAGCAGGGCATCTATAACTTCTCTGGGGAGCCTGTTCCTGTGTCTCACCACCCATACACTGAAGAACTTCTTTCTGACAATGTATCTAATTATTTCACCTTTTTCTTTAATACTGTTTCTTCTTGTCTTACCACTATCTGTCTGTGTGAAAAGTTGCTCTCCTTGCTTTACAAACTTCCTTTAGTACTGAAAGACTGCGATGAGGTCTCCCTGGACCCTTCTTTTCTTCAGGCTGAACAATTCAAACTCTCTCAGCCTGTCTTTATAGAAGTTCTCCATCCCTCTAATGATCTTTGTGGCCCTCCTCTGGACTTGTTTCAGCAGGCCCACATCAGAACAATGCTGATGACTGAGAAAACAGTTATTTCCTTTTAGTCTGTGATTCTATAGTTCCTAAACCCATGAAATTCAACAAGTACAGGTGCAAGATCCTGCCTCTGGGTCAGGGAAATCCCATGCAAAGATGAAGACTGGGCAGGGAGTAGATTAAGAGAAACTGTGAGGAAATTGTGAGATGTTGCTGCTGGACACAACCTGGCAATATGTTTTTGCAGAGCACAAACCCAACTGTATCCTGGGCTGTGATGATAGAAGTGTGGCGAACAGGTCCAAGGTGGTTCAATACTTCTACTCCTGTCTTGTGAGACCACACTTGGAGTACTGCAACCAGTTCTGGAGTCCCCAACATATGAAGGACATGGATGTACTGAAGCGAGTCCAGAGAATGGCCACAGAGATGCTCAGAGGGCTGGAGCACCTTTGGAGCCTGAAGTCAGGCTGAGAGATTTGGGATAGTTTAAAATGGAGAAGAGAAAGCTCTGGGGACAGCTTACAGAACCTTCCAGTATCTGAATGAGGCTCATAAAAAGGAGGGAGAAAGACTTTTTACAAGGACATGTAGTGACAGGATAAGGGAGAATACCTTTAAACTGAAAGAGGGCAGGTTGAGATTGTATATTAAGAAGAAATTCTTTACTGTGTGGGTGGTGAGACACTGGAACAGGTTGCTCACAAAACCTGCAAATACCCCATACCTGGAATAGTTAAAGGCCAGGGTGGTTGGGGTTTTGAACAACCTGGTCTAGTGGAAGGTGTCCCTGTCCACGAATGATTTTGATAGTGGTCTCAAGAACTTTGTTATCTTCAGTGACTTTTGTGCAGCATACTCCCCTTCAGACCTATATACTTTCCTCAGAAATCCAAATAAATGAGACACATCCTGGGTGCCATATGTTTAAGTTGGAACTACTTATCTTAATTCTGATTCCCTTCTGTGTGGCTTTTTTTTTTTTTTAATTTACTTTTTTTTCCCCCCTGTATTTGCTTTATTTACTTATGTTTTATTTACTCTTTTTTTCCTTTCCTGTCTGTACATAATCAGTGGGAAAGTTCATTTCTTATAAGTTTCCCCTAGACTTAAGTTTCTTTTTTTTTTTTTTTTCCACAAATCTACTTCTTAAAAAAGTGCTCTGGCTTCTGGCCTTGCTTGGCATGCAGTATAGCATCTTTCTGTCAGCCAGCCACTCTTACCTTCCTGGATGTGTGTCTAGGAGAAGACATGTTTGGAAGAATTCAGTGATTGCCAGACGTTTGAGCTCAGAAATAGGAAGGAACTGCAAAACCTAGTTGTCTGAGAGTTTCAGTAGATATTTTCCACTCTGGCAGCTGAGGTCAGAATGGAAATTAATTCATTTAATTGGGCTTATGCTTGAACAAGTGAGGAATTTTCAAAATCAGTCTAATACCTAGTGTGTTTTATCCACAGAAGTAGTCTTTAGAGCACAAATTTTATGCTATTATCATGCTCTTTCCAACTGCACATAGTCATTTGTAGATGCTCTTCCTCTTCTGCTTTGGTGGGTTGACCCTGGCCAGCAGCTAAACACAGCTGCTCACTCCTTTCTATCTCCTGTGGGATGGGGGAAAGACAAAAGAATGGAAGATTTGTGGATCAAGATAAAGGCAGTTTAATAGGTGAAGGAAAAGCTATACTTGCAAGCAAAGTAAAGGCATTTATTTACTGCTTTCCACTGGCAGCCAGATATTTAACCAATTTCTGGTCAAATTGCCCTCAGAGTATAACCATGACTTTCCCTGCTTCCATGTCCCTTTCTCGAGTTTTTATTGCTCAGCAAAATATATGGTATGGAACATAATTTTGATCAATAGGACCAGCTCTTCCAGCTGTGTGTTCTTCCAATTTCTTTGCCAACATCAGCCTATTTCTGGAGCAATAGACTGGGAAAAAGCCTTAGCACTGTGCAAGTCCTCTTCAGCAATAACCAGAATTCTGGTGTGTTATCAAGAGTGCTGGTCACAAATGCAAAAAAACCCATCAGGACCATACAGGCTGCTGTGAAGAAAATTGACTCCATCCCAGCCAAATGCAGTACACCTGCAGAGATGCTATCTAAAAAATTTCCATGCCTGGGACAGGAGATTAGAGGATTATTTGAACCAAGTAGTGTTGTGTAGAACAAAATTGTGCCTTTTATGTGTGACACACAGCTATTCAGGTGGTTGGGAGATTGAAGAAACATTCCTTTGTTCTGCTTCCAGTTCCCCAACAGTTCTTTTTTCCTTACTATACCCCGAGGTGACCTTTCTCTTTCATTTAGACATGGATAAATTATATCAGTGATGGTAGGCTCATTTGGTGCCCATGTGCTTCACTGTGTTTTATTCTCTGGAAATACAGTCATTCCTTCATGTCTGGACAAACTTTTTTTTTTTGTTGGCTGCCATATTTGCCTGAAATGTAGAGAGTCTTATTGAAGATTATTCCTATGTTTTTCTCAATAAGATTTCACTTAGAAAGGGATCCAAGATAAGTTCTAAAATGTTTTTTTCAATTAAGATAATCCTTCCCTTTAAAAATTGTATATTGTTCCAGAACAGAAACATTGCTTCACATCTTGAATGTCACTTTCCATGTGGGTTGTCTAGAATAATTTACATTTTATGTATATTAAACAAAACTAGTTTGCCTTTCTGTCTCTGAATCAGAGACAAACAAGGACCCTCATGGTAAAGTGCATAAAAATTCTTGACTGGTACAAAGGCACTAAGAACACAGAAAAGCCACCAATTTTATAATGTATTTTCTAACTCTTCAGGTCCTCATTTTATAAACAGAAGTGAAGGTGTACAAAGATACTACCTCAGGTTGCTTTACACTGGTCCTCACAAGGATGGAACTTTTAGAATGACAACTCTGATCTCTGTCACCGGTGCTAATAAAGAAGTAGCATTGACTGTTTCTTGATTTCTCCTGAATGCTTAGAAAGAGTATGATGGGATGTGTTGTCAGTGACTGTCAACAGTATTAGCAGAGGAAGGCTCTGGGTTGTGGTTTCTGGGTTTGGCTGAGTTGGGAAATAAGCGTAACACATATTAGGATTTCTAGAGGAATATAATGCATCTCCTAGAAGATGCCTGAACCCAGCAGGGAGCTCAGGAAAAGTCTTTCTATTCTTACTTCAGCTGTCTGGATCAAAACCGGATATGACTCGGAGAAGCTCAGGCCTATCATGATAGATATGGTTGTGTTCAGCCCAGGTTAGAAGACTCTCCTTGCAGATGAAATGTCTGGAGGATTTGGCTTCTAAAATATAAGAATTCTCTTTAGTATGTGTGATCTGAAGTTACTCTCAGAGTAACTTTTTTTTTCTGGTCTCTGTATGATGTCCAATGGCACATCCTTTGTTAAATATTTAGGCCTTCCTCAAAAGATTGCTCAATATGATGTCTTGTTTTTGTTTTTTTTTTTTAATAAAGCAGTTTGTTCTCTTGCAGCTTTGTGAATGTAAATAGAGACTATTATATCTCGGGTTGGATTTCCGAGATTCAGGTGGTTAAAGTCCTTTTTGCCCTCCCAGGTCTTTTGAGCCAGATGCGAGAAAGAAACGGAGGCTTCAGGCTTGGTCTCTCCAAGGTCTATTAGGATGTTTATCGTTTCTCTTATCTTAAAGTTTGCTCTGT
>VWYP01016684.1:2712-23041 GCA_013400435.1 Pycnonotus jocosus | reverse complement strand
TAACACTGCATCCCCCAGTGCACGCCGTGAATTTCATGGTAAAAAACAAAATCTGGTATATATCAAATATATCTTCACCATAGCCTTACAAAGGAATTTCAGCCCAAGACTAAGACATCTCCCCAATCCCCTCCCATCTAGAATGTGACTCTTTCTTTACTGACCTCAGTGTCCCATGTTGTATGCTCTGCATATCTTCACCCTTTCCTTTTCCTGATTTGGGAGAGAATTGATGTTTGTAGGTTCGTTTGTTTTCAAGCTTTATCAATTGAAACAGTTTTTACAGAGTCCTGCAACATTTAAAGGTTGATCTCATCCAGGCTCTGCAATCAGGGAATTACTGTGTCTTTTGCTGCCAATCATGTGGTCCCTGCCAGCACCATGCGAATCACACTGGCTGCCAGTGCCACCCCTGCACCTTTCCTTCACATGGGGCACTCAAAAAAACCCCTTCTGCCACTGTTTTTGTCCTTCTGTCCATAGCATAGCTGCCTAAAAGTGGCTAAGTGAACAAAGTTCATTTGGAGTCACGCCGAGATAGCCGTGGCCACATGGCGCCGCACCAATTTTGGCTGAGCAGTTCCAGCCATGTGACCACCCCTGGACCAGGCTGACAGTGGCCATTCCTGGCCCTGGATGCTCCTGGCCTCATGGCCACCCCCAGCACAGACTGTGGGGCCACTCCTGGCACTGCTCCTGGCACCAGTGAGTGTCTCCCCTCTGCATGGTCCAACAGCACAGCCAGAAATAAAGGAGCAGAGGGCTCCACTGGGAAGGGGCCCAGCCCCACCAGGAAGGAGGCCCAGGTGCCCCTCTGGGACAGGGCCCAGTGGGGTCCCCAGAGAGGGGATCTGCAGCCCCCTCACCACCCCTCAGAGGGCAGAAATCTCAGCTGAGCCATGCCTTACCATGCAGGCCCAGGCCCGCCCACTTACTTGTTCACAGGCTGGAAGGCAGGGAGCTTTTCCCAGGCTTTGTTCATTTTAAAATATGTTTTTCCACAGAGGCATGTTCAACTCTTTTTAAGTGATTTAACTGAGTATCAATCTTCAAAAACAGCCAGCAGATTGGTTCTTCAAAACCAACCAGCTAATTGGCTCTACTAGGTCTCCGCAGAGAACAGCCCCACAGCCTGGGGACTTTTCTGCAGCTGAAAACCAGACTGTTAAACCACAACACATTGGTAAAAGAAAAGGAAGACATGCTTATGCATCAAATCAGAAACCACTAAAATGGCTTCTGTCAGTCATTTATGTTTATCAGACTAATCTCTTCATTAAAAAGTGCTCCATTTGTCAGATTTCAAATTTGCTTTCCAGTATGATGGAGTGGCCTGATGATACAATTTTGGCAAACCATTGATATTGGATCTACCTACAAAATTTCCATGTTTAATGGAACTATGATAAATCTGACTGAAATACAATTTAAATTCAGAATTTTTATGTCTTTGATATAAACCCAGTTCATTTCCTCTTTGTGTCCAAATGGTATGCTCTAGAAATCTTTGAAATTACAACTCAGAGTAAATCTGTCTCTTTTATTCCTCATCCCTATTATCCAGCTGAAATATGTATAGCTCCTGTTAGTAATAGATGTCTAGTTTGTCACATGACTGACATGAAGGAAGAGCAATTTTTTTTAAAATATGTTCCAAACACATACTGTATGCATGCATTTTTTAAAATATATTTTATTCAAAAAACAATAAAAAGATGGAGAATAAAAAATAAATCTTTTACCATTTAAGCTAAGGATGAATATAAATATCGGTTCCCACTGATTCAGAATTTATTTTTAAAACAGTCTGCGCTGAACAGACAGCCTTCTCTTTCTGTGGTTGCTACAGATACTGTCATCAGCTAGGTCATAAAAAAATTAGATCCTTGTCTCCAAAAGTTCGTGTGGACTTGCACCTCAGTTACTTTTTAAGCTTTACAGAGTCCAGTGCTGTACCCAGGGGTTTCCAGGATACAAAGACAGATTGGACAGTGTTTCAGGTATTCATCTCAACCTATGCCCTGTTTGCGGGTAGGTAATTGCTAGAGTGTGTGTTAGAACTCATCTACAGGAGATTAAAAGCATCAGATAAAGGTCTTTTGGTAAAGTTTTTTATATCATCTCATTTTATGATAAATGAAATCATTCTTTGTGCTTATATAGACTTTAGTCTATTTAATGAGGATGGATTTCTTCTTCTTCTGCTAGGATTCATAGATTAAGCCCCAATTTCAGTTTCCTATGTAAAGATCTTTCTGCTTTTGTTTTAGTATGAATTGAATAGAAAAGGCCTTCAGGGTAGCATAGAGGATACTGTGATAAAGCTTCATGCCATCTGAGGAACATGAATAATATTCAGCTCTATTTAACAGATTCTCTCATATCCTATTCTAAGATAATATTCCTTTTGGCTTTCTTAAGATGAAGAAATCTTAATATGCAATTGTTCTAGTGCTAATATTGCTTGTTGCTGTTGGTTATTCTCACTTAGCTTTTTGGACATAGCAGAGTGTAAAACTGAAGAAAAGTAAAGACAGGCAAAAATCAACAATTGTAAGCTATGATCTGAAGTCTTAGGCTATGACAATATATTATAGGTAAACTCATGTTACTTTTAACTAATGCAATAATCAAAATGTAATAAAAAATTAAGTACCAATTATAGTTTTCATTGATTTGTTTTGTTTATTTAAATTATATGAGAAATTGTCTTTAAGAGAAGACACAGTTTTAGGTTACACAATTGAAAAGGTAGAAAACTTAGCTCCAGAAAATTTTCAATGTGTCCTCAGTAGAGTGAAGAATTCAGTATAAGTGTCACAAATATGAAGAAACATAAGAATTGCTGCTGAGATTTCTATTTTTCCTTGTAAGACCAACAGAAAAAAGCATTTATTCTCAGTGCTGAAAAAGAACACAGATTAAATACTTACTTGGTTACAACTTTTAAGATGTTTTAATTATTGTGCCCTGGACTAACAAATGTACATTTGCCTTTCATGACTGACAAGTAAGTAAATAGTGAAGATGTAAAAGCTCTACTCAAAAGTAAATATCACCAAATATTTCCAAAGTATGTTGACTTAAATTTCTGTACTGCACTGCAGGAAAGCAGGGACATGGAAGAATTCATATTTATTTTATTGGTTTAAAATTAGGACAATTTATTTTTCCATTTTCATTGTGGGATTTCAGATGAGCTTCTGTTAAATGCACCTTCTTAATTTTGACAGCCAGCAAATATTAAAATGGAATATTAATTAAATATTAAAATTGAATATTAGCTGGCAGGTTTCTTTTCTGTAGGTAATTCTGTCATAGTAACTAGTGTTCAAGATAATCAGAAGAAATCAACTACTCTTTTCAAGTTGCTTTCTCTTGTCTCATGAGTGATTGTCTGCTAGAAATGCTTATGGTGTTTGTGTCTGAATTTGAAGAGCAGGTTTTGAAATCATAGGCATATGACTAAATGTGGGGAAAAGAGTCAATATTATGAGATCACCCTTATTGCACTCATTGTGCTACAGTCATAGGCAATGTTACTCATTAATTAGTTCCTACAGAATCTTTTAGTTATAAGAGAAACAAACCCAGTCATTAGCCGTAGACTGAAAAGTCCTTAAATATCCTAGGAATTTGGTCTAACTTTCAATCATTTTGCACAGTTTTACAGAACTTCTTAGTTTTCCTAGAATAACTGGAGTTGCTAAAAAAATGCACAATTGTAAATAACTATCATTGTGTTCAAGTGTTCGAGTTAAACACAGATGATAAAATCTTATGTTTGCTCGACAAGTTGTTCTAACCTTTTAAGGTGCCTGAATATAATTTCTGTATAATATTAGACTAATATTTTCTTTTGCATATGTGTGTGTATATCTCCGAGAAGGTAGTCTGTAAAAAGCAAGACTGAATTTATGTAACTGCATGTCCTTGTCCACTTTCTTTTTATTGTTATTTGCTTCGGTTTTGTTAATGATATTGTTCCTAGGGGAACATATTTGTAGAGAAGTAGATTTACTGTAGATGTGATCTGTTTGAAGTTGTTGAAGGCATGATCTTGACAAGTACAACCTCTTGTAAGAAAAGTCTGGAATATAATGCTTTCAACTGTTTAAGTGGAATTTTTGTTACAGAAATCTCTATGTCGTCTGCTGTTGCCCTTCAGGGAAGGGCACTAAGCATCATGCCAGATTTTACCTGCTATAAGTAAGAGAATCAGGTCCAAAGACTGAACTACTTGTATGAAGGTCTTGAACTTGACATTTGTTCTTTGGCATTGAATTGTGAAGGGTGGACAGTTTCTTTATTTTTGTGATCCTGAAGCAGTGAGATGAGTGAATAGTGTTAAACTAAATGTATGCATTAGAAGAGGACACGGTGCAAGTGTAGTAACTCTTAAAGTAATTAAGAGATAATCTCAAGTTGATTTTGCTTTAGTCTTGTTATTATAGAATTTTTTTCCAGCAAGTCTTTTATTCCTGTTGAATAGAGAACAAATGACAATTAAACAAATATTGTTGAAGTTCTCTCCTTCACATTTGTATATCTATTTCTTCTATAATCTATTTCTTATATTATGGCCCTTTGGTGCCCTTTTTCCAAGCTGCCCGACGAACCCTGATTCAGAGGCAGCTTAGCAAGTCTTGCTTTTAGCCTCGCCACTACATAGAGGACTTGGTGGGTTCTTTTCACCGAAGCACCTTACAGACAGCAATGGTGAGGAGTAGAGAGAGGACCCTGCTGCAATGCTGGAATGTGGGTTTATTGTTTCATGGTGGAATGCAGTTAGGCAGAGATCTTGACCTGGTGGATCTTCTGCAGCAGGGCCGCGAGCAGCCCGTGCAGTGACTTTTTATCTGGGGGTTGTCTTTTACAAGAGATAAGGATTGCTCCAATAAGGAGAATACAAGGGGTGGTACAGAATGGGACAGAGAAGAGTTTACACCAGTGGGAGAAGGGGTAGGGGGGAAAGGCTGATATTCAGCCAATGACTTGACTAGCTCTTTAGAAGTTTCTCGAAAAAAAGGGGGAAGGCCTTAGGGTAAATGACAGGGCCTTCATGGGGTGTGGGATTTTAACTGGACATACAAACTTCAGGAAAAAAACAAAGGGGTTTTAGACAGGGGTTACATAGAACAAACCATTATATAAAACTTAACAATAATTACTAAACATAAAAAGGCTAAAAGCACACCACATTATATAGTTTGTATAACAAGTTCCTTAAATTGTTTAGAAATCTATACTGATGTACAGTTAGCTGAGTCTAACATTTGAGTTTAAATGTACCAGTCTGATATAAATTTAGTGCAGAATTAAATCTATTTAGTTTAGCTTAGTTTAGCTTTAGGAATAAGAGGTAAAAAATAGGTATTGGTGTATAAAAAAACTCTATATACTGTATTCTATATTCACTAAGAACAGTGATCCTAGTGAATCCAATTAACTACATTGTCTGATTTAGTAAGAACTTTATCTTATGTCAAAATCTTAAACTACTTCAGGTAATAGTGACTTAGGTCAATCGACATTTTGCTGAATAAGTTTCTATTGGTGTCACAAGAGCCAGAGTAAAAGCAAATGAAAAAAAAATCAGTTCTAAACCTTTTTATCTAGCAGGCTGAGCTGGAAAAGTGAGGCTATCAATTATTTTAGAAAGTAGCAGTGAAGGATACATAAAAACTATTGAAATCTTACTTATTTAACAAAACATAATATTATATTTGAAGGTAATGATACCAACAATTAGTAGACAATATGAACCCCAGCTTTAGCAGGCTGTTTCAACTCCTGGTAGCGAGAAAAATAAATAAATATATGCATATGGAGTTCTGATGGAGGGCTTGTTTGAGTGGGGGGTTTTGTTTGTATTGTTATGCTTTCTGAAATGATGATCTACTAGCTTTGAAGAAACTAGTAAGAAGATTTCTTTATCTACTAGAAAAAAATATGGGCTTCTCAGCCAGGAGGTCATAAACAGTACATCAATGACTACTGAGCAGGCAGCACGGTTGAAAATACACTTAATGAAAAAATCAATCTGATATTCAGAAAAATGTGAATATACAAAACCAAAATATTAAAGAACTGATTTGACAGAAGATTGATCCAAACGAAGTTGGTGAAAATTTTTCCCTTTAGCAGTGTTTACAACAAAATTCCTTCACAAATGTAAAGATTCAGGGACTAAAACCCATTTTTATAAGTCAGGTAGCCAATACTATGTTTAGTTTGTGATGTGCTTTTTTATTATAAAATCTAATGTATTTCATGTGTACAGCAAGAGATCACCTGTTTGATTTTTTCCTGAAGCAAATTGCAAGATGCATGTAAATTCTACTGTTGCTAAGAGACACAATTTAGTTTTAAGGTAAGAATTGTACCACTTGCCAGATACTAAAGAAATGGGAAATGTTGCATGAATGCCTACTTAATGGCAGCTTTCCAGCATTTTGATATTTACCAAATCCTGCTAAAACATTATTTTCTTAATTATGGAAGTATTCAAATGGGTTTGACTAGACAAAACAAGCTTCTTCAATGCATTTCAGTAAAAGACATATTCATATAATAAAATAATTTATTCATAATGAATTTTTCTAAGATTGAAAGCTGAATTTTAACTGAAAATTCTAATTTCTTTGTTTTTGTTAGATTTTTAAAAAAGTTTTCTAATTTCCATAGAATCTCTCTTTTCAGAAATTACTACCTATCATAAGCTCTGACAAAAAAGTGCCATGGTTTTCTTCATTTGAGGTTTACTTTCTAAGTTCAACTTTCAAACTACTCTAAATACCAATGGTTTAGGCTTAATACAATGATCAGCTTTGCACTTTAGCTACATCACTTCCATAAATGTGTTCCATGCACAGTGTAATTTGGTGAAATTCTGACTTGTTTTGCTGTGTATCAGACACGAGAGAAATTCGTTATGGACTTCATTATCTCTTTCATGAACAAACATCTGAGACTATGCTTCTTACATTGCTTGAAAATCTTGAAAATTAGTACCTTTTGAAGATAAGAGCAATCTGACTAAAATTCAGATATATCAAGTATATATTCTTTATGACACAACAACACACCTTAGGAAGCAAGCTTAAAAATTCATACAATTTCTAATCTTTTAAACTCTGTGATTTAATGGCACAAATGAGAATGTGAGAATTTAAAGCTCCATATTCTTATTCAAATTTTACATCTACTCTAGTATAAGCAACAGATCAAAAAATTTGTTGTCAGAAGGATAAAGAAGAAATTATTTCTTTGCAAACTTTGTTAATGGTTAATTTCTGTGCAAGTCTGTGATAATATTATTGCTAAATAAGGCTTCAATTGCATGGAGAAGATTACAGTTCATAAATTGGAATTTTGTATTCCTCCACATAGAAATGAATTAGAAGTATAATTTTTACTTCAGCCTAAAAATAGGTATTATGTTGTGGCATACCATATTGCAATATTGCATACTATGCTGTAAAATTTGGATATGCAATGTTCATGGTCTACTAATTTTGATTTTGTGGCATCCAGAATATAAGAAGATATTAATGGATATTAATGTATTTGCATGTATAATAACTGCAAAGTAATTTTCCTGTTCTGTCTCAAAACTAGCACAGAATGTACAGAATTTAATTTCAAATAAATTGTTTTAGGCTAGACTAGTAGCTTTCAATACCTCATTTTTTTGTATAGAATGAATTTCTAGAGATTCTCCCTTCTGAAATACAATTGGGAATTCAGATTCTTAACACCATTCAGAATCTACTTCTATTTTCAGAACTATAGCATTTGCCTTTCCTTGGGATAGGCAAAGCCCATGATATTCCAATGACTGAATTAGCCCTAATGCTTTGTTAAATGGGATTCTAGTGACTCCAGCTGCAGTTGTGGGTAGGGAAAATACTTCAGAGCAATATTTTCAAAGTGGATGGAAATAGTGCAACATCTTGTACACAAACTGTTCTCAAAGAACTATATAGAATTAAATTACTTTCTGCTTGTATAACAAAACGTTTTAAAATTGTTCATTCAGATTTTTTTTGTAAATTACGCTAAACACATACATAATCCTACCACAGAGTTCTGCATTGCTCTCCAATTGCTGGAGAACTATTAGAGAAAAATCAAAACCCAACAAATCAAAACAAACAAACAAACAAACAAAAGCAAACAAAAAGAGCAACACTGAGCAGGAGTTTTTCTGCTACAACATACTGACTTATTGGAGGATAAATGAAAAGAACACTGAAGTTCTATGTTATTACCATGGAAAGATATTGATTCTGAGAAGGAAACTCCTTGAATCCATGCTTTTCAGATGTAACTGTGGTAGAATTCCAATTTAGAGACTTGTTATTACCTGTTAAAAAAACATCTTTTGAAAGTCTGTTCAGATTTCAGTCTTTTGGAAATAAACTTCTTAGTTCTAATGCAAAGTTATAATTTCTTTGAAAATATAAACTTTTTTTTTCTTATTTAGTCTTGCAGGAATAGCTTAGTATGAGGTACCTTTGGTGTCTGAAGGACAAAGATGTAGCTAGTATTTCCTGTCTTTTATCTTGTAGATTGCAAAAACTGGTTCCTTCTGGCTATTCCACTAGGCTAGGTATCCCATATCCTCCTATTATTCAGCCATACTTCATTTCTTTAAAAAAAAACAAAGGTACAGAAAAATATTTTTTTCTTTTTTATCCATTTTTCTTGTTTGTTTGTTTGGGGGTTTGGGTTTTTTTGGTTTGGTTTGGTTGTTGTTGTTGTTGTTGTTTGGGGGTTTGTTTGTTTGTTTTTTTGTTTTGGGGGGGGTTGTGTTTTTGTTTGCTTGTTTTGAGGGTTTTTTTGGGTTTTTTGTTTTTTGCTTCAGTGCAGAATGACACTGAATTGGTATTCCCTTTTCTTCAAATAGAGGACATTTGCTAGTGGAGTGCTATCCACATGTCATTTGATATTTTGAAGTAGTAAGACATTCAGACTGTGATTTACTATAACAAAAGATTTTGGTAGACCTGCTGAGTCATGGTTGGTCTTCCACCTTGCTTAAGATTTGCTCTTGCTAAATGTATTTTTCCCTCCTGAAATTTTCCTATCTTAAGTATCTTATCTCAATAGTTTGAACAAATAAGCAAGT
Source organism: Pycnonotus jocosus (assembly GCA_013400435.1). Classification (NCBI taxonomy): domain Eukaryota; kingdom Metazoa; phylum Chordata; class Aves; order Passeriformes; family Pycnonotidae; genus Pycnonotus; species Pycnonotus jocosus. Next base: position 13,908 of record VWYP01016684.1, on the reverse strand, counting down.
ATTATGGTTTTGAATTGGAATTTTTCTTTTATTTTTTAATTGTTTGTATGTGTGTCTGTTGTGAGGATAAAATGCTAGAAAAATTAAACACACTGCTAGATCATTCATATAAGCCACTCAGAATCAAAAGAAAAACTTTGATTCTTTTTTACCCTCCTGAAACAGCTCATATATGAAGTTCTTGGAACCAGCACAACAGAATGCCGTGACCACGTGCAAAATTAACTGAGAAACAGAAAATATGCTAAATGCAGGAACAGAGATTTAAGTTTTTAATAAGTGATACCATGAAGTATTCACCAAAAAAAAAATTTTTTATTAATTTGGCAAATTATTTAACTCTCTACTGCACTTCCAAATACTGTAGACAATTGGTTAATGGAAATGAAAACATTACCTTTTTTTGTTAGCAATGAACAGAAAAATAAGAACTTTACAGGTGGATTGTCACTGGATAGTGGACTACCAGAATGCTCCCATTCAGCAAGGATCACTGGATCCTCTGTGTAGTTGTAATGTGAACATGTAATTTGTTCCTCAGATAAATTGTTTTCTAATTAGATAAAGCCCAGTATTCATAGTTTATATAAAAGGTTTTTTGTTATATTGATCATGCAGATTTTTTTCACAATGATTAAAATAAAGGGGGTTATGTGCTGTGTTAGTGAATTTGTCTGAAGCACATTTCTGCAAGCCTTCTATGCCACAATAATCTTCCATCTGTTCTTACACTGATGAACTATGTTTTTTGTTGTTACTATCCTTGTTGCAGTAATCATTTCAAAGGTTTAGTTTGATTTTTTTTTTTTTTAGTCTGGTAAACTTAACTCAAGATTTTAGCATGGTTAGGATGAATAGAAATTACATTATTATTATTCCAGTGCTGATGATCTAGACTTGCGAAAACCATACTGCAGATCTTGTTTTCCTAAAACAAATCTTTGTTTTTTTCATGAGTCAGCCATTTGGTTTTGAAAAAAATTAATAGTACATAATTATGACTGACAGGCCGTTTATTCACCAGGTTTTTAATGGGCTTTCTAATCCCATGAACACAAATAAAAAGTATAAATATAGATGTATATAAGTGTATATAGAGAACATCTATGGAGAATATTCTCTGAGATCTCTAAACCTTGATTTGTGTAAACTTGGAAAGTGTAAACTAAAGCCTGGTCTTGAAAAAGCAGTTGAAATAAGTATACAAAGATGAGTAAAATATCTCAGGGTAGTGAATAAGTAGGTATGGTGATCAAATCTGTTATTTTTTAAATTCATCAGCTTTTTTTTTTTTTTTTTTAAAATGCTGAAAGGAAAGTTTCTAGTGTGATTCCTATTTGTTCCAAGAGCAACAAAACAAATTTCTACATGACCACAGGAAGAGTCCGCAAACAAATAAGTATTTTGCAACTTAACAAGGATCAGTTGAATTGGAATTAACTAATCTTAATTGTATATATTTCCACTGATACCACTAGTAAGCTGAAAACTTGTGATATTTGAAAATGTTGAAAATATAGTTGTTCCAAGTAGCATATTCAAAAATTAGCCAAGAATTATATATTTTCTTAGTGAGAGACGTGAAATTCTCTTTTATTATGTATTCAGCACTTACTTTAGCATTTAGCCTTTAGGAGGGCAGAGCAACACCAGAGACTGTGCTGATCCTTTTGAGCACAGGAGGGGCAAAATGAAGAGAAAGACTATTCTGTGGCTAAATGGTGAACATAACTCTAAAAAAGAAGTTGGAATATTTATCGCCGATTTTCAATATTTTAAAAATGAGGGGGGCTATTTGGAGAAAAGAATCAGGACTTCCATTTTGATACCCATTCACTGACCTGCTATTAGCATATCAAACTTATATTACACTTATGGCTTTGTATACTTTGCAGAGCTATCCTAAGCTGAACTAATCTCAGCTGTATCACAGTCTGGGGCGTGATAATAGTACTAACATTATAAGCCTTATCCTTTGTAAAAAACACACAAAGTTTTTATGAAATAACAGTGTGCCTGTCCCTTGTGTACACTAAAATTCCCTCACAGCACCATTTATGCAAATCAGATATACAATAAATTCAGTTAAAAACATTTAATTACTCTACAAAACTGACTTCAATACAACATGCCCAGGAATTTTAAATCATAAACCAGAAGGTTTGGAAATGTTTTTTGACACCAGATAGTTTTTCCTTTTGGGACAAAATTTAATGTCTATGTTGTTGGATGGACGTTGGGATTGAGTTCACCTGCAACAAGTTTCAGATGACTCAAAGCTGCATGGTACAGTCAGCATGCTGGAAGGCAGGGATGCAATCCAGAGGGACTTTGACAAGCGTGAGAAGTCGGCCTGTGTGAACTTCAGGAGGTGCAGCATGGACAAGTGCTGAGTCATTCACCTGGATCAGGGGCAACCTGAAGCTAAAACACAGGTTGGGCTGAGAAAGTATCGAGAGCAGCCCTGGGGAGAAAAACTCACTTCTGTTGGTTGACAAGAAACTCAACATGACCGGGTAATGTGCACTTGCCGCCCAAAACACCAAATCTATCCTGAGCAGCATCAAAAGCAGCATGGCCAGCAGGATGAGGGAAGTGATTCGACTCTGCTCTCTGCTCTCCTGAGACCTCACGTGGAGTACTAAGTCTAGCTCTGGGGCCCCCAGTGAAAGAAAAGTGTTGACATGTTAGAGGTACAGAGAATGTCTACAAAGATGATCTAAGGGTTAAAGCACCTCTGCTGTGTGAAAAGGCTGAGAGAAATGGGATTGTTTTGACTGGGGAAGAGAGGTTTCTCTGGAGATGTTATTGCGACTTTTGTCCCTAAAGCAAGCCTGCAAGAAGGCTGAAGAGGGACTTATTTTGCAAGGAATTGCAGAGATAGGACAAGAGTTAACAGCTTTAAACTGAAAGGTGATACCTTTTGATAAGATATTAAGAAGAAGTTCCTTATTGTAAGGGTGGTGAGACACTGGAACAAGCTGCCCAGAGAAATTGTGGTTCCCGAGTTCTTGAAAATGTTCAGGAGTAGGGTAGCACTAGAGGGGGTTGAAACAAGATGACTTTTAAGGCCTTCTCCAACTCAAACTATTCCAAGATTCTGTGATTCTAAAGGTAACTTGGTTAATAAAGCAGAGAAACAGATAATTATTCAGTTACCACATCTTCTCAGATTATGAGAGACAATAATTTCTGACACTTTTTTATGCTTCTGTGCAATTTATGTAAAAGTATGCCTAGTTTAATGTCCTCTTTCAGAGTGTGTAAATTTAAGATCTTGAATGGCCATTTAATATGATTGTAAGCTTTGTCTATTTCAGAGTCAAAGACGCATATCTTATAGCTTCTGCAAACTGTACTTTAACTTATTTAATATTTTCCATTTAAATTCTGGTAAAAGCTTTTAGTGAAGCTGATTTTGCAATTGCCAGTACCTAACTACTCTTGATATGCGTTTTGTTTCTTTTTATAACTTATTGCTACTCATTTAGCAGGAAAAAAGTATATTAATTACACATGTTTTTCTTGAGACTATAGTTACATTTTAACTTAGGTGGTATTGTAGAAATATACAAAAACATCAAAACCAATTAAAACCAGTTCTGGGGTGCTGTAGTCTATACATATGAACAGTGCGGGTTGAATCCTTTTTTATTTAGTCTGTAGTCAATACTTTACTGCATATGAGAACCAGAAAGGTGAAGTTAATGACAGCAAAGGAAGTGGATTGGGGTTTGGTAAGCTATCAAAATGCTTTTGAAAAATAAAGGATTTCTAGGTTTGCTGAGGAGCTCCACAGCAATTTGTAGATTAGATTAAAAAGAAGAAAACAGTCACTTGAGCAGGCAGATTGAACCTTTCCCACTTTCAGTATTCTACATGAGCTAGACAAACTTTAATTTGGGCTTTTTGTTTGTTCATTTTAGAATGGGAGAGGTACGCATAACTAGCGGACAGAAAACCTGCTGGAACTTTAATTTTGGATGCCTGTTAACAAACTATATATACACCAGCTGGTAATTCATATAGTTTCTTACCTTCAGTAGTATTCAGATGCTCAAAGCAAAAGTGAAATAGTCTGGAATGAGTATGACAAGACACAACAATCACTTAATATAAATTTATTTCACAACACATTTAATACAGTGCAAGGCCTTTGAGTCCACAACAGAGTGCTACTGTTTACATGCGCTTCTTTAAAAGCAAACTTCTTTAAAACTTCTTTTAAAATTATTTATTCCAAATGTATTAACCACTTAGCTTTGGATCACACATGTGATGAGTCATCTTGCCTGCTGGATTATATATGAGAAGACAATAAAAGTTTTTAAAAGTACATTAATTGGTCATGAATATTCATAGGGTTTTGATTAGCCATGCAAATTGCATGATGTAATATTCTGTGATTAAATGGTGCAAGACATTCATATGCAAGTGTTAAAATTCCAAATTCAGTGTTCATGAAATGTTCATATAAATCTGATGAAATTACCTATCAGAAAATATTTATAACAAGGGTTAATATACATCCACCAGACAAATCAGGATGACAGGTGTCATCTTCTTGGACTCAACAAGAAACTTTTGTTTATTAGTAGGAGAAATATAATTCTTTGCATTGAAATGCTAACACTTTGGAAGAAAAAATATATGGTAAAAATAAGACTTCATTAAAAAAGCAAGTGCCATATGTATTAGTAGACGTCTTTGTACTTTGCAGTAAAATAATCATAGTGAAATTCATAGGATAGATTGCAACATATCTAAAAATGAGTCCTTTCTTAATCATCTGAAATCTCTGAGAGTGTGCATGAAAAGTGCAAATAAAATTTAAAAAAATTATTTAAGACAAAGGAAGAAAAACGTACAAGACCTTGTGTCAAAACTTTCACAATTGTTTCCTTTTCATGATGGAGAGAAGTCTAAAGCAACTTTCAGCAGTGTAATTCTAATATATCAGAGTTGATTTTACAATAAAAAATTTGTGCACTACTGATCCTGGGAATATGTATCTAGTGTTTCCATTTGTTGTCCACAAATAGAATCATTGTTGAGACAAAACACTTATAGTTGTATACTTTTCTGTGAAACAGAATCCAAGTCCAACTATTAATCTTAATATCTGTAGCAGGAAAAAAAAATCTTTGTGACATTATATTTTCTTGTTAAGTCTTTGTGTGGCTTGGATTTAATCTCTTTAAAGACCTGAAATACTCTTAATGACTTTTTGCTTTATTCTTATAGCTTTGAAAGCAGACTGATATGGTCAAACTTATAGACTAGGTCTTTTGTGCTATGAAAAATTTCTGACATTTTGACATATATTAAGTGAAACATTTTAGAAAAAATTTACATTTTTACATTTTTTGGTAATTGACCTGTGTTGTCTGTGATTAACAAGAGAAAAGATTAGACAATATTTATCTGTAGGTCTTCATGGAGATTTTTTTCAGAGAAGTTTATACAACACCTGTACATTTCATAATTTAGATACCATGAGTCTGTTCATGTTTCAATCGTGAATTTTACTTACACCTAAATATAATTATTGCACTGACATGGAAATAGGATTAGAAATTTATGTTGTTCTATTTACTTTTGTTTTAAAACAAAATTGTTGTTTTGATTGTTTTAAATTATTATGGTTTTAGAAGGCATTCTTCAAAAGATGATTTAAGGTCTTTTCTCCCTTTCCAAAATGATCCTCTAAATTCTCTATTTGGTGCAATTTTCTGTCCCACATTTTTGCTTGCTATAGTTAGTAAATTGTATCATCAACTGTTATATTCAAAGCAATTCTGAAATTTCAGACTAACACCTGTCCTTTTGTGGAACAAGGTCTTTGTTCACAATTGTTTTGTTACAGACTCAACAATGTTCAAATAATGAGAATACTGTAAAAAAACCCCAGCATGTTAGAGTGGGCTGAATACAAATTGAGCACCAGCACGTTTCTGATCCAGAATGTAAGGGATGGAAATATTATTATCTGCTTATAATACATGAAGTCTTCCATCACTTAATAACTGTTACATTTGTATATTTTAGTATATTATTCATTTAATAATAGGCAAAAATATTTTACCATTTTTAAAGGCTTTTAACAAAGTAAAAAGAGGAACATCAGTGGTCTATTTGGGATCATTTTACTTGGAAAAAAATTACACTCCTGTAAAATTGATGAATTTTATCAGAAAATCAGTGAATTTCTGTGATAGGTTCTAAGTCATGTTTATTCTGTGATGGTGCAGATTTCTTTGTAATTTAGAAAATTTAAAATAGTTTTAAAATTCTATTTAATTTCAACAAGATGATTATTTGAAGGATGCTGCAAAGGGAATTCACCCTCCCTTTGTTTGCTCAGTCTGACTTTATTTGTTTCATTACAACACTATTTTAAAATGTGTGTTACGCAATAGATTTCTAATTATATGGTAACCATAAAGAAAAGAAGAAGCATGTTTTATTGTGAGTGTATTGAAATCAATTTATTTTTACACAAAAGCACACCAGGAAACAAATATAAAAGTATGGTCAAACACCACTTTTTTTTTTTTTTTCTCTAGAATTTTTTTGTATAGTAAAATGTTATCACAATGATTAGGACAAAAAACAGCACATTAAACTTTGTGACACTTCTTAACAGAGGAGGAAAACAGGAAAAAAATTACGTGAGATGATGTCCTGGTTCTAGGCAAGACAGGGTTAATTTATCTGGTAGTGGAGATGGGGCATGGCTAGGCCACTGAGGTAATTCTCATCCCTGGGGGCACCAACACGAACTCTCTTCCTGTGACTGAGTAAATTCAGCTGAGGGAGCGGTCTGGTATTGTCCATTGTTGGGGGATTTCTGTGTGGATCGTTTACATTTTGTACCCTCTGTCATTAGCATTGTTGCTGTTATTCTGTTTCCAGCAAGAGGATCTTACCTCAACCCGTGATCTTTGCCTCTTGTGCCTTGAATTCTCCTCCTCATCCTGGGAAGGGAGAGGGGGAAATGAGACTGATTCCAGTCTACTGTAGTAAATAAAAGATATAAGAATTTATTATGTCATTAATCATTATGCATTTGGGTTTGCATTAGCTTGAGCATGCACAACATTTATAGACAAAGCCTGTGCTCCAAGAAGTCTTTTTTGTTTTGTTAAAATTTCCAGACAGTAAAGCATGCAAGAAACTAGCCATGAACATAGTTTCAGTAATTTGAAAGGCTAGGCATACTGCAGTGGTTAATAGCACTTAGTAACTAGTGAAAATAAGGAAATACGGTGCAGTTAATTTGTATGTTCAGTTCTGTGACATTGTTTGCATTTCTACAGCAGAAATATAAACTAGATTTAAGTGTAATATGCTAATTTTCTCTAACTCATGTATATCAGTAGATTTTTTGCTTGGCAGAACTAGTTCCTCACAGCTTACACAATATTCACCATTGCTGTGGAAGGCCTTTTGAAAGGCCTAGCCGATAAAGGGAAAGACATCAGAACAGTTTGGAAGGAAGGAGAAGGGGTATTTAAGTACAATAAAAATGGACACCAAATGTTTGTAGCTTACTTTTAAATTCTACCTTGAATAAAAGTTGTCACATAGAGAACATACTTGGTTTTGAAGGTATTTTTCCTCAGTGTTTTACAGTTTGCTCTTGCATTAAATTTTGCACCCTTTCTTGATTCAAGACTTGATGTGGCCACCACACATGAATATGGTTTAGATCAGCCAAACTCTGTGATCTACAGAACAACTTGTGTCCTGAAATTGGTCATAGGACTTGATTATTCTGTTTTTCTGTATCGCACCTTTATTTTTCAGAAGACATGGTGGGGGGGCTCCATAACTTTGTTTTAGAAGAAATAGGACTGAGAGGGACATTTTTTGAACACATACTCCTTGGATAACAAGTGTGACATCAACCATATTTTCAGGCAGATTATAGCGTTATTCATTTTTAATGATAATGTTATGATCTGTAAAATTACCATTTGAGGATAATTTTGCAATTTAGAAAAAAAAGAGATACACAGTTTTTCAAGTGAGTAAACAAATTCCTAGGGGCTAGTAGTTGAGGGCTGATGGATTGATCTGACCACAATTTACTGTATCTGCATTTTGAGTACAAATTTTGCTATAGTATCAGACATATAATGGAAAAAAATAGTACTTTCTTCAGTTTGAAATTAAATGTTTCAAACAAATTAATCATTGTAAGAAAGCATTATTATCTTGTATTTTTAGGTATGTATAATAGCCATAAAATAGAAACCATTTAAATAACAGAATTTCAAAAGCTCACAGATTTTAAAAAAATAATCTAAAATAGAAAGTTTCTGTATTTACAGATTAAAAAAAAAATTAGGATAATTTGCTAATGATTTTCTAAAGTTAATTTTCTTAAGATTTTCTATGAAATCCATTAGACAAACTGATAATATCTAGACAGTACTTATTGCTGAATATTGAACTGATTTTTCTCAGTGCTAAACTTACCTTGTTTTGTTTTTTAATTTAAATGTGGACAATTGAGTATTGGTACTGGGCAGTCCTACTACAGTGAGTATTTCTCACAAAGATTTTCAGAAGTTAAAACGGAAAGCAGATTTACAATGACTGGATGGCTAATTATGGCACCATTTATTTGTACAGCATATTTAAAAATGTAATATTGTATCTTATGATATAATATTCATGAAACTGGGCACGAGATCAGCGTGGCAGAGTTGAGACCTGCTGGTCAAACAAAAGGAAAAAAAGCAAACACAGAGGCTGTTGGAGGTAGGATGGATGACTTGGGAAGAGTAGCAATGAAGCAGGGTTCCATAGGGATGGGGTAAGGAAGGCACAGGCAAAGCTGAACTTGGCAAAAGACGTAAATAAAAACGTATTAACCAGAAAAGGAAGGACAAAGGAGGTGGGGCCCCTGATAGACAATGGTAGAAAACTGAAAACAACAAAAGAACAGAAAGTCCAATTTTTTGCCTCACTCTTCAATGGCAACCTCTCTTCACACACCTCTTGAGTGTATATACAGCAGGATGGGGACTTTAGGAGCAAAATCCCTCCCACTGAAAGTGAAGAGCAGGTTCATGACTACCTGAGAAGTCTGAATGTACAGAAGTCTGTGTGACCCAGTGAAATACATACCAGAGCCTGCAGGAACTGGCTGATGTATTTGGCAAGGCACTCTTCATGATATTTGAAAACTCATGGCAGTCAGCTGACAACCGAGTTGATTGGTAGAAGGAAACATTGTACCCATCTTCAGAATCCCCAGACAGTGGGACCACAGGAACTAACTTTCCAGCCTCACCTCTGTATGGGAGGATCAGGGAACAGACTCTCCTGGAAGCTGTGCTAAGACACAGGTTGGACAGGAAGGTGATTTGAGACAGCCAGCACAACTGCACCAAGGGCAGGTCCTGCCTGACCAATTCAGTGGCCCTCTATGAAAGACTAGCTTCATCACTGGACAATGGAAGGGGTACAACTGTCATTTATCTAGACTTCTGTAAAGCCTTTGTCACAGGCCTCACAAATCCTTCTCTAAACTGGAGAGAGATGGATTTCATAAGTGAACTGTTAGATGGATAAGTGCTTGGATGTCACATCCACAGAATAGTGGTCAACACCTCAGAGCTCTGATGGGCTCAAAAGTGTTGTATCTCAAGGGTACACATTGGTATCAATATTATTTAACATATTCATTTAATAGGTGAAGAGGCTGTGTGCACCCTCAGCAAATTTGCAGATGACACCAGGCTGAGTGGTGCAGCTGTCACACTTGAAGGATGGGATGTCATCTAGAGGGACCTGGACAAGGTTGAGAAGTGGTTCAATAAGAATCTGATCAGGCTCAACAACCCAAAGTGCAAGCCACTGCATCTGGGTCAGGGCATTCCCTGGTATAAACACAGGCTGGGGATGAAGAGATCACAGCAGCCCTGCAGAGAAGGACTCAAGGTGCTGGTGGGTGAGAGGCTGGACATGACCCAGCTATGGGCACTCACAGCCCAGAAAGCCAAATGTGTCCTGGGCTGCATCCAAAGCAGTGTGGGCAGCAGGGCAGGGAGGGGATTCTGCTCCTCTGCTCTGCTCTGCTCTGCTCTGCTCTGTTCTGGTGAGACCCCACCTGCAGGGCCACATCCTGCTCTGGGGTCTCAAGCAGAAGTAATGTTCAGGTTGGAACAAATTCAGAAGAGAGCCAGTAAGATGATTAGAGAGATGAAGCACCTCTCCTAGGAGAAAAAGCTGAGAGAATTGAGATTGTTAAGCATAGAAAAGAGAAGGCTTCAGAGTGACTTAATTGCAGAATTCTAGTGCCTGAAGGCAACCTACATGTAAGATAGGGAGAGACATTTTACAAGGGCATGTAATGACCAGACAGCATATGAACGGATTCAAACTGAAAGAAGGTAGGTTTAAAGCAGACATTAGAAGGAAATTATTTGCTGTGAGGATGGTTAGGCACTGGAAGAAGTTGCCCAGAGAGGCTGTGGATGCCCCATCCTTCCCTGTGGAGGTATTGCACACAGGACCACAGCTGGGATAAAGCTCTGAGCAACCTGTTCTAGTGGGAGATATCCCTGCCGCTGGCAGGGGGTTGGAAAAAGGATGATCTTTGAAATTGAGGTCAGCAGTTAATATTTAAAATTTCATATTTAAAGATCATAAAAGTAGAAGGCAAATAATGAAGCATTTTTATATTGCTATATGTTGCATATTTCACTATTTTAGTCTCCTTGGAAAACAAACACCTGCTTTCAATGACAGGTTTGGCTGTTGTGTCTCTATAGGTGATGTGAAATTTCAATTTTCTGTGCAAGATCATCTGCAAACTTGGTAGCAATCAGATGAAATATATTTCTAAACAGAAGGATGAAAAGACACATGATGTTCAATGAAATAATAGTATACGATGTTCGGTGTTTGCCTCTGTGGCACTATTGTATTGTTCTAGTGGACTGCATGAGATTTTAATAAAAAAGATTATTATAACAGTTGGAATGATGTTCCTGTGCTGCCCTAGACCTCTTGCCTGCATCAAAAATGAGAAGTTTGTGTACCTTTTGTAGATTAAAAGATAGGTATTCAGAGTGAAGGTCACTCAGAATTTGTGCTGTTGGCAAACTTAGCATCAGAATGTCTAGCCAGGTAAAATATCCACTTTTGGTTTTTGTTGTTGGTTTTTTTTTTTTTTTTTTA
>VWYP01016675.1:65367-87273 GCA_013400435.1 Pycnonotus jocosus | reverse complement strand
CCTGCTCTGTCCATCCCTGCTCTTCCAGAGGCAGGAAAAGCCACGGGCACAGAAATCCTGGAGCCACAAAACCCAGCAAAGCCGCGTGGAAAAACCTCAGCGCTCCTGGAAAATCCATCACTGCTGGCAGCCCAGCGAGTTGGGTTGCTGAGGGCTTAATTGCATCTCTTAATCAGCTAATAGCTACAGCTGCCTGAGTGAACCCTGCAGCAGGAACTGCCGGGAACAGCGTGGCAGAGCCCGGGAACAGGCAGGGAGCATCCAGCTCTGGACACACTGCTGCAGGGTTGGGGAATGGCTGGGGAGGGAAGGTGATGCCTTTTTGGGAATACCTAAAAACAGAGGGCAGACAAAATTAAGGGAATAAAAAGCTGTTCTATTTATGGAAGGGCTTTCAGGTACATTTTGGGCAGATGAACCCCCCAGGGCTACACCCAAAATGGACAAAGGGTCACAGGGTTTTCACACTTTGATAAATTTGGTCCATTTGCAGATTGGGGTTGATCTTCCAATTACAGCTTCAGCTAATGAAGTCATTTACCCCAAGTTTGCTCCCCCCAACTCACTTTTGTTTCCATCTCTCCTGGCCTGAGGCAGTGAGGGGTCCTTGATCCCCATGAGGTCCTGGAGACACGGTGACATCCATCCAGGCAAGGTCACCATGGCATTCCCACAGCACCATCCCTGCCCAGCCCCCACCTCCTCCCCTGTGCCATTCCCAGCCCCAGGGAACTCCTGTGTGCATCACACAGGAACATTTGGAAGCTCAAGGTGAGAGTTTTAATTTCTGTTGCAAGGCTGAAACATCTCCCCTCTGGTGTAGCAGGAAATGAAGGGGAATGAACGCCCCCAGCAGCCAGGCACCTGCTCTGATTCCTGCACTGAAATCGCTCCTGGCTGCCTTGGTGGAATTCCCTGTTGACAGATTCAATTCTGCCATCAGAAAAAGGCCTTGCAGACAGGAATTAGCCTGGCCCAGCACGGCCCAGCACGCAGCTGTGTGGCTGAGGAGGTTCCAGCCATTTCCAGGCCATTACTGCTGCCACACCACACAAACAACGCCTCGGGAGGCTGGCGGGGCTCATCCTCCTCCTGCTTCCCCAGGAAACCCCAGGTTTGTGTCTGGACATCCTGCACACAGCCAGAGCTGCCTCACAGCCACTGAGGAGCCCTGGGAGCAGCTGGGGGGGTGCCAGGGCCATTAGAGCTGTCCCAAGGTCACCCCCTGCCCAGGGCAGCTCCCTAAGGCCATGCCAGGATGCCACCCAATATCCAAACACCCAATGTCCAGCACTGGGCTGCCACCCAATATCCAAATATCCCACTCACTGGGCACAGGGAGCAGCTCCCAGGGCTGAGAGGTGACACCAGAGCACAGGGGCAGTCACCAAACCGAGCCCTCTGCCCATCCCAAGCCCACAGGCAGGGCTTGGCTCACACAGCATCTGCCACCTTTGGGTGCTTTTCCTACCTAAAGTGCCTAAAATACCCAAGAGGTGGGACTGCTGCCCCTCAGGGTGGGCTGGAGTGTGGAATAATGGGCATTTTGGGGTCAGTCACTGGGACAGAGCTGCAGAATGCCCGAGGCAGAAGGATGACTCCTGGAAACACTGAAGGCCAGGCTGGATGTGGCTCAGGACAACCTCATGTAGCCCTTACTCACTGCAGGGGGTTGGATTAGAGGGGATTTAAAGGTCCTTTCCAACTCAAATCATTCCATGCCTTTAATCCTCAGGACCCTGATGCACCAGTGGCTCACATCCCATATCCCAGCCCTCCACGAGCCTGGACATCCTTAAAGCTGTAAACAAAACCCAACCCCAGCAAGGTCAGAGCCAGCAAACAGTGAGAGACGTGGGGAGCTGGATCATTCCCACTGCAAATGTCATTACAGACTAATGGCAAGAAATCCTTCCTTCCCTCTCCTGCATCTCTTATCCTTCATGCTCAAGTAGTCACCAGCAGTGTCTCAAACACTCCAGCCACAATATTAGCACAGATATTTTTACTTTTTTTTTTTAATAGTAATTACTGCTCCTTTTGGCTCCAGAACTGCCTGAAGCCGAGGAGATCTTCACTCTCTCTTTATTATGTTTTCTTTCTCGTGCTGCACCAAAAGCTTGCAGGGATAAGCAGCTCCCCTGGCAATAAGCACATTAAGGCACCAATTGAGCTGATGGAATGGTGCTTCTCGGAGAACTCGCAGCCCAGCACTGCCAGAGTGCTTTGCACACTCCATCTTCCTCCCAGCTCAGCAGCAGCTCCGAGTTTTCGCTGTCTGAGGGTTCCTAAAGTGCTTTTAATGAAATAAGCTGTCGATCCCAGAAGTCCATCAATGCCAATTCATGGCACAAATGGCTCTTGCTGCTGCTGTGACAAATCCAGGGGGCTCTAAGGCTGGACAGACAATAAAAATCCAAGTGCTCTGAAGCAGGAGGTGAGCAGGGGGAGCAGGTCCCAGCTTTCCAGCAGGCAGTGACATCCTGGGATGAGGCTGGGGGCTGTCACCTGCTGTCCTGGCTCCAGCAGCATTTCCCAGAGCTCTGCACTACTGCAAACCCTTCCTTTCACACCTCCTGGTGAGACACTGGATTCACCAATTACAGCTGCAGGAAAATGCTAAATTTGGGGAATACAGCACCTGCCACACCGAGCACAGCCATGGAAAACAAGGACCTGTGTAACACCTTGCACCATCACAGGCTGAACCTGCCAGCAGCTCCTTCATTCCCTTCATCCTCACCTCCCTTTTCACCAGTGCCAGCACTCCTGGCAGGTCAGGTCTGCACAGAAAGCCTGGCCCAGATCTCAGCAGCCCTCTGCTCACCCAGAACAGGCTCTGAACAGCCCAGGGCAGGCTGGGTTCTGCCTGGAAGAGGATGGGGAAAGCCAGGCCAGCTGCCAAACCCCAATCCCCAGAGCCCTTCGGTGGGGATTCTTCCACAGCTGGACGTGAAGGAATCCCAGTGTCCACAGGAAAATGTGGACAATTCCACAGGCCAGGAATGCTGCCTCTGGAGCTGAACCACACTGCCCAAAGCCATGGGGTCAGACAGAGCCCAACCACCCTGCTCCACAGCCCATCCCACTGGGATGATCCCACAGATCCCTGCATGGATCAGTCACACACCTCACCGGGGTGGTTTCCATTCCCAGCCTTTGGATAACAAATCCTTCTGCCTCGGGATAAGTTAAACTCAGTGACAAATCCATCCTTCCAGGCATGTGCTGGAGGAATAGCCAGACAGGGATATTTCCATTGCCTGAGGAATGCCAGGTGCCTCCAGCAGCCCTGAATTTCACCTTGGGAAAGCTGGAAATATCCCTTTGACCCCAGTGGATCTCTCCAGCCTCATGCTGCAGGGCTGGAGCTGCTCTGCTGTGCTTCCCCAAACCCTGCCTGTCTGAAAGCTTTGGCACATCCATTCCAGGACGTTCAGATCCATTGGAAAGAGGAGAGAGTGAGATAAAAAAAACCCAAAAAAACAAACAAAAAAAAACCAAACACCAAAAAACCACAACAAAAACCCCAACACCCCCCTCAAAAAAAAAAAAAAAAAAACAAACCAACAAAAAACAAACAACAAAACCACACAAAAAAAACCCCAATAAATTCTCCCCTCAGAATGTAAAACCACCCACAAATCAAACAGGCCCTGGTGCCTGTCAGTTCTAGTTGACTGGGCTGAATTAACCAGGGATGGGATGCAGTTATTTGCATTTTTGTGAACAGAATAACCCCACTTTCAGCAGTTAATTATAGATCTGTAGCCACCTATAGATCTACACATACAAATAAAAAAGGAGACAACTGGAAGCAGGTTGTTCCCCTGCTCTGGGACACATTTTAACCCTTCCACGGTGCTCAGTAATTCAGGCCAAGCGATTCAGCTCATCCATGCCCTGCAGCCTGTGTGCAGAAAATGTCCCACCAAATAACCCCTGTCCAAGAGCAGCAGGGCAGGCTCTGCTGGCTGCCAGCACCCTTGGATCAGGGGAAATTCCTTCCCTCAGCAGCTGGCACAGCAAGGCACCCCTGGATGTGGAGGTGTCTGGGCAGCCTGGAGCATTTCACAGTGGTAGCAGCCAGTAATTTTCTTTTTTTCCTGCTCTTACAGACGGGAAATCAGGAGTGGAGGCTGCTGCAAAGTGCATCCCAAGCCTTGTGCACTTAAAGCAGTGACAATGTCCCTGCTGGCGTGGCACCAAGGAGTGGGGCCAGGAGAAGGTTGAGCACTCCCTCTCCATCCCATCTCCATCACTGACAGCTTCAATCTCCTGCTGTTCCCATGGATCCTTCCCAGCTCAACAGAGGGGCCTCCAGCCCCTGCCCTGGGGTCAAAGCTTGATCCTCTGCTGGAGAGATCCAGAGGAGGCTCCAGGGGGAGCAGAGGGATGGAGCAGCTCTGCTGGGAGGAAAGGCTGGGAGAGCTGGGAGTGTTCACCTGGAGAGGAGAAGCTTTGGGGTGAGCTCAGGGTGGCCTTGCAGGGCCTGGAGGGACCAACAGGAAAGATGGAGAGAGAAGATTGACAATGGCCTGGAGTGCCAGGACACAGGGAATGGCTTCAAACTGACAGAGGGCAGGGATGGATGGGATATTGGGTTGGAATTCCTCCCTGGGAGGGTGGGCAGGCCCTGGCACAGGGTGCCCAGAGCAGCTGTGGCTGCCCCTGGATCCCTGGCAGTGCCCAAGGCCAGGTTGGAAGCACCCTGGGACATTGGAAGGTGTCCCTGCCATGGCAGGGGTGGCACTGGCTGAGCTTTAAGGTCCTTTCCAACCCAAACCAGTGTGGGATTCTCTGAGGAAGCCACAGGGCTGCCTGACCGTGTGGAGCAGCACCAAGGAATGCAAGGACACAAGCTCAGATTTTGGCAGGGCCACTCCTCACAGCAGGTGCCCACAGCAGGATGAGCAGGGGCACACCCAGGGCTGGAACATCTTCCCAGGGCTCTGCAAACAGCCAGGATCACACAGGGCTGAGGCAGAGGCAGGGGACGCACAGCTCCAGGTTTGTGAGCATTTCATGTGCACACAGAGCCAGGACTGAAGGAATGATGTGCACAGGAACAGCTCCCAGCTGCTGCTGCTCTGTCAAGGTGACACTGGGTGGCAGGGGGTGGGGGACACCAGCCAGCAGAGCCTGCTTTTCTCCTCTCCTTAAAATAAAAATAATAGGCCCTTCTCCCTTGTGGCCCACATGAATATTTCAGCAGCAAACTGCCTCATCCTGTATTAGATTTTTTTTTCTCTCCCTCTGGCTGAGGTGGGAAGCTCACAGACCCTTCCACAGCGTTTGCAGGAGCTGAGGACATTTTGGGCACAGACAGAGCGATATCAGGACAAAAGGATGGAAAGAGCCAAGGCTCCAAGCAATTCTGTCTTTGGGAAGGCAGTGCTGACTCTCAGGACAGTATTTGATATTCCATGGGGGCAATGAGGAAACACCACATCCTGCTGGTACAGGATGAGGATCCCTGTCTCTGTGTCCCCTCAGCTGTCCCTCACTCCATGGTGACACCTCTGCAGCCCTGCCTGGCCATGGGAAGCGTGGAGGAGAGGAGACATCAAATCCCTGAGATCAAATATTGCAGCTCCAACACCGGGCTGGCTTCCCTTACACCAAGGGCTGCTTAAAGGAGGGCAGCTCCCAGCAAGAGAGCAGGGCTGGAAATTCCATGTGCTGATGGTTTATTTCTGTCACAGGCCCAGGATCCAGGCCCAGCACTGGTCACACTCCCCTGGTGTCACCACAGGACCATTCCCTTCCCTGCTCCATTTTTCATCACCAGGGTTTTCAGGCTGCCTCTCCCCAAATGGAAAGGGAAAATAATCTGGTTTATTTCAGGGAATTGGTAGAAGAGAATATTTGGGGAGGGTATTTTTGTTTTTTACTAAGACAGAATTGTCAAGAGACCCAAGAAAGCTTCACAGGAACACCTGAGGAAAGATCTGACCTGCAGGAGGAAGGGCAGGAATGCACTGTGAGACCCAGCCCTCCACACCCACAGGTGACACATTAGAAGAGACCTTAAAGCCCATCCAGTGCCACCCCAGCCATGGCAAGGACACCTCCCACTGTCCCAGGCTGCTCCAACCCCAATGTCCAACCTGGCCTTGGGCACTGCCAGGGATCCAGGGGCAGCCACAGCTGCTCTGGGCACCCTGTGCCAGGGCCTGCCCACCCTCCCAGGGAACAATTCCTGCCCAATCTCCCATCCAGCCCTGCCCTCTGGCAGTGGGAGCCATTCCCTGTGTCCTGTCCCTCCATCCCTTGTCCCCAGTCCCTCTCAGCTCTCCTGGAGCCCCTTTAGGCACTGAAAGGTGCTCTGAGGTCTCCACAGAACTCTCCTGTCTCCAGGCTGGACATGGATGTCAGTCCCTGAATGTTTGGTGTCCAGCCAAACCCCCTGCTGTTGGGAAAAGCCTTAAAACCCACTCCAGGTTTGGTGGCTGCTCCTTCCCTGCCAGAGCAGACCGGACAATCCCTCCCCTCCCCTCCAGCCCAGCCTCTCCCTGTGTCAAACAGGAACAAAACCAACCCACCCCATCCCACAGGACCCCTGAGAGCAGACAGGGGCAAAGCTCCAGCCCAGGGGAGAACACCAGGATGTTAAAGGAGAATCCCACAGATGACAAACCCAGGGGAACACAGAGGGCTGGGACCTGCACGGGCAGAGGCCCCCGGGGCTGGTTTTGCTCACCTTCTTCTCATCCCCCTCCTGCAGCAGCTGCAGGTGGCTCCTCTTCTCGCTGTCCCTGCGCAGGGAGCTGCTCTGGTGGTGGGGCAGCCCCGTGGGGGGGGACACGCTGCGGCCCTGGGGGTCCACCCAGGTGTAGATGTGGTTGGTGACATAACCCCCCGGGATGCGCCCCACCGAGTGCACTGACAGGTTCAGCTTCTTGCAGCCCTTCAGCACCTGCAAGACAAGCCAGGGACAAGGGGTGAATGCCCACAGGGCAGCCTGGGCTTGAGGCAGACACAGCTTGGCACTTCTGGAGGCTCAGAGATCCCCAGCTCCTCTGCAGGCATCAACTGAATGATGGAGCTGCATAAAAAGCTGGGATTTTTCTGTTCTCTCCAGAGTTAAGGCAAAGCTGCTGCTGAGAGAACACACAGAAAACCTTTTCCATCAGCCAGGGCAAGAGCAGAGTGAAGCAAAGTGGGAAATGAGCTGAGGTGGGCAGAGCCATGCCCAGGCTGGGCTGAGCGTGGGACTGAGCAGCTTCTGCAGCTCTGGAGGGGAGTCAGCAGGACAGGGAGCAGAGCTGGAGGAGAGCAGCACTGATCCTTGCCCAAAGTCCTCTCCAGCTCTCACAGAGCCCCTCTGGGCACTGGAAAGTGCTCCAAGATCTCCTTGGACCCTTCTCCCCTCCAGGCTGAACACGATGTCAGCCTCTCAATGGCTGTGCTTGCAGCAAACACAGCCAGGGTGGGGAAAGCCTTAGCTCAGCCCCAGCTCTGTCCCACAGCTCCAACCTCTGCCATTGGAAACGCTCCTGATGCCTTCAGGCAGCATTGACAGCGCTCCCAGAAATTCAGGCACTGAGTTACCAGCTGCCTGCCCCAGCACAAACAGTCAATTAATGAGTGGAATAATTACTAAATACGTACACACCCTTAAACCAGCGGGCACAGAGATGACCTTGGGGGCCACAGGAGGTGATTTCAATCTCTCCCCTGCCCCTCCAGCTTCTACTGTGAGAAGCTGACACAGGAAACTTCAATTAACACAGAGGAGTTCTCCCTGGGGACAGTGCTAAGTGCTGATCCCTCCAGAGGCCTCGGGAGCACCAGCACTGCAGAGCTGCTCTCAGAAAGGAGCTCTTTGGGGATTTTTTTCCCGTGTATGCATCATCCTGATGAGCTGCTCCTGCAAGGTCTCCTGTCCCCGCTGAGCAGAGAAGCTGCTGAGCAAAGCTGGTGGCTGGGAAGGACTCAAAGCAGCAGCTCCTCAGTAAAGGGTAAAACTGTCAGTAATGGTGGGCTGGCTGGATCCCAGCCCTGACCTGGCAGCACTCCTGGCCCTCCCCGCCAGAGGCACAGAGAATCCAGCTCAAAGCCCAGCTCAGCATCTCCATCACACACAGCAACTTGGCTGCAAACCTGTCACCTGCTCCCAAGGTCACCATGTGCCTGGAGGGCTGAGACAAGGACTGCAAAACCAACATCGGGACACCTGCAGAGCATTCACCCCCCTGGGCTGCTCACCAGGTCCAGCCCCTGCTCCTGCAGCTTCCCAGCCCCTCAAACACATCCCTGCTGGGATCTCCTCCTCCCCTCCCTCCCAGCTGAGCTGCCAGAGCTGCTCACCACGCTCCATCCAGCCCTCCATCCAGGGCTCTCTGGGGTGATGGAGCAGGTTCTGAGCCCCCTGCCCATTCCAGGGCATCGCTCTCCCATGGGCACTGGGCTGTGCCAGGCTCCAGGGCACAGAGCAGCTTCCTGAGCCAAAGCTGCCACATAGCCAGGCTTAGGATGGGCTGAGCTCCATGGAAATCAATGAGCTGGGGGTGGCAGGGACCCTTCTCAGCTCCCCCAGAGCTACCAGGGCAAGGGACCCCTGTCAGATGGGGTACAGGACCCTCTGCAATGTTCTTTGTTCATCCAAACTGGAGCCATCTCTATAAAACCTCTTTTGAGTCTGCAGAACATCACTGTACCCCTGTACCTGTGTCCAGTTCTGGGCCCCTCACAACAAGAAGGACCTTGAGGGGCTGGAGAGTGTCCAGGGGAGGGAACAGAGCTGGGGAAGGGTCTGGAGCCCCAGGAGAGGCTGAGGGAGCTGGGAAAGGGGCTCAGCCTGGAGAAAAGGAGGCTCAGGGGGGACCTTGTGGCTCTGCACAACTCCCTGACAGGAGGGGACAGCCGGGGGGGTCGGGCTGTGCTCCCAGGGAACAGGGACAGGAGGAGAGGGAACGGCCTCAGGCTGGACCAGGGGAGGGTCTGGGTGGACACCAGGAAGAATTTCCTCATGGAAAGGGTGATAAAACATTGGAAAGGGCTGCTCAGGGAGCTTTGGAGTGCCCATCCCTAGAGGTGTTCAGGGAAAGACTGGACAGGACACAGGGATCCCCTTCCCTCCTTTCCTCAGAGAATCCACCCTGGCAGGGAGGAGAGGGACAAAGGAAACACTCTGGGGTTTGTATCACACAGGAGCAGGGACAGGCACAGGAGAAGGGACAGGCACAGGAGAAGGGACAGGCACAGGAGAAGGGACAGGCACAGGAGAAGGGACAGGAACAGAGAAGGGACAGGAACAGAGAAGGGACAGGCACAGGAGCAGGGACAGGCACAGGACGAGGGACAGGCACAGGAGAAGGGACAGGCAGGGCAGGGGTTCCACACGGGGCACTCTGGAGTGTCACAGCTGCCCCGGGGACAGGGCAGAGGTGGCTGCTGAAGCCTGGCACAGCCATTTAACCTCAGCCAAATGTCACCCCCCGGCAGGGCAGGCACAGCAGCAGAGTGTTACAGAGCTGCTCTCTGGAGGCACAGGGAAGGCAGCAGCGATGAGAGGGCAGAGATTTACACGGGGATTTTTATGTCCCCCTGCAGGTCCTTTGACAGGGCCACCAGGAGCAGGGATCTGGGCTCAGGGAGATGTTTTATGCATGAAGATGTCAGCAGAGAGCCCGAGGGGAGGGGAGCAGCTCCACAGCTGGAGGGCCAGGGCTCTCTGGGTCCATCCAGGAGGGGACACAGAGGGAACAGGAGCTGGGAGTGCCCAGCAGGACATTGCTGGTGACAGTGTCTCCCAGTGCTCAGCAGGCTGGTGACACTCTGGGCAGTCCTTTAGACATTCACTGAGGTCTCTCCTGTACTCAGTGAGGAGCAGTTTCCTGTCCAGCACAGAATTTCCTTCCCAAAAAACCCTCCCTGCTCATGGCCAGGGCAGGGCTGGAAGAGGAGCCCATCAGAGACCCTCCCTCACTTAGAAGCCCTTCAGGACACACCTTTTGGACCAGGTCACCTGCTGACCTGCTCCTTTTGGAGACCCTTTGGGTGATGACAGGTTGGGGAGGACAGTGACACCAACAGAAGATTTTTAGGGGAATTTTAGAGGGACTGTGTAGTAATGGGACAAGGAGGAACAGCTTCACGGTGAGGGATGGTAGAATTAGGTTGGATATTGGGAAGAAACTCTTCCCTGTGAGGGGTGCAAACCCCTTCCCCTACCTGGTGACCACTGAAATCAGTTCTGTTTAAACATGTGAGCTCTCAGGAAGCTTTCTGTTCATCAGGCTCCAGCTCTTTCAGCTGTGAGAGGAGATAAGAGGGAAGCAGCTTTCCCTGGGCTGCCAGTACAGTGTGTGACCCACACTGGAGCACAGCACGGGGACAGCACCTGGCACACACCTACAGAGCCTTGGCACAGCCACACTCTGAACCAGACCTCAACAAAGCACTTGGCACCAGGAGCTGCAGAGTGACGAGGCACCAGGTGAGCCAAGGGGGAGAAGCTCCCACCTGCATCCAAAGCAGCAGAGAATGCAGCAGCAGCTGCTGTGCTGAGATCCAGGAGAGCAGAATGTCCATCCATCTCCCTGCATGGAGAGAAATGCTGCATTTCACCTCTATTTTGGGGGTTTTTTTTTCCTCCCCTCAGGTTTTACCAAGGCCAGACCTCAGCCTTGTGTGTCCCTGTGTGTCCCTGTGTGTCCCTGGGTGTCCCTGGGTGTCCCTGTGTGTCCCTGCGTGTCCCTGCGTGTCCCTGGGTGTCCCTGGGTGCAGGGAGGGCTCAGAGCAGGGCCCAGGCTCTGCTCCATGTGCCCAGCAATGGGACAAGAGGAATGGGCAGGAACTGATGCCCAGGAAGTGGCACCTGGGTGTGAGGAAGAACTTCCCTGTGCAGTGAGCCCTGGGACAGGAGCCCAAAGAAGGTTTCACCACCGTGCCCTCCTCCCTTGGGAGCCTTTATCCTGCTGCTCTGTGCCCAGCTGCTGCTCAGGCTTTGAGCACCTCACTGTCCCCATTCCCAGTGAGGTGCCACAGTGCCACCAGGCTGGCACCAGCCCTCTAGTGAGGATTTTGCTGCCAGCTCTGCTTGTAAAGCCACCACAGCAAGAGAGAGGGCCAGAGCCTGCCCACACAGACAATACAGATCATCCCAGCTCCCTGGGACAAAAGGAGAAGCTTTTCAGCAGAGTTCTGATCACAGAATTCCAGAATCACTGAGGTTGGAAAAGACCTCCAAGAGGTGATCCCCACCTTGTCCCCAGCCCAGAGCACTCAGTGCCACCTCCAGGCCTTCCTTGGACACCTCCAGGGATGGGCACTCCAAACCTCCAGAGCAGCCCTTTCCAATGTTTTATCACTCTTTCCACAGGGAAATTCCTCCTGATGACCAACCTGAGCCTCCCCTGGCCCAGCCTGAGGCCGTTCCCTCTCCTCCTGTCCCTGTTCCCTGGGAGCACAGCCCGACCCCCCCGGCTGTCCCCTCCTGTCAGGGAGTTGTGCAGAGCCACCAGGTCCCCCCTGAGCCTCCTTTTCTCCAGGCTGAGCCCCTTTCCCAGCTCCCTCAGCCTCTCCTGGGGCTCCAGGAGCTCCCCTCCCCTTCATTCCCTTCCCTGGACATGCTCCAGCCCTTCCCAAACTGACAGGCCCAGAACTGGACACAGGATTTGAGGTGGCCCCAGCAGTGCCCAGCACTGGGGGATGTCACAAAGGGCAGGCTCTGGGTGGGAATTCTACAAGAGAAAACTTTTTCCTCCCAGACACACAAAGCCCTGTGTGCACTGACTGCACAGATACCCCCAAAGCCACAGCAGAACCCATGCTGGGAGTTTTTTGGGAAATCAGGTGATCTGATGGGCCCACTGAACCTCACCCAGCCAGCCCTAAATAACAAATTCCACCTCCTTAATGCCCTGTGTGGAATCAGACAGTGCAGGCTGCATCTCCATCTCCTTTCTCAAGCCATTCCAGGGATTTGCTCCCTGTGGTTCAGTGCTGCTGGGTTTTGCTCCAGCCTCAGATAAGATTTGGCTTTGTCCCATCTCTGATGTGTTTGAGGACCATGGGGTGGGAGGTTTAGGGCTGGCACCACACAGGGTGCAGGCTCACCTGCCAGCAGCCCAGCTTAGAGAAATCATTTCTGTGAATCTGGGAATTAGTGCCAAAACCTTCAGCAGAGAAACAGCCACCAACTGCCCAGAAATGTCAGCAGAAGCAGCAAGTGCCAGAGAGAGGGACAGATTGATTCCATGAGGCCACTGATCCCCTAACAACACTCCATTTAATTATCTGTCAAACCCTCTGAGAGGGAGGGAGATTGGTTAAACTGATCAAAAAAGGAAACACACATCTGACCTGCACAATTACCTTAAAAAACAAACAAAAAAACCCATAAAACCCAAACAGCTCCCAGCAGATCATGTTCTTCCCTAGGATCCAGAGTGGCAGCTGCCACCCTGACACTCTCACCATCACCATTTCCCCCCTCATATTCCCCACTTCCCAACAGCCCTGAGAGGCTGCGTAAAAAAATCTCCAAAAATCCTCCCAGAGGGAGCACAGAGGCCAGAAATCAGTGGCAATTAATCACCAGGACACTCGTGGCAGCCTGCCCCAACCTGTGGCAGTGACACAGCCCCCTCAGTTCACCTTCCCCTTCTGCTGGAAGGAGCAATGGGCTCCCGTGGAGGGCAGAGTGGCACGATCCCAGTTGGACACCGGGAGCATTAAACCACGAGCCCTCCTCCTCCTCCTCCTCACCACAGCCTCGAGCTGCTTTTCCTCCCGGCAGGAACAGCCTGGCTGGAGCTGCTTTGGCTCCGGGATAATGGGCATGGGATAATGGGCATGGGAAAATGGGCATGGGAAAATGGGCACTGCCCTGCTGGCGAGCTCCAAAGGTCAGTGTGGAGGTTATCAATCAGCAAAGCACCGGGAATTTGGCAGCACGTCCCTCCAAAAAGCAAGGCACGGGCTTAGGAATGGAGCTGCAAAGGGAAAGGGATGCTGAGGTGCCACAGGAGGGAGGCAGAGGCAGCTTTTCCAGCGCGTTCCGCCGCCCTGCACGGAGGGATTGGCTGAAGTTTGTCCAGCCGCTATTCCCTGCTCCATCCCATGATTCCTGCTGGAATCAGGGGGGTTAAAGCTCGTGGGATCAGATGGACTGAGCCAAACAATCCTGCTGCCAGGGGAATGAAGCAGCTCCCTGTGGCTGCTCCAGCAGCTTTTACAGGACAGGGATTGAGCCACAGCAGCTCAAAGGCTCCTCTGCCCAGACAGGACAGCAGGCACAGGCAAAAAACTGTCCAAATAAACTGTCCTGCCCCCAAAATATTTGCTCCAGGGACCAGCTGCAGGCAGGATGGATAAAAGGTGTTCAGGTGTCCCACTGCACACCCCTGGTGACGGCCAAATTTGCCAGGTGAAGCAAGGAGAGATTGTTCCTGCCCCAGACTGCAGAGTGCAGCTGTAAATGAGGTATTTTGGAACAAGTGTCGCCCAGAGAAGCTGTGGCTGCCCCTGGATCTCTGGAAGTGTCCAAGGCCAGGCTGGACAAGGCTTGGAGTGAGAGGAAGGACAGATTTGTCTGTACAAACAAGCACTGGGTCTGCTGGTAGATAAAAAATCAGCGCTGAGAGATAAAAGAAACAATGGGAAGGATTCCACTGATTGATGGATGGAAAAGAAGATATTTGCCTTTACAGACAAACTGTAGGTTTGCTGATCAATGAAATTGGATATTGAAAGATGAAAGAAACAATGGGGAAAACCCATAAATTCCATAAGAATTAAAAATGAAAAGGAGGGTTATACATTAAAGGGGAATTTTAGGTATTGGGCACTCTGGGAAGTTTGTAACTCTCAAGTACCTCAGGGGAAATTGGGATAAAAAGGAGGCTGCATCCTCCAAAAATTGGAGAGAGCCCAGGGGAAATGCCCAATGGCCTCTCCCTTTATTGGAATAAAGTTACAGGACTCCTCTGTCTCCTTTTTGGAGAGAAACCTCTGGCGTTTGTGGATTAATTTTCCTAACGGGAGCAACCTGGGATAGTGGGAGGTGTCCCTGCCCACGGAACTGGATGAGCTTTAAGGTCCCTTCCAACCCAAAGCAGTCTGGCATTCCACGATTTTAATCCTATCCCATCCCAGGGCTGCCTGACAAAGCGCAGGGAGCCTGGAATGCTGTGATGTGAGCAAACAGCTCATCCCTGAGAGGGAATGGAGAGACCCGGAACGAGGAAAAGGTGACCCAGAGGCAGGAGGGGAGAGCAGGACACAGAACCAGGCTGAGGGGAGCACAGATGGAGGGCCAGCAGCGCAGGGGACACAGGAGTGACACGGGGGATGACGCAGGGATGACACAGCCCAGCCTCTCCCTCCCCTCCCAAGGCAAAGGACAGCAGTTGGGCTTTCAAGTAGCGGCACTTATGCAAATCAATGCAAATCGATGGTTAATTACGGTGATGGCACACACTCAGCCCCAAGGCATCGGGATGCCCGTGTCCCTCTCACCGGGAAAGGTCAAGTGAAACCTTAGCTCCGAGGGCTGACACCTCCCCATCCCCATCCTGCAACTTCCAAGCTGCTCCCTGCCCGGGGCAGCCCTCAGGAAAGCCCGGGACAACTCTAAAAAGAGCAGAAAACTCCACGGAATTGTGGAAACAAAGCAAAAGCAAAGCTGTCTGGGTGCTGTCAGGGCAGGGCGGAGGCATAAGGGAAATGCAGATTAAAGCAGTGCCTCCCCTGATTCCTCGGGTTTTCTCTTTCTGCTGCGCACCAAGCAATGCTGAAAGGAGGGATGGGAATCATGGCCCAGGGCAGATTGTCTAAACAGGGTTAATTCTGTGAAAAACGCGGTTCGCTTCCGCTAAAATTTTAAAACTTTAATCAAAGACAATAAAAAAGCAAAGTTACAGCCTTGTGGGTGCCTGGCGTTTCCACCCTAAGGCACAGCTTGGTAACAAAAGATCTTTCCTTTAAATACCATAGGTTATTGCATATCCATAAATTTCATCGTGATTTAAACTTTCCTTTTGACTTTAGGTGTTTCTGCTTAATTGCAACTTTTCTCCCCCACCATTCTTTCTTGCACATGAATTTTCGTGGCTCTACAACGTCACAAATTTTTTAATAATGAAGGCAATAAATTCTTCTTTTTGATTTCCTTGGTGTCCTTGCTGTTATCTTTATTTAGATAGGATGATGTGAAGAATTTCTTAACTGTCTTTCCCATTTCTTGAGCTGGTTCAGATGTCACTAGAAAGCATCTTGCATAGTTTCTATATTATTATTATGCTATGGCCTAAAAAATTATTTATCACACTATTATTAAAGAAAGGAAAAACCTATATTAATACAACATAACTTTCTAACATAACACATATAGTATTCATTTTAATATCTGCACAAAGCCAATCATATAATATGTATTGATAGCAATTCCTTGGGGGAAAAACTTTGGAAGAATCAATGTGGGGAAGCGAGGAAGATGCTGGATGAAGCACTGAGGACATCCAGGAACAGCCTGCACACAGCAGAGCCCCCTCCAGCACCTCCCCTCCTCCTGAGGGGCTCCAAAGCAATTCCTGAACCCAGCAAGAGGCAGCTGCAGGACCAGAGCTCCTCCAGGGCTCTGCTTCACCTGCACTCACCAAGCACTGGTGACAGGGAGAACTCACAGAGCACCCAGCCAAAAAGAACCCGAGGTAAATCACACCAGCAGATGCTTTGTCACTTTAACTGAGGGCAACTAAGCTGAATAATCCTCCATGTGGCATTGAGGGAAGTGTCAGGAAAATCCATCCTCTTCCCTGAGGACAGGGGAACTGGGGAAAGGATATTCTAATTCAAAATCTGACGCTTTTGTTTTCTTGCTGTGGCCACCAGAAGGAAATAAGCTTTCATCCTCCAGGTTATCTCAGCAATTTCTCTGCTGAGGCAAAATTGTTTATTTACAAGGAGCTCGCTAAATAACATTGATGCTGCAGGAACTCCAGGCTGCCCTGACAATGCTAACCCTGATGAACAAGCCAGTCCTGGTGCCAAGTCCTATCATCCCTGCATTATGAGGAGAGGAGAGATTAAGGCCCTCATTCCCATCTTTTGCATCAGTATCAAGTCATTTGATTTCATTAGGGCTGATTGTGATTTGCTGGTGAAATGAAGGGAAACGGATGACTGAGGAACTTGCCCACGGAGGGAAATCGGCGACACAGCAGCAAATACAAGCGACTCTGAAGGCAGGTGGGGCAGCCAAACCCACGTTCCCACAGCCCCTGGCCGGGTGTGCAGCTCCACCCCAGCCCAAGTCACACCAGAATTCATGTGGAGCTCAGAGGAGCTCACAGTGACAAGAGAGCAGCACCGTGGGCAGCTCCAGGTGAGCCCCAGTGCTCAAAGCTGCTCCACCACAGCTCCACATCTGCCTCTGGAAGCAGGAGCAGCCCTTCCACATCCATGCTCTGTCACTGCCATCAGCTCTGGCCCTCAAGGAGCTTTAAAAGTCACTTTAAACACAGATGTCTCCAAGCTCAAAGGTGACCATTTTCCCTCCTCCTTTTTCCCAGAGGGAGATCCAGGTGCCTTTACCTTTCCCCCCTCTCCCTCCAAGCCCAGCTGAGGGCAGGAGCTGCAATGGGAAGTGTTTGCAGGACAGAAGGGCACAGCAGGAGCCCCTGGCATCACACAGCACCTGCCTTTTAAACTGTGCGTGCTTTACTTTGAGTGCAGTTTGGGGTTTTTTGTTTCTAAGCAGAGATGAAGAAAGCAATTACCACTCCAACTATTGGGGTGGATGCCAGTCACATCCTCCTTTTCCATGCTCCAGCTCCCCCAGCTCCCTTGGGAAGGGAGGAAGTTTCAAGCCTCCTTCTTTAGCGCCTTGTAAAAACACCGAGCCGGTGATAAGCACGCAGCAGTTAAAGGAACAGGGCTGATATCCTTCAAGAATCAGGGAGATTGATGCACCCTGACTTCACCCCTCAGTCATCCCAGCCTGCCTCTGGCTGATCATCCACAGCTCCAAGCACTTGGAAGGGTCAAAACCCAACCAAAGCAAGCAGCACTCATCCCTCTGAGCCGTGCCCACAGCGCTGTGGTGATTAAAAAAGCAGTGCCAGGTCACGGTAATCGATTAATTGGGCATCACAAGAAACAGTGACATGAAATTTGCTTTATTGTAAGCTGGCTGGAAAGGAGAATGGCTCGAAATATGTTTCTGAGGCTCGGGGCTGCACATCTCTGCTGTCATTTCAGACATCTTTTAGCAATCCCACTCCTGGGGTCCTTTCTTATGAAATATTTCGGTCTCTGAAGAGATCACCATGTTTGCCAGCACGAAAACCCACAGTAACAGGACATGAAAGGGATTTTAATCTCCTTTTGATTATTTTTAAATGCCCACTTGACACTTCCATCAGAGCAGAAGATGGAAAGGCTGGAGGGAGTGAAAAGCTCTGCTGGAACAGAGGGATGGAAAGGCTGGGGATGAATCCCCTCTAGCCCAGACTGGGGTGTGATGTGATACCCCCAATGCAATCCCCTTCCCTCACAGCTCAGGGAAGGGATGAGATCCCCCTGGATGAGATCCTCCTCCCTTCCCAGGCAGGGCTGGCACAGGGACACACAGGACAGGCTGGCAGTGCCACATGCTGGACCCCTCTGCATTGTCACCACAGCTCTGCCTCAGCCCAAGCTTTCCCCAGCCCCCTCCAGCCCCTCTCCACAGATAAAAAACCCAAGACAGGGCACTTGAACTACCCCGGTTCCTTCAGAATAAACTCAATTCCAGCCCACTGACTTTGGCAAAGCCATCACAGATTTAGAATCAAACTCCCCAAGCTCAGCACACCCAGATTAGGGGAGTTTTGGTGATTTTGGTCAAGCTGATCCAGATTTGCCCAGTTGTCAGCAGGGCCAATGGTGGAACCAGTGCAGATCTTTGAGGCTGGTGTAGCTCATTAAGCCAAATCCTAAATCAGGGATTTTTCCACTTTTTGCTTTCTCTCATCCCCTCCCTCCCTAAAATTCAAAGGACACAAAAGCCTACAACAAAGCAAGAGAAGTGAGGGGTGGAGGAGAAAGGAGTGTGAATTTAATGCCAACCCCAAAGCACTGGGGAAACACCTCCCTGGGTAACATCTTGATGGTCTAAAGCTACAAACACCTTGATTTTTAGTCCAATGGATAAAATATGACAGCCAATCAATACAAACTTTCAGCACAACTGCTAAAATATAGCAGTATATGCTAAAATATAGCAGCATATGCACCATAAATAGTAAAATAAATATATATATATAGTGTACAGACATAATATAATGTCCTAAATGGCAAGGCTGACAAAAGCCAAACGAGCTCTAAAAATATGACAGACAACACAAACTTCTCCACTCACCCCATAATTCAAATGCTGGAGATCTTTAGCTAAAGTGCACTCTTGAATGCTGCAATGATGGAGCTGTAATTATAATGGAGTCATTTAATTTGGATTTGGATGAAACAGCCGAGCGCGGAGCAGACAAGGCATAAAATCCCCGTGCTCATGTAAAGGTTAAGGAGCTGGTGCTTCAGGGAATTGTTTTGGAGTGCTGAGGTAATCTCGTGGCTGAAGTCAGAATGCCACTTTTTATCTAATTTACACTGCAACATCTGCAAACATCACTGCACTGGTCACAGGCCAGCAGTGAGTTCTGAGCTGGGACATCACACAGGTCACTCAGCCCTGTGCTGTGGCACTTCTCTGCTGCCACAATTCAATTCAGGTGCATCACTCAGCCATGCCTGAAAATTGCAGGAGTGAACAGAAACTGGTGCTGCCCCACAGCCAGCCCCTCTCCCCTCCGTGAGAGGAGGGATAAGGGCAGCTGGGATGCTCCTGCACGGAAAGGCAGCAGAGCTACCACGATTTGTAAAAGGAACGCAGTGGCTGCTGTGGGAATGCTCACCCAAGGCTGCACAAAGTCAGATATTGCATTTATTGCCTGCTCTGCCTGAGCAGCTGCCACAGCCACAGCCGGGCACCGAGCAGATCTGTGGCTCGGGAAGTTTGTCACGCTCAGCCCGGGGAGCACAAAGTACCTCGGAGCCTTCCCGAGCCCTGCACTCGGCCCCAGAAGGAGCTGTGACACCTCCTGTCAGCACAGCACGGCGTGCCTGTGATGGATACAGGGCTGCCCCGGCCAGACAGCTCCTTGCTGCAGGACAGAGCGGGGGAAGCGCAGCCGGAGCATCGCCGCACACGCGGGGACGGGAGCTGGGCTTTGATCAGACACGGTCTGGCCCGGGGAGCTCGGCACAGCCCCTCCTCTGAAGCAGCAGCAGCGAGTCTGAGAGATCAGCTACACAGCCAGGGGCTCGTGTTTACAAAGTCTCTCTCTCTCTCTGCTCAGCTTTCTCTCTCTCTATTTGATCCGGCTACAGCGTGTGCGCGAATTCCAGCAACAAACCCAGCTCTGGGTTAGCACAGAACATTCTGAGTTGGAAGGCATCACGAGGATCATCGAGTCCAACTCTTAAGTGAGCAGCCAATAAAGGGATCAAATCCCCCATCCTGGGGTTAGGAGCACCAAGCTCTGACCAACTGAGCTGATGTTTCCCTCTCCACTGCCCCAGTGCAGGGCAGACCCGGTGAGGAGGGCAGGACACAGCGAGGTTTGCTTTGCCTCAGGACTCCAGACCAGAGCCAGAGGCCTTTGCAGAGCTGTCAGTGCACCCAGGCCGAGCCCCAGATCCCAGGTTTCAAGGGGAACCAGAAAGAACAAAACGAAGCCACCCATCACCCCCTCTTGTCCCTGCAGCTCTGACACTCTGAATGACACCCAAAACATTGGGCTGAGGTATTTTTGTACCTTAAACCTTCCAATGCTGCCCTTGTGCATCGCTGAACGCGATCTCTTCATTTCCACCCTCCCAAATGCAGCATCTCAGGGCAAATTAACATTTGGTTATTTTAGAATCTCCAAAGGATTTATTAGAGCCAGACTGTAAATCACTCTGCCACTCTTCCCAAGCAAAATGTTTCCACCACCACGATGGGTCATAAAAACCCTTCCCAGATGTGAAAAGAACCCAGGAGCTTGAGAAGGTGCCAGCACAGGGAAAGTGATGAATTTGTTGTTGAAAGAAGTTCAGCTCACAAGCAGACAATTTCTAAGCTGCTTTGTCCTATCAGGATCATATTAACAAAATATAGCTCTTGGCAAGCCACGTCCTCCAGGAATTATTTCTGTGCAGGAAGCACTTAGTTTCACTCAAAATTAATAATGTCTAAAAGGCATCAATTACATTATATTAGAGAACAAACAGAAAGCGATGTGAATTACCCAGCAGAGTGGGATGAATTGGAGATGAAGTCATGGAGCACAGCATTCCTGACACCTGGTTCCTCTCTATTCCAATGCCACAACCAAAATATGTGGGGGCTGCAATCTCCGAGGCACGAAATTGCAGACTAACAACGGAAAGCTCACCCTGCTGTTGTCCTATCATTAGGAACAAGAGAAAAAGAATTCCTACAAACCTCTCCTCTGCTCTCAGGATTACCAGGGACTCATTTCCAGCCTGGAAGTCGTGCCCTTGCCCAGGGCACTGATTTAAAGCCGGAGCAGGGAGCGCACAGGTCGGCAGGGAATGAGTGTTCAAAGCTGGGCAAGATTAATGCACTGTCAGAGGAACGCTCCACATGGAGCAGGCTCCCAACAGAACCACTTTAGCTTATTATGGGAAAATTAAAGCACAAACAGCTGGAGAACAGCTTTGTCACGCCAGATCCCTGCTCTCCACACGCTGCCTACAAATTGCTGCTGTGAAAGTCGATTCTCCAGCTCGATAGGTTTGTGCCTCGGGAACGCTCCGAGTGGAGCCCACCAGCCACAAGATCAGCTCTGGGAATGGTTTTGGGACGCTCAGACCTAGATTTGCCTCAGAACCCCGCGTTTCAGGTGAAAACCCCACAGTCTATGGAGTTCTCCCCCCACATTAAGCATTTATCGATAGCCCCCATGCTGTCATGGGCTACAACAGGTCTCCGGGGCATGTGGAGCCGTGCTGGGAGAGCGGGAGCCCTTCGGTTGTGTAACCGTTCTCCTTCATCCAAAGTGGAATGGGGCACGATGCAGCCCTTGGGGGGTCTGTTCTGCTTCTCCGTGCCTCAGTTTCCCCATCTTTGCGAGAAGAAACCCACTAGAGCGGCTGGAGTACATCCCTTAAAACACGGCTCACGCAGATTTCCAGCTTCCACGAGCTTCCCAGGCTGCGGGCGAGCCACGGGCAGCACCGCTGCGCTTCAGAGGCGCGACAAGAGCGCAGGACGAGCCTGCCGTGCCCAGAGCCACCCCGGCAGCTCGGTCCCTGCCGCGGGTGGCACCGCTATTGCCACCGCAAACTTTCCGGCGGGGCTCCGCGCACGGCCGGTCCCGCTCGATGTAAACCCGGAGCGGCTCCGCTCCGCCCAGGGCTGCGGGTTCCCAGCGCCGCGTCCCGGAGAGCGGCACCGGGAGGCTCCGGTCCCACCGGCGGACGGGCACGGAGCCGCGGAGGGATGAGGAGCACGGGGACAAGACCCAGAGAGGGAAGGGAGGAGCGGGGGGACACGGACAGGCACTGGAAAGGCACAGCGGGACGGGGCGCGCAGCGGAGCTCGGAGCAAGGCGGGATGGAGGAAACACCCACCGGAGCCCGATGCGGAGCCGCCTTACCTTGACCGCCTCGGCGTGGGTCACCCTGTCCAGGGACTTGCCATTGACCCCCAGGATCTGATCGCCGACGCGCAGCCCCTCCCGCTCGGCCAGAGAGCCCGGTTCCACCAGCGACACGTAGATGCCCACGCCGTGCTCGGCACCGCCGCGGATGCTGAAACCCAGACCCTCGTGGGCTTTGCTCCGGCGCAGCGTCACCTGCCGCAGCTCGCCCGGGACCACCGGCGGCGGGGCTGGGGGAGGTGGGGGGCGG
>VWYP01016675.1:29120-64984 GCA_013400435.1 Pycnonotus jocosus | reverse complement strand
CCCCGCCCCAGCGCCCGCCCCCGCGGGACCCGCAATTAGCGCCGAGCCCGCTCATCAGCGCCCAGCGGCGCGCACAGCCCTGCCCGCGGCTCGGCGCAGGGTGGAAAGTCCTGGCACCCTTCCTCAGCCATCCCGTGGCATCCCGGCACGGCGAGGACACTGGGGATGGAGGACACGCGGCAGAGGACGCTGGGCAGGGATCGGTTTACACCGAGAACAGCCTGGCCCTGGCGCACGGAGCCGTTACCTGACCCGCGGGGCTGTTTTTCCATTGCCAGGTGTGGGATTGTTGTTACCTCCCGGTGCTGGGCACGGTAACTGCTGAGGATGCACCCGGTTCAGCTCAGCGCAGGCTTTGTTTTCATCACACCTAAAGGAAATTCAGACACATTTGTTACTGACAGGGTGTTGAAGGAATCTGTGATTGGGGGAGCAGTTTTTAAAAAGGAGAATTTTAGATTGGATCTTAGAAAGAAATTGTTCTTAAGAATTGAGTGAGGGTGGGCAGGCCCTGGCACAGGGTGCCCAGAGAAGCTGTGGCTGCCCCTGGATCCCTGGCAGGGTCCAAGGCCAGGCTGGATGGAGCTTGGAGCAGCCTGGCATAGTGGGAGATGTCCCTGCCCATGGCAGGGGTGGGATGAAATGATCTGTAAGGTCCCTTCCACCCCAAACCAGTCTGTGGTGTCAGGTTTGGAGTCCACCCCAAACTCCCAGCAATTAATTCCTCCTCGTTCAGCAAACAAAACCACCAAGGGAAGCCCTTCCCGTGAGGATCCTGGTGGTCAAACCCGATGAGCAAGAAGCTGGCAGGGCCTCAGGCACACGGCATTGCAAACGTGGATAGGTGGGATTCAGGGAAGCACATTCCCACCTGGGATGCTCCTGCACAGGGAGTCACCCTCTTCTCTGCCTCCACACCCGTAACTTGTGACCTCAGACCTAAAAGAGAAGCATCAGGATCAGGAATCAGTGCAGAAATCCAGGGACTGCTTTTCTGGTTGCTGGATGAATTATGTCTTACTATGTGAGGTTTGAGTTTCTTTTTTATCTCTGGAGCACCTGAGCAAAGACCATTTTCCATCTCAGTCATTTGAAATCCTTCTGTCTTTGTTGAAGTACATTCCATCTGCTTCAGCAGAGGAGGATTAAACCTAATTCATCAGATGCATCTTGATAGCAGCAGAATTCATTTTGTTCATGGATATGATGGAAGAGCTTAAACAGCTGCATTACAAGTAGCTTTATGTATTAAAGCTTTGTTGGAGCTCTCAATGCCTTGTTTAAAACAAAACTAAACAAAGCAGATTGCTAATTGAAATTCGCGTTCGAACTGTGCCTGATAAATAAGCAGATGGAACAGTCAACATTATTGGAAAGAAAAGGGGCAATATAGGACAGAGAAGTGAGTAAAAACAAAAATACGCCTACATCAGCCAAACAAAGCGAGAGAAGGGCAAACAAGGCACTGCAAGTCTTTGAATTGCACTCAGACATGAAGTTGGTGCTCAGTCCTGCTCAGACTCCTCTATTTAAAGCACTGCTGTTCCCACCAGCGCAGTGTCTGGGCTCTCCAGCCTTTTTTAATCCCACACGAAGACTCCAAACGTGTGAAGAGGAGCAGATGCAGTGAGAGCTGCCCCTGCTCTGCACTAGCTCCAGCCTGGAGCAGCACATCCATGGCTTCCCTCTTCAGCAGAGCACCCCCAGAGCAGAGCCAGCAGGGCTCCTCGATGGCCAGAGCTGCCCAGTGCTGGCACTTGGTCCCTGATCTTTTGACCACAGCTCAAAGTTGGTTTCCCAGTCCCAGAACAACTCCAGTCCAGTGCTACCCAGCAGAAACACACAGAGTGGCTGCATTTGGGAATAACTCTGTGTTCCTGCTGTCACTACAGCCCTGCCCCATCCACTTGCTGCTGTCACAGGACAGCTCTGAGCCTGCCCTTGGGAAGTGATCCCTGGTTTAGTTTCTCCTCAGGGAAGTTTTACATTTAGATTGTTTGCACATTGGCAAGCTGGATCTTTATCATACACTCCAGACAGGGGCTGCCACTGCTTTTCCTTTGGAGAAGGAAAGGATTGAGGTCCTCTCATGGAGCCTCAGCGTTGAAGTGAATCTGATGGATTTCTGGGCACTTTGTCCTTCCCACTGCTGGAAACACTAAAGTCAGGCAGTTGAGAGGGAGCAGCCCCTGCCCTTGGGCCAGAGGGGAAGGAGGGGGTTCATGCAGCTCTTGGGCTCAGGAGTGTTCCCACACCTGAGCAAAACCTCTCCAAACTTCCTCAGCCCAGGTAATGCTGCTGAATAAATGCCCCCCATCAGTGTGCAATACCTCTGTGGGGCTGCAGGGCTCCAAGGGCCAGAGTCTCACTACATCAAAGTGATCCTTCAGGATTTCTTAGGAAGAAATTGTTCCCTCTGAAGGTGGGGATGCCCTGGCAGGGGTTGCCCAGAGAAGCTGTGGCTGCCCCATCCCTGCAAGTGTTTAAGGTCAGGTTGGACAGGGTTTGGAGCAACCTGGGATAGTGGAAGGTGTCCCTGTTGGTGGCAGGGGGTAGGACAGGGTGATCTTTGTGGACCTCCTAACCCAAACCATTGGTGGTGAAGCCTCATTCCTGGAGGTGTCCAAGGAAGGCCTGGAGGTGGCACTCAGTGCTCTGGGCTGGTGACAAGGTGGGGATCAGTCAAAGGTTGGACTTGATGATCTTGGAGGTCATTTCCAGCCTCAGTGATTCTGTGATGATTTGGGAAGGGAGCTCTGCCAGGGGGGAGCTGGCAGGAAATGCTCAGGGCAGAGGATCAATGCCAGCTACAAACAGCATCACCTACAAACATCCTCTGGAGGCAAGATTCATGAACACTGAGAATCTACAATAATTCCTGGGACAACTCCTGCCTGAACTGAGCTTTTGTTAACTTGGGGGGATCTGACATATGCTGGCAATGAGACCTCAGCACCCACTCACAGTGGAGAGCTCCAGAGCAGTTGGGCACTGCTCATTCCCAGATTTCAGCTCCACCCTCTGCCTCACCCAGCAGAGTCCCTCAAGGTGAGCAGGAGCCCTAAAAGTGTTATTCTTGTGAGTTTTTAAATCATCCTTGCAGCACAAAATAATCCGATGCGTTTGCTAAGTGCCACCTGAATAAATTGCCTAACCTTTCCACTTTAATCCGCTGTAATCACTTTCCAGAGGCACTCTTTAGAAAAGTGAGCTCCGTGTTTCCAGAGCAGCTGTGCTCCTAATTAAAAGGCACTGTAGCAAGGAGCCAAGAAAACCTAATTCTGGTTGGAAATGCCTTGCTGCAGTTGGAGGACTGAGGTGACCAGTGAGGAGGGCCAGGGAGGAAGCAGCAGCTGCCTGTGCTGCTTAAGAGAGCATTAGGAGAGGGCTGGCCCTCAGGGCTGCCTCTTGGCTAAATCCCTGTTTAGCAGATTGGCTCCCAATCCCTTGTCCCTGGCCAGGCTGGTTTGCACAGCTTGGACATGTGCAGGAATCAGCTGAGTGCTCACAGAAGGAGCCAGCGCAGAGGGAGAAGCATCCAGAGGGTTTTCCAGCAGAATTCCTGAGTGCCTTGGCTCCCAGCACCATTCCTGCTGCAGCAAAGCTGAAATCCAGCACAGTTCAGGCACAAGTTCCCCACGGTGCAGGGAGCAGGCTCATGCTCCATCTCTTCAGCTCCACATATAACAGGCAGAAGTTGGATTTGAAGGAAAGCTGTAGGAGCAGTGAGAAATCATCACTTCAGGGGAGATTTTTTTAAGCTCTGCATTATGAGCATCAACCACTCGCCACAGGAATGTTTCCAATGAATGGAGGTTGCTGTGCCTCATCAGACCAAGTCCAGTTTGACACATCCCAGCTGGGGCAGATCCTGAAGAGCAGGATCCAAGCAGGTAGAGGGGGTGGGAAACTCTGACACTCCTTAAACCCTTCTGTATCTGCATATCTGCAAATCTCCTGTAGCTCAGTGCCACACTCAGACTGTACCTAAGCAAAGCCAGCCCGAAACAGCCTCATTTGAAGTGGGAATTTGGTGGTTTCCATTGTGCAAGAGAACATCAAAGATGAGACTTTTAGCACCAAACCCTAATGTTTCCATGGGGTGGACACCACAGGGTTAGAGTTTATCGGTCGTTTAGATAGTGTGAATTAAAAATTTAATCAAATCAAAGAGACAGCAATAGTTTCACCTGTATTCCCAGCCATATTTTGATTTCAAGCCCTTGGAATGCTGTAACACTTACTAAAACCCGAAGTCAAAGCAATTCCCATTCAAACAAACCTCAATTTGCTCCATTTTCTGAGGAAAGAGCCTTTCCAAGGAGCAGAAGTTCCCCCTGATTTGCCTGCAGTGATCTCTCCACGGTGCCAACACCACTGAGTGTAACCCTGCATCGCAGAGCCAGATGATTTAAGAGCTGCAATCCTCCTCCCTTCTCCAGCAATTTCTTGCACTTATGCACTCTCCAGTCCTGCTTGAAATGCCTGAAAGAAAAAGCCACTTGCGTCATCAGCTTCTTTTTTTTCCTTTTAATGCCCAGCACAAATCATGGCTAAGTCACGAAGTGGGCCTGGGTGTCACGGACAGGCAGAGCTGCCACTGGCACAGCACCAGGTCAGTGCCTGCTCTCTGATTTGGGCACCTTGGCTGTTCAATTTGGTGTTTAAGGATGCAGAGCCTGTCCTTGGATGGGACAGGTGACTTTTAGTGACCCTGGTTAGAGGGAGGTGTCCCTGGCCATGGCAGGGGGTTGGAGCTGGATGAGATTTAAGGTCTCTTCCAAGCCAAACCATTCTGTGATTCCAGGATTCCAAGGCCATTTTATGACTGGGGAGTTGTGGCACAGGGAGAACCTGCAGGAGGCAGCCCTGGGGCTGTGAATATTTTACTGCACAGGGCTGGGTTTATTCACTCTGTACACATTGTCAGGCAAGTCCAACATTCCCAGCAGATGAGCTGGGTGGCACAGGACCGGCTTGGAGGTTTCAGGATGGAGGGGGAGCACAGACTCTTTGTCCTCAGTGGTGCCTTTCTGCATGATTTGGGGTTCACCTTGTGCACAGGGGGTGCCCTGGTGTAAATTGATGCCTCCAAGCCTGAATTCTCCTCCTGCTGGGTCCATCACTGCCCCAGCCCAGGCTCCACCCTTCAGGCAGGGACTTCACCCTGCTGGAGGTCTGGGCTGCTCCTGGAGTGCAGCACCTCACACATGGACCAGGGTGATTTACTGATAGAACCATGGAATGGTTCAGCCTTAAAGATCATCTTGGTTCAACCCCTGCCATGGCAGGGACACCTCCCACTGCCCCAGGCTGCTCCAAGCCCCAGTGTCCAACCTGGCCTTGGGCACTGCCAGGGATCCAGGGGCAGCCACAGCTGCTCTGGGCACCCTGTGCCAGGGCCTGCCCACCCTGCCAGGGAACAATTCCTGCCCAATCTCCCATCCAGCCCTGCCCTCTGGCAGTTTGAAGCCATTCCCTGTGTCCTGTCCCTCCATCCCTTGTCCCCAGTCCCTCTCCAGCTCTCCTGGAGCCCCTTTAGGCCCTGCCAGGGGCTCTGAGCTCTCCCTGGAGCCTTCTCCTCTCCCGGCTGAGCAACTCCAGCTCTCCATCTCCAGAGCAGAGGGGCTCCAGCCCTCAGAGCACCTTCACAGTCCTGTCTGGACTCACTTCAGCAACTCCACATCATTCTTACATCAGGGAGCACCAAATGAATTTGGGTGAAGTGCAGTCCCTTTCTGAAGAGCTTTGTTAATATATCAACAATTTCACATCAGACCTGTGCACTGCAGAGCTCATTTGCACGTTCAGCCTCCCAGCAGGTGGGAAAATCAGGGGCTTCACTCACACTGGGAATTGACAAAGTCACACAGAGCTAATCTAATTGGAAGGTATTTATCTCATTTGAAAACATTTATCCAATTCAAATACATTTCTCAGTCTGCTGGTTGTGAAAGCCTGTCAGTCTGGCTGGATTTATGGGCCAGCTTCCCAAGCATTTCTGCAGTGGTGGAAGTGACTGCAGTGGTACAAACTATCCCTGCAGGTTTGCATCAGGAGCACAACTCAGCCCTGCTCAGCTGCAAGGTCTGGTGGCACAGATTTGGGGGTACAAACTCCAGGGCAGAAAGGAGGGTGCTCCTTACAGCTCCTCACTGAGACTGTTCCTTTCCCTGTGCATCTATCTGGGGACTCTCTGTGTCCCAGGGAAAGCACTAAAACCCAAATTCCCCAGGGAGCAGCTCAGTCCTGCCGTGACAGCCCTGGAATGCTGCCAGAGCACCGGGAAATCCATCCCCCATTCCCCAGCCCGGCTTTGCACTGCTGGCAGTTTTGCTCCCCGTTCAACCATTGCCACAGGAACACAGGACTGAGCCCTTTGTGAGCCTGGAACCTCCCCGTGAGCACCTCTCCTGGTGGGGATGATTTACACCGAGATTCCTCCACTCACTCAGAGGATAATGGGGCTGCAGGGTCAAACTCTTCATCCAAAGCATCGCTCTCATCTCCTCCAGCCTGCAAAGCCATCCCTGCCAGGCTGGAGAGGGGTGCAGAGCTCTGAGCTCCCTTAGTACAACACTGCAGGAAGACAATGAAAAGAAGAGAAAAGGTTAATGAGCTACTAATCATTATAGATTTGCAGTATATAATGCAATAAATACCCGCTGCCATCGATTAAATGGAGTGGGGCAAAGACATCTAATCCATCATATCTGGCCGTTTGATTTTTCCAAAATTCATTTCCTGCCGCCAAGGAGAGGCTGGGAGGTGCCAGAGGCCCAATCTCCTGCCCAAAAAAGCTTGGCTGGCTGCATTCCCTGCCAGCACCCATCGCACTGTGGCCAGCCCAGGCCTTCTGAGAGGGCTCTGTGAGGCTCCACTGAAAATCCCACAGTGAGGAATTGGGAACTTGGAGAGACAGGAGAAATAGGCAGAACAAGCTTGAATCCTGGATCCTTTCTCTGCAGATTTTTGTTTGTTTCCTGCCCAACCTCTCTGGTTTACTTGCAGAGATGAGGCTTTTGGGAGAACAAATATTAGTTTTGACAAACAAACAAAAAACCCTACAAAATAAACAAACAAAAAACCCCAAAAAACAAACAGAAAAAAGGAGGAAAATCTGTTCTGAATACCTAAAGTTCTCCTAAAGTGACAAAAGACCGAGAGAAAACAGATCAAAAATCCTCCCAGAGGTGTCATCACAATTCTGAAACTTGCCAAAAGACAGGAAAAAGCGCTCAGGCTTCTCTTAGGGAGACAAAGGTGACAAAACTCAGCTACAACCAGGTGTAGGTGATGGGCAGTGCTGTAGTAAAGCCTGAGGAACTCCAGAGTGGCTGCGCTGGCAAAGTGGCTGCGCTGGCAGCTGAGGATGAGACTAATTAGGGCTGCGATCCCCAGCCTCACACTCGCTAATGCCCGTGGATAGATCGCTAATGCTCTCAATTCATGCTCATTAGCACCGGCAGCAAAGACAAGGCAAGCGTGTTATGTCATCCTTTAAACCCTGTCACATTTCCCCAATGACTCTGATTACATTTTTAAATATTCATTCTCCTCCCCCGAGGCAGGATTGCCCTGCCCTGGGAGCTCCAGATCCGGGAGATTTGCTCCAAGCAAAGCCGAGCCCCAGCCCTTCCCCGTGTCCTCAGGAAGGAAGAATCCCCTGGTAGGAACATTCAAGGCATCAGCTCGTGCTCCCCTAATTTTCCGCATGACTTTACACCTCAGACTGGATTAAACTGAGGATTTTCCTTCGTAGGAGGAGGGAGTTTGGGGCCGTGCCTCTGTGGATGAGCAGCCACGCTCCAGTTCAATAAGCACCAAACGCCTTTGCAGCACGAGGAGTCAATGGTTCTTCTGTCAACAGGCAGGAGTGGAAAGAATAAATATTTACAGACACATCCTGCACTGATCTGTGCCAGCTGGATTGGTGTCAGCCCTCAAAGAGGGTTTCAGCCTTGTGCCCTCACTGCCCAGTGACCTGCTGGTGGGGATGGGGTGGTTGGAAGGGCTGGAACTCCTTCCACAGGGACCCACCAGGGAATACCCAGGAGCACTCAGCAGGGGTGAGAGGGCTGTGAAATCCACTCTCATGCCTTGAAACCCAGGGCAGGGCACATGGAAATGGTCACAAACACACTCTGTCCAAGGGGAGGGAACATCTCCAGAGTTCAGCACAGGCTGCACCGGGCTCATTCACTCTTCCCTGCAACAAACCATTTCCACAACCATTCTGCTGGTGCCACAGAGGGAGGAGACCTGTCCAGGGCCACGAGAGACAGTCCAGAGCAGCTGTGCCATCCCCCAGCCACAGACTGAACCATCCCATCCCATCCCATCCCATCCCATCCCATCCCATCCCATAGATCCCATCCCATCCCATGGATCCCATCCCATCCCATCCCATGGATCCCATCCCATCCCATGGATCCCATCCCATTCCTGCTGGGCTCTGGAATAGGTGTTGGATCTTTCTCCTGCCCACCCTTGAGCACTGCAGGCAGCACCGGGAGGGCTTGGTGAGGTTTTTGCTGCAGAATCTCCTGGGAAAGGGCTGAGTTGCTTTTGTTCCAGCAGCTGAGGGTTTCAGAGCTTGTGTATCAAAGCAAGGAAAGGAAGAAATAACAAAAATAACCGGATGGAGTCAGATGAGCATTAAGAGGAAGGGTTTACACTAGATGGCACCTGATCTCATCACTTCAGATGCAGAAGGTAAAGCCAGCAGGATTACTGTAGGGAATGATGTTATTCCTTCCCCAGGAGCTGCCTTTGTGGCCCTCCCCGAGCTCCCAGCCAGGCAGGAGGAGCAGCTCACCCTGCAGCCAGCACTGCTGTGAATGTTAAACACCCTTTGCAGAACCCTGGAATCTCTTTCCAGGTGCTGAAGTTCCCTGCTTTGCTCAGCCCAAGCTGCTTCCAGAGCCACTTCCAGAGGCTAAAGGTGTTTCCAGCCAGGTTTCTCTCTGGAGAAACTGGAAGAACAACCTCCCTCCGTGGAGGCAAAGGGAGTAGGAAGGGCTCTGTCCCTCAGGGACTTAACTGGGTGCTAAGAGGCAGCAGAGCCGTGCAGGGCCATGACGTGGATAATCCAGCAGATCCACCCGGGCACAGCACAGCACAGCAGCCACTTGGGCACTTGGGGACACTGCAGCCCTGCCACAGCTGTGGCACACAGACACCAGCCCTGATGCCACAAGCTCCCTGCGAGGACATGGAAGGTGCTGAAGACACAAAATGAGTGGCCACAGTTTGGGCAGCCCACAGGGGCTGAAGGGTTTGCAGGAACCATAGGGGATGAAGGGTTTGGGCAGCCCATAGGGGCTGAAGGGTTTGCAGGAACCAGAGGGGATGAAGAGTTTGGCAGCCCACAGGGGCTGAAGGGTTTGCAGGAACCTCTGCTCCACACACACATCCACACACAGGAATTGCTTTGGGAGAAGAGGGAAGTGCTGCCAGCTGGGAAGAGGAGAAGAGGGGCTGAGCCTCAGGCTTGCTCTGGTGCAGCACATCCTTTCTGCTGCTGCCATCAGGAGTCAGATGGAGAGGAGGAGCTGGCCTCAGTCCATGGGTACAGTGGCCATTCCTGAATTACCAGCCTGAACCTGGATTTAGGCTGCATGGATGAGGTTTGGAGCAAGCTGGTCTAGGGGGAGGTGTCCCTAGGGGGTGGAACAAGGTGGTTTTTAAGGTCCCTTCCAACCCAAACCAGTCTGTGATTGTACATCCTGAGCTGGAGCTGCCCACCCCATCATCCACTCTCTGCCCCTAAATACCATCAATGAGATCCCCATTAAAAACAAGCTGGTAAATAAATAAAATCTAAATGGTGAGTGAGGAAATGATTTCTCTACAGAGGTGGAGCCAGCAACAAGTCTCAACCCTCTCCTGAATTATTTTGCCTCCTCTTGGATCCTCCCTGGGCTGGGGAAGGGATTTCTGCTCCTGGCAGCTCCACAGCACCTCTGTCACC
Organism: Pycnonotus jocosus; assembly: GCA_013400435.1. Taxonomy (NCBI): domain Eukaryota; kingdom Metazoa; phylum Chordata; class Aves; order Passeriformes; family Pycnonotidae; genus Pycnonotus; species Pycnonotus jocosus. The sequence goes on along the minus strand of VWYP01016675.1, from coordinate 55,011 downwards.
AGTCTCAGAGTGTAAGGTCACAGTCGTGCTGCTCTGAAGACATTTGCAGGCAAATTACTCTGCCTCTCCCAAGCACAGACACTCATTGCTTCAGCAGGAGGCGGCGAGCAGATTACACGAGATAATTTAGTAGCTGACATTAAAAACACCTCATTTAGCCTGGAATAAAACTATCTCCATTCAGCCTAAACTATATTAAGATAACTGCATTCATAGTAGGTTTTGAGTGGCTGCTCATCTGGGCAGCTGAATGAAGACTCCAAGTCAACACCTCCCTGTCACTGTGTCCTTGCTGGAGAGCAGCAATGCCAGCAGGGACTACAAAGATTCTCATGTGGCCTAAACCTCCCTCTCTGGCACAACAGATTGAATTTTCCAGCTTTCCTGGATGAATTGCTTTTTACCTTCTCCCTGGTGTGGGCCAAGGCCTGCAGCTATCAGAGCAGAGAGATGGATTTTGCTGCATCTCAAGCAGCTGTTGCTCTATTTGGTTTTGATGCTGCGCTGTGAGCAGAGCCATGGCTACAGAGAGTGAGTTAATAATATCCTGAATGAGACAAGCGACAGGAGGGGAGATGGAATGGGATGCAGGGAGGAGGGATACTTTAAACACTGGTTTATCTGACAAATTCTGCAGTTATACGTCCTCTACTCTGCTTTCCAGCAGACAGATGGAAACAAAACATGGCATGAGCAGAGGAGAAGCAAATGAACCCTTCCTCCCAGTGCAAGGGGGCTCAGCTGCACAGGTGCCACCTCTGGAACCTTTGGAGACCACCATAATTAAGGAATTACAAAAAAAAAAAAAAAAAAAGAAAAGGGAAGATGTAATCCTTGTCTGACCCATTTTGGGGCAGCAGGTGCTCTGAGGTGTTTGGGGTTCACTCAGGCACCAGTTCAGGAGAATCTTCTCCCAGAAGTTCCTGGCTTTCAGCAGCAGAACCCAGAGCTCTTTGTGCACAGTGCTGTTACCATCCCTGCTCTCCCAGCAGCCCCCAAAAAGCACCACTGGCAATGCCCAGAGTGCTTTAATTTGGGATTCTTCCCCTCAGTACCTCTTTTTCTCTAATCCAGAAGAGTGAGAATTTGCCATTCCCCCCTCCATGGAGGCCACCAGCAGTTCAAGGTGCTGGTGCTCCCTGTACCTGCCCAGGTAGGGAGGATTCCCTGGAGGTGCACAGGGGCTGTCCCAGCCCTCTGCTCCCACCACACCATCAGCACAGAGAATTGTTTTCAGAGAAAAACAATCAAAGCCTGTGGCACCCTGGTCCTTTGGATCCCTTCCAGAGGTACCCTGGTCTCTTCAGACTCTCTGGGTACCCAGCTCGTGGCTGCTGGTGCTCCAGTCCCCACCCGTCTCTGAACATGACACAGAGTCATCTTCCACAGGGATTTGGCCTGAACTGGCACTTTTTGGATCAGATGCTCCTGAAGTGATGGACAGAGGGACTCCAGCCATGAGGAATTGCAGGACAAACCCACCCAGTATAAAATGCAGCAGCAACAGAGCTGCCTGATTTAAAATCTCAGGCTATCCTGAGCTGGAAGGGACCCACAAGGGTCATCAAAATCCATCTCCTGGCCCTGCACAGGGCAACCCCAACAATCCCACCCTGTGCCCGAGGTCATTGTCCAAATGCTTCTTGAACCCCTGAGGACCAGACCCCAAGGAATCCCACAGGGCAGCTCCAAAGGTTGGATGGACGGGGCTTGGAGCATGAAACGAAGCTCTGCCTGTCCATGGACTGCAGGAAATGCTGATAAATCAGAGGAGATGTCACTGTCCTTCTGGATTTGCTCCCTGGAGCCCTGTCAGAGAAGTCAGAAGGCATTTGGAGTGTGCAGCTGAATATCAGACTTACAATGAGGATGTCTGGGCTTGTTTCCCAGCTTTGAGACTGACACACTTTGCAAGCTCAGTCAGTTCCCCTTCCTCCCCAGGCCAGATTTCTTCCCACTCTGCACCTTCCCGAGTCATTTTGTACCTGCACAAAGCATTAACCCAGCCAGAACATTTTGCTCACTTCGATGGGTGTCACATCTAACACCAAGAGGGGAGTGCTTTCAGCATCACTTAATGAGCCTTTTCTGCTTTGCATAAAAACTTGGCAACGAGCTGGGCAGGATGATAAAGGAGGAGGAGAGCTGCCAGCTGCCAGGCAGGAGAGACAGACAGCTCCTGTCACCCTCCTCCTCCTTGGACACAAGCAGGATGAGCTGGGAAGGCACCCAGGTTGCTGTTTTGGGGCTCCAGCAGCCCCTGGGATCTGTGCTCACATCCCAGCCCACAGGGGCTGTGCTGGCCTCTCATTCCTGCTCTCCCAGCAGTGTGCCTGTCCCAGATCCCAGCGTTTTCCCACTGCTTTGGAAAGTTATTACTCTCTGTTATTGCTCCCTGCAAACCTGCAGCTCTTCCAGTCCACTCAACCCAAGGCTGGTGCAGCCAAATTCTCCTCCCTGAGCTCTGCCAGGAGCACCTGGCTGCTGCCTTCCCCTCTCTCACTCTCCAGCCCCCTTTCTCCTGCCACCAATAAACCCTCCCAGGGTTTCAAGTTTTCCTTATCCAAGCTCCTTCTTGCATTCCCTTGCAGGATTTCTGTGGGGGAAGATGCAGCTGGGTGGCCCTTGCTCCATTGCTTGATGGAAAATGGTTCTTTTTCCNTTTCCCCTTTTTCCCTTTTTCCCCTTTCCCCCTTTGCTCCCTTAGCACAGAGAAGCTCTCAGAGCTGCAGAGGACCCTCAGGCTGGGTGGGCCCCATCTGCAGCCCCCTCTGGGCTACTGGGGACACCAAAGGGTAGAGTCCTCAATGCCACCTCAGCTTCCCATCCCTCCTGCTGTCTCTCCTTCCTAAGAAAAGTCTTTCCTTCCCAAGAAAAGGGAGATTTTTATTTCAAACAAGTTTCTGGTGACAGGACATTTGCTGAGTTTTGGCACAGGTAATTATTGTTTAAATTAATTTATCTCTGTGAGTGGTCAGTGCTGTGAGGTCACAGCTCTGCCCCACACTGGCTGTTCCTGCAGCTCCTGGAGCTGCTCTCCCTGCAGGATGAGCCCTGTTCCACAGCATTTTAGCAGAGTTTATTAGGAGACACTGCCCAGTGTTTGATCTTGGAAGCTTTTCTCCCCCTGGTACAAACCAGAGCATTTAAGTGGTAAATGATGTGCATTTGGGACATGTCTGAAAATGCAGACCCACAGGCCAGGAGGCTGCTAGCAGGGTTAACCTTGGAAATTCTAAATTACCCTTTAGGCAGGGGACTTGGCAGGGATTTTAACAAGAAATGCTAGAAAAAAAGCAAGGCTTGTTCTCGTGTGGGTGACGATGCAGCCTGCAGCAAATTGTAAAGGACTTTTTCTTTTTGCAAACAGCACTGAACTTCCTTTGGCTTTCTATGAACCAAATAATTTCCCTGATTTGGGGCATAGGGACACACCCTCCAAAACAAGGACTGTCTGTAGTGTTGCACATTTAACTATCAACCTGCTATACCAAAGATCCCCTTTCCCCAAGCACCAGACTCTGGTCACCTCTTTCTCTTGAAGGCACAGACAGAAAACCCCAAATTTTAATAGGCTGAGTGCTCAGAACAGCAACTGAGACCTTTTAATTGATAAATAGCACATGATGCTTTAGAGCAACTTGGAGAGAGAAAACATTTAAAGCCCGGATTTAAGTGGAAAAACAGCATGAAAGCCAACGTGGCTAATGATCTGACAAGGAACACGCAAGACTAATTTAGGACTTCTTTAAGTGGAATGCTTGATTAGGCACCAGAGAGGCATTAAATCGTGTAGGTGTTCCTTGGGAAAAGCATCTGTAATGAGGCTGTGGTGGGAAAGTTTGAGTGAAGTTGGGGAAAACAGAGAAGAAGAGAACGGAGAGATGATCTGGTGAAAGAAGAGATGGCAGCAGCCACTGGCACTGCTGATTGTGAGGAACACAGGGAGGACAGTACCAAACCAGGGAAGATGCTTCATCTGCACATTCCTACCCCTTTGCCAGGGTAATTTAGGAGTTCTTAAGCAAAATCAGTCCTGGAAGGAGCTCCATCCCTCTGTTCCACCTGGCTCTGGTTGCCCTGGGCAGCCCCACCTGGGGTCTCACCCCTGGCTCTCACTGGAGGGCTCAGGAGATGAATTTCGGCTCAGCCCTTGGCTCAGGTTGTGCTGTGTCATGTGGGGGTTTGTGCCTTGGGTTCCTGACTGGTTTCCTGGGGACCTCTCTGGAAATGAGATTTCAGGAAGCAATTCCTGATCAACCTAGAGCTCCTCTCCTTCTCAACAGGTGCTGTGCTCTCCTTGGTGAGGATGCTGCCCTTTGCTCCCTGGAACAACAACTCCTTTTTGCTGTTCCCAACAGAGCTGTAGCAGGACTCTCATGTCCTGAGGAGCTGTAATGCTGTGCCCAGGCTGTGGGGTCGTGTATGAGATGTGATATGGCAAAAAAAGGGGTGAGGAGTGATCATTGCTCAGTTGTGTTGTCACATTTCAGTTCTGGAGCCTGGCAGCAGCAGGCACTGGATGAGAAGAGGCAGGTTAAAAAGGGCATGAGAATGAGGTGTTTGCCAGCAGCCAGGTTCAGCTTTGAAGAGGAAACTCCTGCCCTGTGATTTAGATGAGAGGCTGCCCAACCTTGTTGGCTGCTATTTTTGCTTTGCTGAAGCTGGGGGCTGCCTCCTCTCTTGTTTCTGTTGTGGGAGGTGTGGGGCTTGGCTTCTCCTGCTCTGCTCTGTGCCCAGGAGAGGTCAGGAGCCAGCTCTGGAGCCTGGAGCACCCCCACCACTGCCCTCTGTGGTCATGGGCTGGTGACAAAGCCCTCTGACAGCAGCGTTTGCCCTCGTTTGATGTCATTTGAGCAGTTTGGGATGCTCCTTTTGAACAGCCAGGAGCTGATGAATAACCTGGTGTCTCACACGTGATTATGGTCCTCACAGTCTCGATCAATAAATACAATAAGCTTGGACAGGCTGGCGTTGTGAGCTCTTTAAAATCATATCCTCCATTAGAGACAGCAATCGATGGTGCTTATTCCAGTTTAGCAGTGATTATGGGCTGGTTACTGCAAAAAGCCACCTGCAACCCAAAGTGGGGACTGTAACTTCCTGCTGGTGTACAGAACACCTGTCCTGCTCTATAAATATAAGTTTTTTAATTAAAGGGGATAAACTGCTACAGAAAACGCGATGTGCTTGTTTAAATACCAACCATCAGTCATGGCAAAGGGATTTAAACAGGGAAGATTGGGCTTTTTGCAAAGAAATGTGTGTCTGGTGTCTCTCTTAGCTGAGTGCAATCCATCCTGAGTGTCAGCCCCGAATTCCACGTGCTCTCAAATGAGAGGGAGAGGAGGAAAGGGATGTTCTGTGCGTATATACAGTCTATAGATACAAAATGTTTGGGTTGGTGACAAGAATCTTTATTGAAATGGTGGAAATCACACAGGAAACAAACAGAAATGGGGTTAACCTCAGCACACTGACGTGAAGAACACCAGGGAGCTGGAGCTGGCCATTAGGGAAGAAAATTCCAGGTGTGGATGTGGCAGATAAGTGCACACCTGCTGCTTTGGATCTTATCTGCTGGAGCATTGGAGATAAGCTGAATTCCTCTTGAGCAAAATCCCAGGATTTAGGCTTCCTGTACCAACAAACCAGGATCAGGATTGGAGAGGGGATTTTACCCATCATAAATGCGTTTTTCTGTATGATAACAGTAAAACCAGGTTTCCTGGAGTGATGGACAATGTTTCTGTGGTAGGAACAAGCAAACTGGTCCCATTCCCATTGCCAGGCTGGCTGGAATGGAGCTGGAATTTGGACACTGCCAGAGTCCTGCCCAGGAGCAGAATGAGATGGCAAAGACAAACTACATTTTTTTCCCCATTTTTATTGCAAATTCACTGTATTTTATTTTGTGGCGGGCAGAACAACCGAGGCAGGGAGGCAGGAGCTGTGCTGCTGGTGCCAGGTGGGCTTGAGAGTGCTCCAAAGGGGTTGCCCTGGGCTGCTCCAAGGTGAGGCGTGGGATCAGAGTGAGCTGGATCTAGGGAGACAGGAGGGGATATTGATGGGCTCTTCCCCTGGGAGGGAATTCAAGGCTCCTGCAGCACTCAGGGCTCACTTTGACCTTGCCTGAGGCTCTGCAGGGCAGGAGTGGCAGTGTGGAGCTGATTTACAGCCCTGGCTGGGTTACCTGGGAAAGCAGCAGCTTGTCCTGTGCTACCCAAAGCCTGCTGCTCCCCAGAGAGAAGAGCTCGGGACTGGAGGATGTGTGGATCGGCTCCATCTTCTGTGCTCTGCAGGAATGGGAAGGGGAGCAGCTGGGATCACTGCTGGAAGAGCTGTGAGTTCTCCCACCTCCATCCCAGACTGTCCAAGCCCTGACTCCACCATCACTGCAATGTGTGCCAGGCTTTGAGATGCCCAATCTGCTAATCCCTCTCTGGATTCCTCCTGGCCCAGGCATGGCTCTAGAAAAGGCTCCTTCTGGGGGTTCAAGGGAGCTTTGCTGCAGTTCCCAGTCAATCTCCAGGTCCTGTGGGTGTTTTGCCTCTGATGCCAGTACTAATCCATGTCAGCAGATTCCATGGTTCCAACTGGCCCATCCCTGGGTGCCTCAGTGATCTCCTTGACTTGGATCTCGTTCTTTGTCACTGGCTGTAAATAATTCTCAAACTAAAGCAGTGAGCTGTGGCCCAGTGATTTGAATTGGATGGATGGACTTGCTTTGACTCAATGGCAGCACTTGGCACTTGTTGTCCCATCTGTCCCTGTGAAGGCTCCTGCTCCACTCTCAGCCTCTTACAAGGAGCATGGAACAGCTGTGATTCTGTAATTCCTCAAGCACTGCAGAGCCAGAGGGCTGGGGAGGGTCTGTGATCTGCAGATTCTCAGTGCAGATCAGAGCTGATGGAAGGGATGGGGACCTTCTGAGCTGTAGAAACACCTGAGCCCCTTCTTACAGCTGAACTGCACTTGAGAGTACCCAGGAGACACCTGGAAGTGAAAAGAGCCCTGGCAGTGGTGTGCTCCAAGTCCTGCTGGTGTGGATGGGGACTGGGGGTAGCAGAGGACTCAAATCCCGAACCAAATGTCTCTTTTTCTGCTTCTGTGCCTGTGGAATATTTTAAAATTATCTCCTGAAATGTTCCTTGATGTTATAAATAGCCTGCTTCAGAGGCTGAGAGGCACATCCTTTTTCCCTCTCAGCCATGCTCCTCTCCAGCTCCGTGGATGTGCATTTGGCATGGCAATGTCACAGCTGATGGTCAAGGAACCTGCCCCAATGCAGGGAATAATTCACCTCCCTGGGTGTGAGCAGGGCCCTTCCCAGGGCTCACTCAATGTTTCCTGTCTGGATCAGGAGTCAGGAGCAGATGACTCAGTCCATGGGCAGGAGCTGTTCACTTGTGCCTCTGAGGAAATGCCAGTTCACATTCCAGCTGTGGGTTTTGTGGGGTGGATTTGGGTATCTGGTGCTTCGGTGTCCTTCAAACATTGCAGCTCTGTGGGATCCCTGTTCCTGTGTAGGGATGGCAGCTGGACCCAGCGGGCTGAGCCTTTAGCAGTAGCCCTTGTGCATTCCAAGGGATGTGTATGGAAAACTGCAGGAGCAAATCCAGGGAGCTCAGGGCTCTGGGATGCAGGGGGAGCAGGCTCCATTCCACTGCTGGATGCTGAAGTAGCCACACTCCTTCCCGTGTCCTTCATGCCCAGAGCAGCCACATCTTGTCCTGGCTCCAGGCCCTGCAAAGTCATTCCCAAAGTTTTCTGGGAAGAACTGGTCAGCAGGTGGAGGTGGAGGGGGGCAGAAAAAGAACTCACATTACTTGTGTCTGTATCTTAGAGCTGTAAAATCCAGCAGCCTTCTCCTCCTTTGCCTTCTGCATTCCCAAAATAGTTAAATCATATTTTGGTTGGCTTTTTCCTGGGTATTGCTGCGTGCTGGGGGTTGTTACACTCCTGTAGAGAAACTCATGGCTTTGCAATGCAAAAACCCCTCAGGCTACCTGCATGTGTGAGATGATTTATTGTTCTTGATAATCAATTTTTCACCGCGGCTGTTTCAGGTTAATCCCGCTATTAATATCCCGAAACCACTGAAGTGCAATCCCATTACACAGAGCCCAAACTCTGCTCCTGAGCCCATGGCACAGTCAGAGGCAGATCATTGCAGCCTCTGCTCCAGCAGCTCTGAAACTCAGTGACCAAATGGCCCTGGGCTGCTCTGATGGTGGCCAGTTGCTGGGGAGCTCATTGTGCCAGCACAAGGCTCGATGCCGGGTGGAGCATGAAGCTGCTGGATGAGGGAGTGGAAAAATAGATTGATTTTATTTTTCCCTGCAGCTGAGAGCTGCCTGGCAAATCGCAATGGAAATCGAGCGGGATGGAGCAGGGGTTTGATTTGGGGAAGGGAAAGCAGTGGGAGAACCAGGGGGGTAATTCAGGTAAGCTGTGTGGACTTGATTTTGCAATGAGCTGGGTAATTAAGAGTCCAAATCGCAGGTGCTGTGTGGCCAAATCAGGGCCTTTGGGTTGGTTTTGACAAAATCAGGACCATGGCAGGGTCGTGCTGGCTGTAGGTTTATTTTTGGATTTTTGCCGTAGTCGGACAGGAGTGGATGGGGACAGTGAGCACAGGGATGTAGAGCTTGGATTTTCAAAGGCATTTAGGCTAAATATAGAAATTGGTTATTAAGATTTTTTCCGTGAATGTTGTAAACAAATTAGTTCCACTAGGTAGCTATCTGCATGCCTAGGTGCTTATGTACCTCTGAAAAACCTTCCTGGAGGAGCTGTTTGTTGTCTGGCTTCAGGCTCCAAACTTTCTGAGCTGGGAGCGAGGGAAGTTCACCTTCCTGGGGTAATTCTGAGCGTTTGGTTGAACTTGTGCAGTGAAGAGTCCCTCGCTCCACTGCCCTTCTGGAGAAAGATCTGATCCATTTAGCAGGCAGGAGCCCTGCAGCTGAGTGATGTGAACAGTCCCACGAGGAAGCTGCACATCAGCAGCTCTTGTTCTACATCTCCTCAGGCCCCAGAGGCCGCAGGGATATTTGCTGGAGCTCCATTGTCACTTCCCTGCGTCGCTTTGGTTTGAACAAGTGTTGGAGAAGGATCCCCCAGCACCCGTGGCTCCATCCCTCGTGGCCTAGAAATTCATCAGCTGCTGGAGGCTGCTTGGCATCACTGCTGCAGTGTTTTGTTATTGTCACACATTTCCATCTCTCCCGAGCTTATGATAAGCATCCAAATTAAACTGCGGCCTCCGACGTTTTTGATATTTCCAGGCAATATTGGTAATGAAGCTTTTGCTGTGCTGTGTCATTTACTCAAAGAGCTCCCAGCACCAAACAATCTCCGTGCACAGGGATTGTCTCATCCATCACTGCAAGTCAGTGTGCCTGTGCCATGGTGCACAGTGACATTACTCAGTGGTTTGGGGCAGAGAAAGCAGAACTGAGAAGCCAAAAAATCTTTTATGGTGAGGAAAACCCCAAGATTTTCTGTGTGTTTCTTCCTCGTGGAGTGGGAATAACGCTCTCATGAAGAACTGGAAGTTGCCTCAGCAGCCAAACCTTTGGTGCTGCCCATTAGAGGAGATGCTGTTTATTACTGTATTTACTCCAGGAGCTGATTTGCTTTGCTGTCACATCCAAAAATCCTGGTCCAGATGGTCTGTGCTGAGTCCATGAGGGCCCTCCCAGGATGTTCCCTGCTGGAGGAATCCCAGTGGATGGACACACGGGTACCCCATGGGGAATACTCAGTCTTGTGTCCATTTATTGTTCCAGCCACATCCTCTGCAAAGGACACCTGAGCTCTGGTTAAGGATGGACGCCAGGAGATGTCAAAAAAGCAGGAATGGAGATTTCCTTACGTGGACAAGGAATTAATAAGCTCTGCTGACACTTCATCCCAACAGAGGAATATATAAACAGAGCTCCCACGCTGGCTCTACCAAAAGATCCTGATTTATATGAAACCGAGCCTGGTGGGTGATGTGAACCAGCCAAGCATCACCCCAAAGCAGCTCTCCTATCCCGAAGGAAGATAACAGGGGCTGACACAGAAAGATGGCTTCCTAAACTGCTTTAAAAAAAAAATCAATTCTTACAATATCAATGTAAGTCCATTCTGGTGTAATTCCATCACTGCAATCGGGTTACTCTGGACTTTAAATCGTCCTTGATCACAGAGCAACTTGCAGATGATAAATGGAGCTTTCTTTCTCATTTTGGGATATTTGGGCCAAATTCTTGGCACAGGTCAGGTGCAGACAAGTGGCACAAACTTGTGCATTTCAGGGTTTAATTGATTTATCTGTGTAAATTCTACTGCTGTGCTGTACTTTGCTTTTTAATGGTCTGTTTATAAATTGAAAAATCCATCCAAAATATGCATGCCAGTTAATAATCATTCATTGACCATCTTTTAATAATCAACCAATTTTTTTTTTTTAATCAACATCCAACAGCTGCATCACCTCAGTGCCTTTCTATGAATGAATTAAACCTGAGAAGAGAGAGATCAGCTCAGATCCCGGGGGCAAACACAAAACCTCTTTGAAAGAACAGACAATTGCACAGCATAACAGTTTAACTTGGGAAATGGAGAATAATAACACATCCAATTGAAAGTGCAAGGGAATTTAGAGAGGAAAAATGTAATTACCTGTTCTGGAAAAGGCTCAGACAGTTTAAAATCTCATTCTTTCCAAATATGTCTGAGAATCCTTAATGACAGCAGGATCATGAGACATGGCACGTGTTGCCTGGGCTTGGAAACTAATAGAAAAGCAAAAACAAGCTGTATTTTTTTTCCCTTTATTCTAGAAATATCTGCTGGTATTTCAGGAACCTGTGTGACACATGCTTGGAGTTGTGACCCAGTGTAGAACAAAAGCAGAGTGAGGAGAGATACAGCTCCAAAATGAAAATAAGTAGGTAATGCTTGCAGAAAAATAAAAAAGCTTTTGAAAAAAGAATAAAAATTAATTAAGGGATGCATTTGTTTTAATTTTCGTTATTGTAATCTGTGGAAACAGCTAAAAGGAAAAAAAATCCTTTCATTTGTTTATTTTAATAATTTGCTTTCCCATCCTAGAGAGCAGGGCCAGCTTCAGCCTCCTATAAATATCCTTCCTTCAGTCTCTGTTGAATGTGAGGTGCATGAAATTTAGGATTGGTGAAGTTTATCATCCTCAGATGCCTTTTGCCCAGTGCTGGACAAATAAAGGGATGCCAATGTCAGTGTCAGTAAGAGCTGCCTCCTCTAATAGTGAGTGACAAGTTCATGTTCCCTGAATCTGAGGGAATAAAAGTCAATCTCAGAAGTACTCCTGATGCTAATTAATTATCAACCCATTTCTGGTTAAATTGAAGGGGTTCCAGCAGCTTTTGTTTATACCTGTGCAAGTCTGAGGATTGGAAATGATGGGTTTTGGTTTGTTTTTGTGTTTGCAACCAGCAAGAAGTGATTCTTTCAAACATTAAGTGAATGGGGAAGTTGTTCCAACAGCTTTTGGATTCACATGTGTTTCATGTGACACACACCATGAGGTTTCAATTAGCTTTTGGGCAGTAGTAAACTAGAAAGCAACACAACCAAGGAAAAGATTGTTTTAAATACGAACTGTTGTCATCTCATTTGTTAACTGTCAAAATGAAATTGCTAAAAACTCATCAATTTTTTTTTTTAAGCAACCTAGAGCTGAAATTCAGAGGGATTTTTGTCTGATAATTTAGTGTGATCAGCGCCAAAGTATTTCAGGGGGCAGAAAAGGGCAGTGTTCTCATTATCACCTAACAGACAGAAGCTGTGAGTCTGAAAATCACCATCACCTAGGAGAAAAAAAAACACCCCAGTGCCGCCTGTGACTTCAGGACAGAGCCAGACCCCTTTGGACTGCTTTGCTCCAAACTCTGTTTGATCCCTGGTATCCCCTTCAGAGCATCCTGCTCTGGGGTCACCTCTGGGTTCAGCTCAAGTGATCTAATTAACAGGGAACATTCCTGAAAGCACAGGAACAGCTAATGAGCATGGTGGGTTTCTCGATGGGAATAGGGCTGAGGGGCATTGTGGGAGTCACAGGGAGAGTTTAATCATTTTGTGGCTTTGGTGGGAGGTGAGAGAAGGCTCCTGGGGCTGGGGGTCAGATGAGAAGAACCTCATTTCTGGGTTGTTACTGCAGTAAAGGAGCCTGGATCTATCCCAGCTGACCCCACCATATTTTTTTTGGCTGTGACATATTTTGGAATAAAGACAATATGTCAGGATGGGTTGGAAGTAAATGAGGCCCCTTCCAGCCCAATCCATGCTATGATTTCCTCTGCTTTCTGACAACCAGCACAGAATCTGAGCGTGTCCCCTTGGCTGCAGCTGCCCCATCTGTAACAGGACCAGATTTGGGGGTTTTCCTTCTGCCAGCACAGCCCTGCTGGGATGTCACAGCTCATCCTTTTGCTCCCAGTGCCCCATCCCAGCACACGAGCCTTCCTTGAAACCCCAGAATTAAGGTCCGAGCTCTTCTCTCCATCTTTCCTTTTATCTTTTACTGAAGCAAATATCCCCCTGAATGGATGCACACGCTAAGCCCATTCACTTAAATCACTGGGCCCAGCTGAAGGTCACCCTGAAAACACTCACAATTCTTATTCAGCACTATAAATATGCATTTGATTCATTGTCTCCTGTCCCTTCCATCACGGGGGATGGAGGAGGCGGACCGGCAGCCTCCCCCCACCTCTCCCGGCAGCGATGAGTCACTGTCCTGGCTCTGAGGCTTCATCAGAGCGATATTATTTGACAATAATTGTAATTTATGCTCTGAAAGTGCTGGGGGAGCCGCGTTCAGGGCTTTCAATGGTCCCTGGGATGTGATGGGCGAGGGCTGGATGGGATGGGGTGAAGTCTGGGGGTGGTCGGGGGACTTTGGCTCTCCTGGGAGCTCCTGGCAGAGGCTGTCCAGGATGAGGGTAAAGCCCTCAGAGCACCAGTGGCTCTGTGCTGGGGGTGACACCGGCCATGCCAGCACTGAGGAGGAGATGCCACAGCCCAGGAGGGACCAAAGCACCCCTGGTGCCACTATCGCTGCTCATCCGCAGTTCCAGCGATTAGAAACCACAAAAGAAACAAACAAAAAACCCCATCAGCACCTTTCTGCAGGGGTTTAAGAGGATTTTTTGGCAGCGGGCACTTAAAAGGCTCACGAGCGGGTGGCGGAGAGACTAAAGACCGCCTTGGTCAGCGCTGCCCTCACAAACCAAGGGGCGGGGCCTGGAGAGGGCGGGGCCTGGCGCTGAGGGGGCGTGGTCAAGCGTCACAGGGCGGAGCGAAGCTGATGGGGCGCTAATGGGCAGGACCGTGTGGTGGGGGCGTGGCTATGGGCGTGACTTAGACCGTGCGCTGGGCGCTCTCAATGAGAGTGGGCGTGTCCGGCGCGGTGTGGGCGTGGCCGGCGCGGTGTGGGCGTGTCCCGCGTTACGCAGTGACGCTGCCGCGGCCGGGCCGGACGGAGCGGCCGCCATGGCGAGCCAGTCGCAGGGCATCCAGCAGCTGCTGCAGGCCGAGAAACGCGCCGCGGAGAAGGTGGCCGAGGCCCGCAAGAGTGAGTACGGCACGGCACGGCACGGCTCCGCCAGGGCCGCCGCGGAGGGTGTGGTGGCGAGAGAGCCCGGCCCGGCCTGGGCTGTCCCGGCGCGGCCGCCTCAGGCCTTGCGGCCCGGCGCTGAGGGCGGTGGGGCAGCGGCTTGCCCTGGGGTTCGGAGAGCAGCGCTGGAGGCTCCTCACCAAGGCTCAGTGCGGTGTGAGGGGTCGGAGCTGCACCCGCACCCTCCTGCCCGAGCTCGGGGGCTCCTGGCTCTATTCAGGACACGACCGTCATAACCTGGCCTTCGCTTGGGGCATGACCGTGCTTCTCTCTGTCCTTCCTATCTTCAGCTGCTTTTTTCCTGGTGAAAATAGTGTGTTCCTATATCGGTGATCATAGAGCTATTACTAACGGGTCCAAATTCGCTTCTCCTGTTATGCAAGAGAAATTCTGGTTGCAAAGACCCCCAAGTCTGCAAATATTTTCTGCTCCAAACAAATACCTATATATATATCTGTATTTATATATCTGTCCTGGCTTGCAGTTCAACCCCCTGACAATGTTGCAAGAGGCAGATTTTTGTAGTTCATTCCAGTGATGATAATCTTGGAGGGGAGAATGTGCTGGGAAGCCCAGGAGGGGAAGTAGAGGCAGTGGCCAGGTCTGCTCTTGCTTTCACAGCCGGTCTGGCAAAACTAAAATTTAATGCTCGTTCTATTGGACTGTTTTTGGGATCTCACAGAGGCTGTGCACTCATGTGGGTTGGAGCAATCCTAAACATGGGTACAGACTTGGAGAACTTATCGGGAGAAGCCCCTGCAGGGAGGAACTTGGGGGTTCTGGTGGATGAGAGGCTGGAGATGAGCCTGCAATGCTTTCCCAGCCTTTAGGGCCAAACACATCCTGGGATGAGCCCCAGCCTGGGCACCAGGGGAGGGGGATTCTGCCCCTGTGCTCAGCTGAGACCCCACCTGCAGAGCTGCCCCAGCCCTGGGCCAGCACAGGAGGGACCTGGAGCTGCTGGAGAGATCCAGAGGAGGCCACAAAGCTGCTCCCAGAGCTGGAGCCAGGCTGGGAGAGCTGAGGGTGTTCACTTGGAGAATAGAAGGCTCCAGGGGGAGCTCAGAGCCCCTGCCAGTGCCTTAAAGAGGCTTTTGAAAAGGAAGGAGAGAGATTTTTTTTGTATGGAAAGTGCCAGAGGGCAGGGATAGAAGGGAGATTGGGCAGGAATCCTTCCCTGGCAGGGTGGGCAGGCCCTGGCACAGGGTGCCCAGAGCAGCTGTGGCTGCCCCTGGATCCCTGGCAGTGCCCAAGGCCAGGTTGGACATTGGGGCTTGGAGCAGCCTGGGACAGTGGGAGGTGTCTCTGCCATGGCAGGGGTGGCACTGGGTGATCTTTAAGGTTCCTTCAACGCAAACCAGTGTGGGACTCATTCTGTGAATGAAGCCAGGTGGATGTTGCCTGATGCCTGCACATGCTCCAGGCTGCTCTGCACTGCTCAGTGCTGGGAGCTCACGGCTCGGTGACCTTGGCCGTGGTTTGTGGGCTCCTCCTGAGGTCACCAGACTCGGGGAGGAGACTTGGCTGATGCCTCCTGCAGGAGGAGCAAACACTGTGGTGATGGCTGTGCTTTAGGAAAACCAGCTCTGAGTGCTTTCCCTTCTTTCTTTGCCTTGATTTGCCTTTGGGAGCAGGGAAGAACCGGAGGCTGAAGCAGGCCAAGGAGGAGGCGCAGGCAGAGATCGAGCAGTACCGCCTGCAGCGGGAGAAGGAGTTCAAGGCCAAGGAGGCAGCGGTGGGTTTTTTCTCCGTCTCTCAACTTATTTCCACTTTGCCTTGAGCTGAGGCTTCCTTGCCCTGGCAGCACCCTCAGGGTGGAGCAAGTTGCAGCAGGAGCACTTCCCCAAGTGCCTTCCTGTGAGGCACAGCCACGTGTCCCAGAAAAACCCGTGGAAGTGGCTCAGGACGTGGTGTGGTGCATCTCAACTGGCAGCGGAAGATCTTAATAAACTCCTGAGTGCCCTGAGGGGTGACAGCCTCCCAAAAGCTGCTGTGTGTAGCAGTGTCCAAAAGAGACTGAGCTCACTGCTCCTGTCACAGGCTCGTTTCCATGGTAGAGACCACTTGCTGTGTCTCTGGTCACCAGAAGGGAAGGTTGAGATTTTAATAAAGATTCTCCAAGGGTGGGAGGAATGAGATGATGGAAATTGTGCTTAAAGTGACTCCTGGCTGTTACTTTTCTTACAGTTGTATAAGAACTTGTGTACTTTAGTACAGTTGTGCCCAGGGGTTCCAGTTGTCAGTACAACAGGACCTTTATTTTGGACACTCCTTAGAAACACATGCTCTAAACTGGGGGATAATGAATATGGCAGGGAATTGGAAAAAGATGATCTTTAAGGTCTCTTCCAGCCTAAACCATTTGATGATTGTATAAAAGAGGATAAAAGGCAGGGGCTGAGGGTGAAATCTGAGCAAAAAATGCAGCAGTACTTTTTTTAATTAACTTGACCTTCACTTAACAATGATTAATGTCTGAGATGATCCAGAATAACAAAATACAGAGCTTGGCATGGTGATTCCTCTTTCCTTTGCTGTTTGTAGGCCCTTGGCTCCCATGGCAGCTGCACCACTGAAGTTGAGAAGGAGACTCAGGAAAAGATGAGTGTAATCCAGCAGAACTTCCAGAAGAACCGGGAGGTGGTGATGTCCCAGCTGCTGTCACTGGTGTGTGACATCAAACCCGAGATCCACGTGAATTATCGCATCAATGGGTAGTGCTGGGAGGAGGGAGGAGTGTCCTGGCAGTGCTGGGAGTAAAGTCTGAGCTTCAGGTGGAATGTACAGCCCTTAGCCATACCTTACCTGTCCTCCTTGTACATGTGTTAAATTATTTCAGTGAGCTCTCGGAGTTCTTGTGGTTTCTTGTTTGACACAGATTCAGAGCTTATTCAAACATGAAGTGGCCACATCTCAGATCTGTGCTAAGTTATTAAATAGATATTCCAGCTGGCACAGGAATGCTCCCTTCCCATGGTGAGAGTGTTCAGTGAGAGGCTTCCCTCTGTGAAATAGAAAAGGGGGAGAGCTGCTGGCCTGTGTCAGTAATTGTTAAACCTGTGTACCTGTGTTCTTGTTGACCAAACTGCATTTCTCAGTGTGCTGTTAAACCTCTGCACAGGGTTTAAACCCTGTAAGAAGAATTCTCTGGCTGTGCAAGTCTTGGCTGATCATTTTCAGGTGCTTGAATTTCTCTGTGTTGAATCTTCTGTATATTCTGCTGTTAGCTTGAGGTACAAGTCTGGCACTATGACACCTGAAAGTAAAAACACTTCACTCCAAAGCCTCTGCTCAGTCTGGTTCTTCCTGCTGATTTGTTCTGGGAATGCTGGGAGGTCTTGCTGGGCACCTTGAGAGTCTGAACTCTGCAGAGTGACCATCAAGTGTTGATAAAAGAAAGTTTGAGAGAGACAGCCAATATCTGAAGGTCACAGCAGGTAAGTTGAAACCCATTACAGAGCTCCTCCTCTTGGCTCCAGTCTGATGCTTTACCTGCCAGATCATTCTGAAAACCTTCAGGAACAAATGTTCTTGTGACCATTAGGGGAAATAAAATGGTGCCAGTTCATTGGAATAGTTTGATAGCCAGGTGCTGCACAGTAATTACCCTTCCTTGGGTCCAGTGCTGGTCACTGCCTGTTTATGCCAAGGTCATCCTGAATCCTGCAGCATCCTGTGCCTGGGAACAGTGGGAAAGAAGAGTTCTGGGGTTATCTGCATCACTTTCTAGCTCTTTAATCAAAAATACACACAAATACATCGAGGGGTTTCATGTTTCAGTGGTTTCTTACCAGCAGAATGTTAAATGCAGCTTTGCTTTTTAGTTGAGTTCAAAATCCAGGGTTTTTGTGGAAAAGGGACTTGAGCATGTCCCTGATCTGGCCCAGCAGTTGTGCAATTTGGGATCTTTGCAAGGAGCCTCATGGAGGCTGTTCTGTTCCTCAGACAGAACATCTTGATTTCCACAGCTCCTCGGTGAGGCATTGCAGAGTCTCTTGGACCTCTGGAATTGTGATAGGGAGGGAAGAAAGCAGGATGGATGTGGATGTGGAGCCTGCAGCAGGAGCAGGCAGCTCCTGAGTCTTCTCTTGTCATATTTTATGATAGTGCACTGTACTCCTGGAAAGATCTCTTCAGGAATTCAAGCTATTAAACGGGTTGTAAACCAAAGCTTCTTGCAAAGTCAAATGTGCCAGGCTGGGGGAGAAGCCAGGTGGGTACAGGGAGAACAGGATCAAAGCAGTTTTAATCTGTGTGCTGTAATGTGGAGCGGTGTTATGGCCTCATAAAATGTTGCAGCCATGCTAATTCCACTCTGTCCTTTGGACATGAGACTTTTTTTCTCCCTGTTGAGAGCAGGTGCTCAGGCTCCAGCAGGACACTCCTCAAAGCTCTCCTTGCTCCAGGCTGTAATTAGCAGTTTCATTCCCTCTCTTATCAGTGACAGACTGAGACTCAGTCCAGAAAAAATGAAGTGTGTGCTCCACTTTCTCATATTGGTTCATAAGTTTCCTGTGGTTAATGAGAACTTTTATCCTTCTCCAGAACAGAGGCAGGAGAAAAAGGGGGAAAAAGTCCTCAATGATTATTTCTCCTTGGCAAATGTGCTGTGAAGAAACTCCCTTTAGAACATGCAGAAGTGTTAATGTCTTGCAAGAATAATAATTCTCTGTAATACTTCCCTGAAACTTAACTGTTGAGAATGACTCCAACTTTGCACTGAAGGAAGCATTTCCAATTACTGCTCTCCAGGAAGTCTGTCATGGTTTGTGCAGTGCAGAGATTTTATTTTCAGTTGAGATTCTTTCATTTTGCCCTGTGATGCTCTGGGAAAGGGAGCCCTGTGTGCCTGAGTCAGGCTGTGCCAGGGGAAGGCTCTGCAGGGAACAGTCCTGACACAGGTAAAGAGTGGGACACGCTGCTTCTTGCCCCTGAAATCAGACTTTTGGGGCATTTTGCAGCAAGTTTGAGGAATAGGAGTGAAGCCCTCACGAGCTGCTAGAACAAATCTCTGTCTGAATTCTTGTAGCTGCTCCTCTACCCAGGGAAACTCTGGAAGTGTCCCTGGAAGTGTCCAAGACCAGGTTGGACAGGGCTTAGAGCAGCCTGGGACAGTGGGAGGGGTCCCTGCCCATGGCAGGGTTGGCATTGGATGGGCTTTAGAGGTTCCTTCCAACCCAAACCAGTCTGGGAGTCTGAAATCTCTCAGGACTGAGCCACAGCCTGCTCAGGTACCACGGAAAGAACAGAAGCTGCTTTGGGCACACACACACTGTGAGATTTCCTTGATCTGGGCTCCCATCCCTGGAAATACCACCTGGCTCCTGCTTTTGGGGGCACTTTGGGCACTGCAGTGTGAGAGAGTGTCCAGAGGAGGGGCACGGGGATGGGGAAGGGTCTGGAGGGGCCCATGAGGAGCAGCTGAGGGCACTGGGATTGTTCAGCTGCAGCAGAGGGAGGGCAGAGCTCCCCGGGGGCTGCAGCTCCTCCCGAGGGGCAGCTCCCAGCTCTGCTCTGGGACAGGGACAGGAGCCAGGGAAGGGCTGGAGCTGGGCCAGGGCAGGCTCAGGCTGCAGAGCAGGGAAAGGTTCTTCCCCCAGAGGGTGCTGGCACTGCCCAGGCTCCCCAGGGAATGGGCACGGCCCCGAGGCTGCCAGAGCTCCAGGAGCCTTTGGACAGCGCTGCCAGGGATGCCCAGGGTGGGGTTGGTGGGGGGGTCTGTGCAGGGACAGGGGCTGGGCTGGGTGATCCTGTGGGTCTCTCCAGCTCAGGATATTCTGTGATCTTGTGATCCTGTGAAGTAAAGGAAGGAAATCACCTCTAACCTGGGATCTGGGGTCCAGAGATCTCTCATTAGGGGGGCAGCAATTCTCCCTGGCAGTGCTTTAGCAGGAGCTCCCTTGGCAGCTGGATTTGGGTGGTTTCAGAAGCTGGGAGAGGACCCCACATTTTCCTGCTGCTGGAGGTCCAGGAGCCCTTTCCCTCTCTGCCTCGAGCTGCTGGGCTGGCTGTGCTGGATGGCAACATCAGGAATTCAGGGTATTCCAGGGGGCAAGTCTACATTTAGCAACCTTCAATTCCTTATTTTTCTGTTTTTTTGTGAGGTCACTGCACAGTTCCTGGTGATCTTTATTAAACCTGGAGCTGTTTTAATGCCAGATACAGCCCAGTGAGCTGCTGGCAGTCCCTCTGTCCCTTTCCTGTCATCCCCAGCTTTGGGCTCCTGCTGTTTTCTCCCCCCCTGCAGCCCAGCAGACCCTGGAGCAGGCAGAATTTGGTAACCCTGCAGAAAATCCAGCAGTTTCTGGCCCGTGGGGCAGCTCGTGGGAGATATGAGCAGCAGGATGGGGTGTCCCAGCTGCTGTCCTACTGTTGTGGGGCAGGACCACCCTGCAGTGTCCCCTGGAGGTGACAGATGAGTGTGTAAAACCAATGCAGCTCCTCTCTCTTCTCTCTGCCTGCATTAAACCTGCTCTGTTTGCTCTCTTTGCCTCTGTTTTCCTCATCTGGAATCTCTTTCCCCTTTATCTCCCTTCACTAGTTCCTGCATTAATGCATAACGGGAGAGACAAGCCAAGAACTTGCTGATCCCAGCTGAGGTCTTGGCTTTAAAGTCTTAACAGAAAATACTATCAAGAACCCTCTAGATCAATGTTCTGCTGAAAAAGTTTTCCCAAACTAATCCAAGGAAGGAGCAGAGTGTAATGTTTCTTTGAGGTTGAAAGGAGAAAGTGCTAATTTCATGCAGAAAAGATTGTATCTTGGACTGGCATAGGAATAGAAAATAAATTGGTATTAAATTACATTCGTCTGCCTCAAAATAATCTAATAAAGCATCTTCTGGATCAATAGCTGAATCATTATCCCAGGCACATAGCGAGCTTTCCCTCTTTTAATTTGAGATTCAAGAAAAGAGGTTTTTGCATTTCCATAGTAAAAAGAATAATACTTTAAGTCTTCATAGGAAAAAGGCAAAAGTAGGAAAAAAAAGATAAGAAGCACACTTCGTGCCTTAAGCAAGTGTCATTCTTCATTTGAAACTTGTAATTTATGGGTACTGTGAAATAAATTTTTATATTTAATGGCTGTCAATCCGTCAGCTTTGCTGACAAAAAAAAAAAATCCAACAACACAGAGTGAAAGGACTTTGTGTGCAGGAAGGGAGGAGAAGGGCAAGACAAGGCTTTCAACAACTTTGTTCTCCTAATTAAGGCTCACCAGGGAAAAAAATAGGAAAAAAAAGATGGCACAGTTCTCTCCTGAAAATGCAGTTTCATCAAAAGCAAATGAGTGTTGGCTGCAGAGTGCACAGTCCAAACAAGGCTGACGTGGGGAGAAACTGCAACCACGTGCAGACTGTGGCCAAAAAAGCTGGAATCACAGGGATGTGGATTCCAAACACTGCAAAGGAGCTCAGTTTATCCAAGCGTGGAGTAAATACAGACAGAACATGGTCAGAATGGGCAAAACCAGGCTAAATGTGTGTGTGTGATTATTTCAAACAGTGAGACTTCAAATAGGTGCTGAAGAGTGACCTCAGAAATGACATGAGGGACGTGCTGAAGGGTGAGGTTATTCCTGAGGCTGGGAGGGCTGGGTGGGCACTGTGAACCTGGGACAGTCCTCAAACTTCTCTCTTGAAAAAGCAGATTTTTTCATTGCTTTCATTGCTGTCATATAGTTTCCCTGTAATATATTCATTAATGCAGCAGGTGGAACAGGGAGTACAATGTTAAGTCCAGGGCACCAAGCTGGGAAGAGATACAAACAGTACAGAGCACTGAATCACAATTCCAAATGATCTTGATAAGTGGGAGAAATGATCTGAAACCAACAGCCTGAGCCTCCCTGCAGGGGAGAGGAACTGAGGAAGGTGAAATCAAACACATCAGCTCTAAACAATCCATAAGCAGCTGCACAGCACTGCAGGAATTTGGGAAAAATTGGGAATTTGGGGTGGGGGGAACTCCCCAAAGGCAGCAGATGTTGTGGTAAAGGGGAGGGTAAGGCCAGGCTGGGCAGAGCTTGGGGCAGCCTGGGCTGGTGGAAGGGTGGAATCAGATGGGCTTTAAGGTCCCCTCTAACCCAAACCATGGTGGGATTCCAGCCTCTGGTGATCCCAACACTGCTCTCAAATGAGCAGGAGTTTTCTGCTGGAGGTGCTGGTGCCAGGACCTTGCATGTCTTGCTGAACAAGAGGGGCACAGGGGATGTGCTGCAGCTCATTATCCAACCTTGCTTTTGAGTTTATTGTCCCCCAGGGATCTCCCTGGGGTGTTTTCCTGTGGCAGAGCTGGCCCTGCTCTTGGCTTCTCGTGTTCCCTGCCAGCAGCTCCGTGTGGGTGAGGAGCAAACAAAGCCAAAGCTTTTGATGAGGAGCGTTTGCAAAAGAACCCAAAACTTCCCATGGCCCTGCTTGGGTGGGGATTGGAGCTGGGCCTCGAGCTGCTGACAGGTTTATGGGATTCTTCCCAGTACCTTGGTGGTGTTGCCAGCTCCCAGTGTAAGCAGATCCCATGGGGTGAGTGCCTTTGGAGCTGTTCCTGTTGCCTGTGGAGCCACGTGATGGGATGAACTCCCAGCTCTGGTGCAGGCAGGGCTGCAGAACCCATCCCTGCAGGAGAGGAGCAGCCTTTGCTCCAGGAAGTGCACGCAGACACTGCAAGAGCTGATTTTCCCTTCTTTTCCAACCCTTCACCGCTGGATTTGCTTTGTTCCAGCCCTCCATGGATCCTGCAGCTTTTGGGGAGCTCTGACACCACCATTCCCAGGCTAAGGAGATTTGTTTTCATGGTCTCTCAGCGCTGGCAGGTAAACAACTCCAGCAGGTGCAGCTGCTCTGGAGGATCCATCTGACTGTGCCTGAGCCTCCTGCTTTCCTTCTGGAGCTGCTGGAGGGGAAACTTGCTCCACATCAGCACAGCCTCCTGGTCTGGGGAGGGCTACAGCTCCTGCCCTGCCTGTCAGCCCTGTCCCTGTGTGCTTTCCGTGGCCTTTTGATAAATAGTGACCTCTTGTCAGCCTTGAGATCTGTGTTCACCCCTTCTGGTGTCTCCAACCTTGTCTTGGGTGTTTGGCTTTGACTGAAACACTCCCAGGAGCTGATGTGGTGCAGCTGTGTGGTTTTTAATTCCTGAATCCTGCCTGGCTGATCCAAGAGGAGGAGGAGGAAGGGGAGAGCCTCCTGTCAGTGCCACTCTTCAGCTCTTCACCTTCCTCAGGCTCCAGCTCTGGACCCCCACCCTGCTGAAGGTGAGGAGGAGAATCTCCCCTGTGGCCGTGCCTTCGCCGTGGGAACACTTTTGAGCAACCAGAGAGGGTTAAAACCACATTTCTGAACGCAGCCCGGGGGGAGAGTCACATGCACCGGGGAGATTTTGCAAGTCGGTGCTTGCAGCTCAGGGTGAGGAGAGAGGGGCACAGGCCTGGGAAATCCCTGGTCTCAGGAGGCACAGGGCACACAGGGAGCTCCTCCAGCACCTTCCTGCTTGGGGGTGGCCCAGTGTGGCACCTGTGCAGGGCAGAGTGGGACAGTGGCACTTAAAGGACAGGCAGGAGGAGGAGGAGGAGGCTGAGCTGCATTCCCAGCACCAGGAGCGAGCTGCAGCAGGTAAGGCTGTGCTGGCTGCTCTGGGAATGAGGCAGAAGGACCTGCTGGGTGTTCACTGAGGGCTTGGAAGTGTCCAAAAAACCGGGAAGTCGATTCACCAGAGGGCTGTTGGCATTGCGTAAGGAATAAGAAGAAATTTTAGAGAATGCAGAGCCTGGGAGTGCAGGAGAGGAGAGGCTGCTCCTCGAGGTGGCTCAGGAGGGCTCAGAGGGAGGTTTGGGGGGGACCCAGATCCCCAGATGGGCAGAAAAAGGCCACAAAGGCCAAACTGTGCTGCACTAAGAGGGAAAAGCAAAGCTGCTCTGGCTGAGGAGCTCCCAGCATTTTGGGGAAGGCTGTTTCCCTCCTGGGCATGGCTGAGCTGCTGCACCTTCACTGGGCACTGTCCTCCAGAGCCCCCAAATTCTCATCATCGGAGCCAGAGAGCCTCGATTCATCTCCAAATGGATGTGCCAGCAGCAGCTACAGGGTGCTTGGTTTTAATCAGGTTTTTCTTCAGTTTCTAATTAGTTTTTTCTTTAGTTTATCACTCTTTGCTTCTGTCTTCTGTGAGCTTTTCTGTCTTGATTTTACACTCCCTTCCATTGGATGGCAAAAGAGGGAAAGGAGTGAGAAAATTCAGTGTGAATGCAGCTTTTGGTGCTGGGATGTGCCCTGTGCCACGTGGTGCCCATGACCCTCATGGCCAGGGGGATCTCTCCTCACCTGTGCAGGTGAAGAGCAGGTGCTGTGCCCATCCTGTGTGCACACACTCACTGCTCTGATCCTTGGAGTGGGACTTTTCAGCCCTTTGGGGTTTTTTTCCTCTGTGATCAGAAGAATTTCTCATGTTGTTTCACTTGCCTCTGTTTCCTTTCTGCCATTCCTCAACCAGGGACTGTCCTGGCTTTGTGCAAGGGGGTGAATGCACACACAACCACCAGAAAAAAAAAATAAATAATAGAAGAAATAAAGCCAGAAACAAAACAAAATCCCCTTTGGAAGGAGGATGGGTGAGATCTGTGAGGGATCCTCCCACCAGGAGACAGCAACAGGCTCCTGGTGTGAGCAGAGGTTAAAAAATAAGCGGTGGTTTTGGAGAGCTGGAGTGGAAGGGAATTGAAAAGTAAACTCCAGAGTCTTCCAAGCATTTAACAGCCACCCACAGGTGCTGGCAGGAGGTGAGAGAGCTGTGTCAGCAGGGAAAAAAAACACCTGGAAAACCTTGGGCACGGTGCCTGCTGTGAGAACTTCTCTGAGGAGAGGAGAGGAGAAGGGAAAAGAAAGGAGAAAAGAAAAGAGAGGGGAGGGGAGGAGAGAGAAAAGAAGAGGGAGGAGAAGGGAAAAGAAAAGAGAGGAGAGAGGAAAAGAAAAGAGAGGAGAGGGGAAAGGAAAAGAGAAGAGAGAGGAGAGGCAAAAGGAAAGAGGAGAGGGGAAAGAAAAGAGAGGAGAGGAGAAAGGCAAATAGAGGAGAGGAAAAAGGAAAAGAGAGGAGAAGAGTGCAGAGGAGAGAGAAAAGAAAAGCAGAGGAAAAGAGAAAAGAGGAGAGGGGAAAGGAAAGCAGAGGAGAGGAGAAAGGCAAATAGAGGAGAGGGAAAAGGAGAAGAGGAGAGACAAAAGCAAAGCAGAGGAAAGGAGAAAAGAAAAGAGAGGAGAGGGAAAAGGAAAAGAGAGGAGAGGGGAAAGGAGAGCAGAGACCCTCAAAGGCTTCACTGCAGCTGGGTGGGAGCTCCTGCCTGACTCTGCCTTGAGCAGATGCGTTTTTCTGCCTTTTCCGTACTCCTCCCATCCTGTGGTGAGGATCTGTGCCCGTGTCACTGAGCAGGAGTGTCACTCTCACTCCCAGGGAGGGGCATTTCCAGCTCCAGGTTCTTCTGCAGGTGATGGCAGAGAGGCTTGGCAAGGAGAGATCCTGTCTGTTCCTGGCTAATTGCTTGCAAAACGTGAATGCTGATGGATATTGGGATAATTTAAGGAATATTTAAGGATAACTTTTCCTCCTTTCAACAAAAAACAAATATTAAAAGTGACTCTGTGTGTCCTGAGCTTGCTGTGGCCAACAGCAGGTGCTGACATCCCCCAGGAGCACAGGCACTGCTGTGAGCCTTCATTTGCTGTCTCTGCAAGATCTGGGATTTTCTTTTTTCTCTTTTCAGGGCTAAAAATGCCTCGTGGCTCGTGGGAAGCAGGATCCCCAGGAAGGCAGCAGTGAGAGTGAGGGTTTCACAGTCTGCTCCCCACTCAGCTGCTGTGGGGCTGGCTGGTGCTGCCCAGCAGGGAGAGAGAGGAATGCTGAAATAGAGGGAGAAATGCTGAATTTCTGACCAGAAAACACAGAATCCTTCAAGGAGAGACACTTCCAGCATGGCCCAGGAAAGCCAAACTGGTGGAACTGAGAAAGATGAGTCCTCCCTCGTGTACTGCAAGAGTGATGTGAAGGAAGGAGCCCTGCAGTGGGTGACAGGTGAGGGAGCAGCTCGTTGGTAACAGGAGAGGCAGAGCTGAGCTCAGTGTCCTGAAATAACCACTGACAGATTCTACCAAAGCTGCTCTTTAGCAGCATCTCACTTGTGAAAGCACCAAACATTGGGGATGTTTCAGCACTTTGGGAAAGGGATGGAGGTGCTTTGGGGTTTTTTTGTTTTTTTTTTTTT
>VWYP01016674.1:19638-45973 GCA_013400435.1 Pycnonotus jocosus | reverse complement strand
GGCCCGGCCCGGCCCCGCCCACCGCAGTCTCGCGAGGCCCGCGCGCGCCGGCGGGAGCGGAGGAGGGGGGCGTTGGCTCTGACGTCACGGGGGCGGTGGTTCTGACGTCACGTGGGCGGTGGTCGTGATGTCACGGGGCGGGCGCGAAAATGGCGGCGGCGGCGGGAGCTTGGCTGAGGGGCTGTGCGAAGGTGACGCCTCAGGGCGGGACAGGGGCGACGGGAATGGGGATAAGGGAGAGCTGTACCGCGTCCTGCTGGGCTGTTGCAGCTCCCGAGCCTGCTGCTGTTGGGTGGGGGTCTCTGGCTCCGGGGCTCGGAGCTGTCGGGGGCAGGGACAGCTCTGCAAGGCGTGGGGGGCGGTGGGGGAAAATCCTTTTCTCCGTCTGCCCTGTGAATTTGTGTGTGCAGGGGCGGTGTTGGGTAAGTTCGTGCTAAGAAAAGTTCTTGCAAGTCTTACGAAATGGTTGTGAGGAGGCAGCACCGTCCTGGCAACAGAGGTGCTTTGAGGTCTCTTTTATTTTTATATCAGCGAAAAGTTCTTCTCCAGGAGGTGCTGGCACTGCCCAGGCTCCCCGGGGAATGGGCACGGCCCCGAAGCT
The DNA here is from genome assembly GCA_013400435.1 of Pycnonotus jocosus. Classification (NCBI taxonomy): domain Eukaryota; kingdom Metazoa; phylum Chordata; class Aves; order Passeriformes; family Pycnonotidae; genus Pycnonotus; species Pycnonotus jocosus. Next base: position 45,372 of record VWYP01016674.1, on the reverse strand, counting down.
GCCAGAGCCCCAGGAGTTTGGACACCGCTGCCAGGGATGCACAGGGTGGGATTGCTGGGGTGTCTGCAGGGCCAGGAGCTGGACTGATCATCCTGTGGGTCCTTCTCAATTCGGAATATTCTTTTTTTTTTTTAAAACATGCTTGTTGGGCTGGAGGTGTGATCAAGACGTGCAGAGACCCTGTGTTGTTGCCATGGATGCCTTGGCTGGGCACGGTGAGATGTGCTGGCCTGGCACCGTCTCATGCAGCTCATGGGTGTGTTGTGGCTCTGGAAATAAACTGAAATAAAGAAAACCAACCCCAGAAATGAAGGCAAGCTTCCCATTGGGAAACTTCTCTGCTGGGCAATTGCAGCTGTGTGGAAACCAGCTGGGATGGATAAAGGAGTAGAAGTCACCAAGGCAAGCAAAGTGAGCTGAGGAAAATACTGCTTTGGGTTTCTCCTGTTTATATCTTAATGCTGCTGCCAGCTCCAGCATTAAAATCTTGTTTTAGATTGTAAAACAAACAGAAGGAAACCAGGAGAACTGATCTTTCAAAGAGCTGAGGTGGAGGTAAGAATTGAGATAAACAGAAAAATCAATGTTATCACCAACCCATTCTCAAAAGTGTGTGTTTAGTAGGGCAAGCAGTCTGAGTCCTGTAGCAGCATAAATCACCACCTACACAAGAAGAGCAGGAAAAAAAGGCAGGGAAGCAGCATCCAAGGATTTAAGTAATGCACATGCTCTTTAAATAATTGCCTGAAATTAGTGATACTCCATGGCCTCTAAGAAAAAAAAAAAAAAAAGGTACACAATAATGTAGTGACTTGACTATTTATTTAGTTTTTAAACCTAAATGTTGAACTAAAACATAATTTCCACACTGGGCTGTTATTCCTCTGGTACAGCTGTGAGTTGCTGCTCTTTGTGTGGCTGTTGCCAGCACTAATCCCATCCCTTGGATGCATCCCACTGGTTCTAAAACTTTCCAAGGTGACCTTTTTGGGAATATTCCTTTGCTCCTGCAGCATCATTTTGGTCATGTCTCAAACAAGTACTTACCAAAGCATGGTTGATAGATGCCTGAACTTTGTTTCCCCTGCTGTGGTGGGACACCTTTCCCTGCCACTCTCAGGGAAAGCAGTGGGAAGGAGGGAAAGCCTGGGGTGGTTTCAGATCCCAGACTGCTGTGAGGGTGCTGAGGCCCTGGCACAGATTGCCCAGAGAATCAATCTCTGGCCACCCCATCCCTGGCAGTGTCCAGGGCCAGCTTGGACAGGGCTTGGAGCAGCCTGAGATAGTGGAAGGTGTCCCTGCCCATGGCAGAGGGTGGAACTGGATGAGCTTTAATGTCCCTTCCAATCCAAACTACTCTATGATTTTATGCTTTGTATTCACCTTATTTGTGCCACCATGGAGGACAACACTCTTTTCTTTGTACCTGGGAATGAAGCAGTGGAAGCAGCAGGAAGTGTGTGTGGTTTGTAGCCCTGTCAGTGCTCAGGAAGCAGCACTGTGTTAAATGGAAATGTGCATGTGTGTACTCAGGTTTTTCCTTCTCAGACCTTGCCAAGGGCAGACTTGCACAGGTGGATGTTTGCACACCTGGGTGTCAGGTGACCCCAGCATAGCTGCATGTTCTGCAAATAATCCATTCCTGGCTGACTGCTTCCAGAACATGGCTGCCTGGGGTTTAATCTCTATTAAAACAATGTTTTCTTTATTTTGTGAAGACCCACAGTGACTCCAGTAACTCCATTATCATTTGAAAGTGTTGCAGCTATTGCTGACCATCTAAATGTATTCATAACTTAGCCCTGCTCACCAGCAGTTCTTTTATGTCACCAGGAGTATTAAATGTGAATAAACACTGAATCTTCACAGCAATATTTATTTTCTCTATTACCACTTCTGACTGTTGTTGTTGGGTTTTATTTTTTGCACAGCTGTTTGTGCCAAAATCAGAATTTTCTTATCATGGTAGACTTTTGCTTCTTGTCTCCAAAAGGGTTCATCGATGTGTTTTACATCAGTTCTTCAGCCAGGGAGATGACAAGTGTTGAAAGCCAACATGAAAGAGGGGGAATCATTAGAAGGATCAAAGGAATTTTTACTTCCTGACCCCAGAGTTTCTGCAGTTTTTCGAGGAATGCTGCTATCACAATGTGCATTGTGGAATTGCCCTGTGTTCTGTGAGCTGAACAGGCGCCTGCTGAGGGCACAGCCAGTCTGTTCCTTACTCTGGGGTTAAGAATGAGTGCTGCCAAAAATGTCTGTTGGCAGACATGTGTTTTCATATATTTTATGGCACAGCTGTGTCTCTCCTGGGGGTTTCTGTCAGCAGTTGCTGTGGTGAGACATTTGTGTCTCCACACTTGAGACCGACATAGCAGAAGTGACAGAAATCTGGGGCAAAGATCAGATCTGTGGACATCAGCCCTGGAGTGGGGTTTGGAGAACCATTGTTCTGTCCTGCTAATTTTGAGACCCAGTCTCAAACTGTGCTGCTTTTCAGGAATGCATTTTAGCTACTGCTGGCCCATTACTTTCTGAGCCAGATCCTTTATGCCAACTTCCTTTAAAATCCTAAGAAATTATTCTGTGTTTGGAAAGCATTTTGGCCCGCATGCCAAACTTACCTTTCTAAAGCCTGCTATGAGGTAATTAAGTCTTTGAGCACAAAAGCTTTTAGGTCAGGACACATTATCTGTGTCCTGGCATTCACTGTGTGTAGCTTCCTCCCAAAAGCCACTGTTCTGTTCATTTTTGTGGCTTTTGCCACATATTAATGCTATTCCCCACAGTTAAATGCTCAGCCTCTGCTCTTTTGGGTGGATAACCAATGCTTCTTGAAATCATTGTTGTATATTGTGGACAAATAGGGAGAATAAGCATAAATCACTTAGTTTTAGTTCCTTCCCATGCTTTTAAAATAAATCAACCAAACAAGACACATTAATTATTAGTTACACTATCAACAAACTGACTGTGGGATTTTAACTGTATTGGAATTAACTGTACAGAAGCATTCAAATGCCAGGGCTTTGTCTACAAAATGTGTGCTCATTCTGAAAATCATGAAGGGGTGGATAACAATTCAGTCTGAACACAGAAATCCACAATGCAGTTAAAAGCTGGGCCCTTTCACAGCAAAATACCAATAGTCCACATGAGGGGCTGTCAGATTGCTTTAGAAACAAGAGTTGCTGGTCCCTAGAAAAGCAAGGAGAAAGCTAAAATCAGTCATTAAAGTTGACAGGATCATTGTGTGCATATTTTATATTTACTCTTATCGTATTTATTAATGAAAGTATTCATTCTGTTGAAATATACACTCACTATTCCGAATATTGCAGTGGACTTTCAAAATCATCTGTACAAATAAATACCATCAGCAGGGTTTATTTGCTGTAAACACTAAAATTGACTAAAAAAAAAAGTTGGTGCATACTTTGTAGAATAACCTTGTGTTAGTAAACTTCCAGCAAGAAAACTGTTTCATGTTAAAAGAAAAGTAATTAAAGGATATTTTCTTTTAGGACATGGAGGAGGGGGAGGTTATATTTTCTCAAAAGTTTTCAGGCTGAACATTAGATGTAATGTTATATTTCCTAACAATTTACTGAATAAAAGCACTGAGTAAAGTCAAACATTGCTGTCTGCATACAGATCTAGCTGTTTGCATGTTCTGTATTTGTTGCCAGCAGCTGAGAAGACACGTGCCAGCACACTTGGCTCCTTGGAGGGTTTCTCCCTGTGTTTTTACATCCTCCAAATCAGAACTCCAGCTGAATCTAGCCAGTGATGGACTTGTCTGTGCTCCACTTCAAACGTTCACTGAAGAGGAGGCCATGCTGAAAGACATGGGTAGCTATTATCTCTGCAGTTAAAATTCAGAAACGTTTTAAGTAAAAGGGATATTTTAGCTTATAATTTTGTTTTTATTATTTATTTCTAGTCAGATGTTGAGATTTTTTGGGGGGAGTTGTGCTTTCTGCTTTGTGTTGCTTATTTTTCTGGGAGAGTCAGAACACATGCATGACCTGTCAGAAACACCACATTCCTGTTCTGTTGATCCCCTAGGAGACTGTTGGAATATTTACACATTTTCTTTCTTCTCTTCATTACAGTGGCCAAATTTGCCCAGGAACGAGTTGCACCTTTCGTGCAAAAAATGGATGAGACCGCGAAAATGGAGGACTCCATCGTGCAGGGATTGTTTGAACAAGGGGTCTGCACTTTTACCTAAGCTTTCATTTGGAAAGTAATATCATTTTATGAATCTCTAACTGTGCCTTGTTCAGATTTTTAGATGACAAGATTACAGGATATAATTGAAATGAACTTTAATAATCATTAAAACTTTTGGAGTTGTCAATCACATGAGAACTTTCTTTACAGAATTATCAGTTTCCATCTTTTACTGTAATTTTTTTTCCATCTCCCCCCTACCACATACTTCACTTTATCTTTTAGTTCCTTGTCTTCCCTCCCTCACTATTTTTTTAGTTGGATAAGCATAATTGGATGTTGGAAAGGCCATGACTCCAAGTGTTGATGGAGAGGAGAACCAGGTGTCCTCTGTGCCTTACTGGGCAGCCACGAGGATTTACATTGCCAAAATCCTGCTGTTCATTCCTAGATTCAATTTTAGCATTTCCAGCTATCAGGACCAACAAATTTAAGAATTTTCACCTTTACCATTTCAGCTGATGAGTATTGAGCTTGGGGAAGAATATGGAGGAACTGGAGCTTCATTTTTTTCAATCATATTGGCAGTGGAAGAATTGGCCAAAGTTGATCCAGCCGTGGCTCTTGTGTGTGAACTCCAAAACACTCTAACAAATAAGTTGTTTACCACCTATGGAACAGAAGAACAAAAGAGAACTTACCTGCCCAGGGTGTCTAAAGATACAGTGAGTCCAGGTCTTACTTTACTTAACTATTAAAATTATATTATTGTTGAGTAATGTTAGTGGGATTTTTTTTCAGTGACTAATGTGTGTCTACAGCTCTGGAAAATGTGTGTGAACTTTGAAACACTGGTTAGAGCTGAGATCTGTGGGGATATAGATACATCCTGTCATCAGCAGCTGAGGTAAAAGTGGAAAGGCACTTATTAGTTTCATTAAAATTTAATTTACTGTGGAAAAGAACTGTAAAGCAGTTGACTTTGAGAGATGTGTAATTACACAGTGTTTCTATTCTTAATCTCCATAGCTGAAACTCAGTTCTTTTAATGCAATAGGTTGAAATGTTTGAATTTAAGAGACTTGTGCTGGCTTATAAATATTTTCCTTGTAGGATTTGTTTATACTTGTGAAAATCAAACTGGCTTTTCCACTTCTCTTGACAGCTAGGGAGTTTCTGTCTTTCGGAGGCTGGGTCTGGCAGTGATGCCTTTTCCTTGAAGACTCGAGCTGAAAAGAAAGGAGACTACTACATTATCAATGGCTCCAAGATGTGGATTAGCTTAGCAGAAGATGCAGGAGTTTTCTTTGTCATGGCAAATACAGACCCATCATTAGTAAGTCGCTGCAGAATTCTTGCATTTCAGTGACAGCTGCTGATACATGAAACTGTGGATTTTATATTAATAATCAGATGTTAGAGGTTAATATTCTGTGCACCTTTTCCTAGCTGACTGCAAACCTTTAAAAATACTTCCCAACAAAACTTGAGAAGCTGGTGAGCAATTTAATGAATTCCTCCAACCAGAGAAAATAAAAATGTCAGGATCATGGTTGCTTAGATGAAGAGCACAGCACTGGTGGTGTTCTCAGTAACAGGACTCACAGTCTTAAGTTTTTCCAGCCTTTCTGACTTAGCTGACAAGGTCCTGTTATTAAAAGGCAAAATGGAAACCTGAAAAGTGTTCTATAATAAAGCGTGTCCAGTAAAAAATTACATAGCTGAACATGCAAGAATCAGGTTTGTCCCCAGTCTGGTTGAAGGTAGTAGATTTTGAGGGATATTAGTATGAAAAGCAGTTTTTGATTATTTTGAATTTCCCCCAGGGCTACAGAGGAATTACATGCTTCGTGGTGGATCGCAACACAGAGGGGCTTCAGGTGGGGAAAAAGGAGGACAAGCTGGGAATCAGAGCATGTTCCACCTGCCCAGTCACCTTTGACAACGTGAAGGTATTGTAAGTTCAGCTCTTGAAGCATAATTTGTGTACAGCTGGAACCTGACCACACATAGGGAGAGAATATTAACTAAATTCCCTATTTTTTTTCCCTTGGACACACTGAGTGTTGGGCATGTTTTAACATTTTTCTCCCACAGAAATCTAGAGAGGGGTTGGATTTCTTAAATTTCGATGTAGATTTTCTCAGTCATGAGAAAATTAAATTTTGATGTAGATTTTCTCAGTTTATAGCCATGGAAATCTAGGAATGCTCTAATCAGATATCCTAAGGATCAAATTGTGGTTTATGTTTTATACCTTCACTTATGAGGAACAATTGATAAAACTTTTGAACCCTTTTAGGAGTTGCAAAGCAGAATAGAACAGGAATAATTGTGTGGTTTTATTTTTTAGGTTCCTGAGAGCAATATCCTGGGACAAGTGGGACAAGGCTATAAGTATGCCATTGGAATGCTCAATACTGGCAGGATAGGGATTGCTGCACAGGTGAGTGATTTGGTTAATTACTGACCTCAGCCAGGATAGAATTTGAGTTTGGACTGAGATTTGTGGAATATTTAAAGCTGTTTAGAAAATACTTTATTAACAGCTCAAGTGCCACTAGATGTCAGTGTTCCCGTAGCAAAGTTACAGTGAGGGTGGGAATTGGCAGTAGGAAAATTCTCCTGGGGTGACATAAGCAATAGGCTTAAAAAACATTAAATGGCAATTAGCTTGTATTTGGTTGTTAACTTATTGCTACTGAATTATGTCCACCTTCTTGTCTTCCACTGTGAAAATTTATTTTACAGAGAAAGCTAACTTTGGAAAATTTAACACACTGAAATGTATAATATTAATGCTTCCAGCTGGGATTGTATGGGGCTGGCAAATGTAACCTAGTGCTAACTGATGCTTTCCCAACAATTTATTTTTAAAAGTCAGCTTATTTTTAAAATAAATGTGATTTTCTCTAGCAGAACTCTTCCAGTTCACTGTTGTGTTTGAAAATTGCACTGTATGGCATCTTAGGGGAAAATATTTACTGATCTTGGAGTTATTTCAAAATGCTGTATTTTGCTGTAAAGTCAGTTTGGATTGCAGAATGCTGCTGATCTCAGTGGAAATCAGGTTCAGCCCCAGAATAAAAGTACTTGTGATAAGTTTTTATATTTTTGATTTACTTTTGAAAGTAATCTTTTCTTTGTTTATACTTTGTTGTGCAATATTTCTGTAGTATCAATCTCCTTTATCTTTTGCCCTGGTTTGCAGACAGACCAGAAGAAATCATCTTCATGAAATTGAGATTTTCCACATGGCAATACCCTGTGCTGATAATTGGGCTGGCTTTTCCATCATTTTTAAAGATTACCTCTGATTAAACATTGTCTGATATGGCATTTAAAAAGGGCTGTGGGCCCCATTGTTCCCAGAGATATAAATAATATAAAGGCTCTAGCAGTAAAGTACATGGGCTGGATTTTACTCTTAATTACTCCAGGTTACACCTTAATTAAAAGTTAAGGTCAGGTAGTTGTTATATCTTAGTTACTGCTTTCTTGGCACCTTCAAATTAAGAGAAATGGACTTGACAAGAACAGCAGCTCTAAAGCCCTGTGGTATTGAGTTTAGTCTTGCAGTAGTAATCATTTTAAAAGATAATGAAGATCTTATAAAATGTAATTGTGGCTTTGAAAACAGTTTCAGATGGTTTTAGTGCAAGGCAGCTGCAATATTATTACAGGTACTGAAGTTGAGGTACTTGGTTCTTATAATTTGACAAATCTGATAATGAGGTTGATTAGCAACAGACTGTAATATGTTCTTTTATTGTTTCTCTATGTATCTTTTTTTTTATGTTGTATGTCATTAAAGGTAGTTTTTCTAAGCTGCCTGATGTGGAAAGAAAAATTAATCTAAATTTTTCTACAGTTGTTCTGTAGAGTTGGAAGATGGTGCAAGAAATGTTCTCTCTCCTTCCATACCACTAAGTTTCTAACTTCTGAAATAAATTGCTAATTCTGGCAGTCTGGTGTCCTCTAGAAAATGAGAAATTATTTTGATTATGAAAATAGTTTTGATTAATCATTCAGATTATTTTTCCTTTAATAGGGTAATGTAGATCTATAGATCTTCAGTTTACAGTAATTTTCTTAAGCAATTCCAAATTTTCCAAAATAAACACTTAATATTTTTGCAATTACAGTTGACCCATAAGCTTTGTTCAAAAAATGAGTGACAGTATTTCCTCAAATAACTTGCCTATGGTAAGAAATGGGCATGTAGAAAGTTTGTTCCTCAAACTTTTATTTATTTTAACTCTGCTCAGTCTGTCTGATAACTGTAAAATTCTGGCTCCTCGGATTCTCTATAGAAGTTTTAGCAATATCTAGGTAGGAAGAAAACAACTTTTCTCCTGCATGTCAACCTGTCTGACTAGAAGATGACCAATTATTATAATCTCCATTAGATGCATTGAATTAATCCATTTTTTCTGTCCATATTCATATTTTTCCTTCCAGATGTTAGGACTGGCCCAGGGGTGTTTTGACCGTACAGTTCCCTACACAAAGGAGAGAGTCCAGTTTGGGAAAAGCGTGTTTGATTTCCAGGTACTTGTTTATGGGATGTTTCCTCCAAGAAAGAATAGTGACCACAATAAGCAGTAAAATCAGTATTGTGATTTGCATAATTCATGTTCCACTTCACTTCTTGTCTCTCCTCAATATTTGAGAAGAATTTTTCAAAAAAAAATTCCGGATGAACCTTCATCTGCCATGTAAAATTCATCAATTCAGTGCTGTGTGCCTTTGCAAGTGCCACACAAATAATTTAAAACTTAAAAATATTATTGACATATTCCTTTTGCATGAGAACTTACTGACATTCTGTGAAAATAATACACATGGAACTCCCTTCTGATTTTAATATCACACTCTACTGAATGTGCTCCAGTTTTTATACCCTTTCTTGAGGTGTAGGGGAAGGGCTTTTTTTGGAGACACTAGAAATGATAAAAAGATGAGGAAAACTGATTGAATTATTAGGTTTCCTGTGTTGTACAAAGACATTTAGTTTTCATTATAATATCTGTTTCTTGCAGCGAAAAGGACTCTTTGTTGCAAAAATGATGTATAGTTTAATAAGGAAGATACATAATTGTAATTACTCTAGTAATTTTCTTATTAAAAGAAACCTACATCTCAGCTGAAGAGAAGGAACATTAGCACTACTCATAATTTATGCAAATTTTAGGAAGCACTCATAGATGCCTAGGAAATGATTGGAACTACGTCTTTTGAATGGGAAATGGAATTTATAATTGCCAAATCATTCTGGTATTTTGACCTGCCTATATATTTCTGCAAATCGGAGGGAACAGTGTTAATGTTCTAATAAGATGAAAGATTTCATTGTGTTTTATACTACTAAATGTTCATTTTGCACGATCATAATATTTAGGTGTTCTTAAATAAACCCATTCTTCAGTAATACCATTCAGATGTGAGCTCCATCACCTCTTTCCTTCCCCTTGAATCCATTCCTCACTCATGTCCTCTGTACCTTTAAGCTGCCTCTAAATCTTGTTTTGTGGCTCTGGGACAAGGAAAGGAATTGTCACCTTGCTAGTTCTCCACTTTATTTTAAAAATACTTGTTTACAAGTCTTCCTTGGTGAAGCTCATTAGAGAACCAGACCTGGTTTTGTCCCAATGTGCAGCTGCAGAATGAAAATGCAGCTCTGACTTCCTCATGCCTTTGTAATCCCGAGGAGGATGTCAAGATTGGGATCAGATTTTCCTCTATATTCCTGGGTTTAAGAAGGTAGCCCCTAGTCAGGCAGAAAGAACCCCAGTGCTCCTGAATCCAAGAGCAGGAAGGAGGGAAATAGGATTGCAGTTCCTGAGAGCCCTTCAGTGGCCCAGGAGTTTTCCCAACCTCTGTCGATAAACACAGAAGGAACACGGAATTACTCCCCACCTGGATTTCCTGTTTTTATTTTAGAGTGCAGGTGCATTCCGTGGTGAGCAGAGTGGTTGTTGCTGTGGCTCTGTGTGAGTGCTGTGGTGCTGTTGCAGGGGATGCAGCACCAGATTGCCCAGGTGGCCACGCAGCTGGAGGCAGCGCGGCTGCTGACCTACAACGCGGCGCGGCTGGCAGAGACGGGCAGGCCGGCCATCAAGGAGGCCAGCATGGCCAAGTACTTCACTGCTGAGGTACCTGCAGCTGCCCCCTCTCCAGCCCTTCATTCACTGCTGCTAAAGCTCCTCCTGTTAGCCAGCGTGGAGCTCGTAATTCATCTTTGCTGGGAAATCTCTGGATGTACCTTTATCTCAGATGCCACATGGCTGGAGGTGTCCAAGCCAAGTCAGATGGGGCTTGGAGCAACCTGGGTTAGTGGGAGGTGTCCCTGCCCATGGCAGGGGGTTGGAATGAGATGAGTTTTAAGATCCCCTCCAACCCAAACCATTCTGTGTTTCTCAGTCTGTGCACAGAATCTAAAGTAAGCCACCAAAGAATAAGCTGCTCATGCCCCTAAATAAAATTTTTAAGACCAACCAACAACACTAAAAGAGGAAAGTGAATTAATACTTTCACTTATCTAGAAAGATTTAATTTTCTCAGAAATCTTATTGTGGTATGAGAAATGACACTGTGAAGAGTTCATTTGTGACCATTTCAGCTCTGCTGGTCACATCTGTGAGTCGTAAAATGACTCAAAACTGGATGACTTCTCCCTCTTTGCAATTGCTGTCTTGCTGGTCTTTTGCACAGAGCAGCACAGAAACTATTGCTGTAACAATTAGTGAATTCCTGATGTCCTCTGATTTATGTTGTTTTTATTCTAAAATGGCTTGCTGAAGATGAATCCTGTAACTCTGAAACTCTCCTCATAGGTTGCAACATTGACAACCAGTAAATGTATTGAATGGATGGGAGGTGTTGGATTCACCAAAAATTACCCAATAGAGAAGTACTACCGTGACTGCAAGATAGGTGAGTGACACTTTCTTACCAAGTATCTCTTGTAGCTTTAGTGCTGTTAAAGTTTGAGGAAGAAGGGCTGCCTTTTTTCCTCAGGATATTTTTTCCTTGAGATTGTATCAACACTAATTCAAAGGCTCAGATATAAAACTTTAGGTATGAATGTATGTACATACAAGGCTAGTTAAAATATTTCATTAGATACCAACAAAATACAGACACAAACACTATGTCCCATTCTATTAGGATAATTTCTGCAAAAAAAAAAAAAAAAGAGGAATTGAAAATACCTTCATTGGCTTTAAGATCTGAATCTGTGTGGAGTTATCTTTCCAAGGCTTTCTTCTTTATCAGGATGATCCTTGAACACAACAGTTTGATATTTTTAACAATATTACCCTTTGGCTTCTATTATAATAGCATTTGGAACTTCTTCATTTTTGTTGGCTATTTAAGAATTGATTTTCAGGAAAATATCTTTGCATTATTTGGTGCCAGCCAGAAAAGTGCTGTAATTGTAACAGATATTAAAATATGAACATTTATAATATTACATAAATAATTATAATTCTGTGCTAGTACTTGCACAGTAAAGCTTCATTTCATAATTGTAAAGGTTCTAACTGGACTTTAGGATGATATTTTGGTTTCTCTTCATAAATTCACTGTGGGTTTAGAATCTACTAATTTGTTTTCTTCTGATTTCAGGTACAATATATGAAGGAACTTCAAATATCCAGTTGAGCACAATTGCAAAATTCTTAGCACAGGAGTACTGAAACCTTAAGGACTTTCTTGGTGCTATATGAAAATTATATCCTTGAACACTGATTGTGAATTACCCATTTATTTGTCATTACAGAAGGCATTGATGGCACCATAAGTAAGAATACATCATCACAGTGAAATCATAGGGAAAGCCATGAATTCCACATTGCAGGAGAGTGAGTAATTCATGTGAAATCATGAATTCCACATTCAAACCCAAACTTCTTTCTTCCTGAGAGACTGGATTTAGCTCCCTTAGGTCATGCCAGCAGTTCATCCCCACCTAGATATTTCAAAGTGCAAACAAAGGAATCCAAAACCTGGCATTTCTGTTAATCCACCTGGCAGAAGGGACTCTCCACGTGCAGCAGAGCTGGTGTGTGGAGTGGAGCTGCACTTGGGATGTGCTGCCTGCATTAGCATGGGGTGCAAAGAGAGGGAAAAGTGGTGGTTTCCTCTCTCCCAGGTGGAGCTGCTGTAATTGGAGTCATTTTTATAGCAGCCCTCAGTGTGTTCTTAAGGATATCTTTGTAATTAAGCCCTTGCAGCCCCAATTTGTCCTCCTGAAAGTACAAAGTGGATAATATCCACCTCCCTTTCCAGCCTTCTCAGCTGTTAAGGGTTTTAATCTAAGAGCCTATTTATAGTTCTCCTTTCATAAAAGGTTGAGTTGAAATCTTTCTGAAATGGGGTTAAAAAAGCTCTGGTAGTTCTGCAAAAGGACAGATACAAGCTGGGTAATGGCAGTGCTGTGATACTACCCCACAGTGGCCTTTCCACATTCAGTGCATTTTACAAACTTTAAAGGGAGGCATTGTTAATTTGCAGCCTAGAATCCCTTGCTCCTGGAAGTTAGTGGTTCTGTAGCATGGTTTTTCCCTTTTTTAAGAGAGAAGAAAGGGCAGGGGGTTGGGAAGCATTTGATTTTTTTATTTGTCTCTGTTTACTCTAAAATTAGACATTTTATTTACAGCAGAAGCCTCTTCAGTGCTGGAGAGCTAATTAACTAATAATCAAGAGACAGGAAGCTTAATATATGAAAAATCATCCTAATTGCTGTAATTGGCAATCTGTTTCAAGTGTTTTGGGGAGGGAAGGATTGGTTTTCTGGTTTTGGCTGACTTAGAAGAATCTCATTTTTAAAGCTTGCCTTTCACTGATGATTCACTCTGAGAGGAGCTTAGAACGTTACGGGCTGAGACTCCCAGAGGATTTCCTGGCAAAACCAGGGCAAGTGACACTTAACAAGTGGGATTTGTAAAACAAGCAGTGCCTTAGACAAAGAAACAAGCAAGGATGAAAAGCACTATTAAAAAGTTCTCTGACTTCAAAGGGAAGTAACTGCTTTAGTGAATTAATCCCTCTATGTACACGCTTTGCCTGTTAATGGGCAAAGAATTACTGTGGTGATTATCCTTATGTCAATAAAAAAGCCCCTCCCACATCAGTTTGGTCAAGAGCTTTGAGCTTTTTCAAAAATACAAAAGTAGGAAGGTAGACTAGATGATTTCTGAAGTTTTCTTGTAGCAATATTATTATTAATCATTATCATTATTAATAGATTTCAGATTTGCTTGCAGGCTTTCTTTCAGGTGAATTGAAAGAGCTGGGGAAATTTAGGTTAGAATGAAGACTACAGCCACCACAACATTTAACTACAGTTATTCTACTCAGCACAGTCTCTCTGTGAATCTAAAATAATCATAACCACACTGCAAAATGCTTGAGTTAATGTTGGTTACTGTGCTGAGTTGTGCCAAGGTGAGGCAGCCCTTGGGTGCTGAGGTTTAATCTGCTTTGCTCACGTGAGTGTCCACAGAAAACAGGGTTTGGTTTTTGCTGTGATCTCCTGGTTTGAGACACTCTCAGCTTGGCATCTGCAGTTTTGTGTGAGACTGAGGACTGGCAATACTTAACTGATTCAATACAGTGCCAGAAGCAAAGCCTTTGTGGAGGAAAGTGCAGAGCTCTTTGAAGGACTGTTAAGAGCTGGGTATCCAGGATTATGTAAAAAGACTCTCTCTTTGTGTAGAACTGTGTCAGGTATCCATTTGAAAAAATAACCAGAGAAAAAATGAGATTAATGTGATTCCTCACAGTCTGATATGGGATGCCTGAGTCTAGGAAACAACCTGAACATCCTCATCAGCTATTCAACAGCAGCTGATGAGCTTCTTTTCTCAATAAAGCAAGGTCAAGCCTTTAACTAATGTTACAGCTGTAAATATTTCATGTCTGTTATGTATGCTGTATTTTGTACACTGTTTTGAAAGAAATAAATTATGTATTGTATTTGTATATGACATTCTGTGGAGGAATATGTGCACAAATCAATTACAACCCCTGAGTAACTTTCCTTGTTGTTTTAAGAGTTCAGGTACCTGTGTGGAGAGCATTGGCTACTCTGGTCACTGATTCTGGGGAGAGTTACAGAGTCACAGAATGGTTTGGGTTGAAGGGACCTTGAATCCCATCCCTGCCATGGGCAGCACACCTTCCACTCCCCAGGTTTTTCCAAGCTCTGTCCAACCTGGCATTATTTCCTCCCCTCCAGCCTGATCCCATTTCTGCTCTGAACTCAGGTGTTTGGTTAGCAATGAGCAGTGCTGTGCTGTTGGCCAGGAGCTGTTCAGAGCTGCCTGTGCTCACCAGCCCTTGTTCTGGTTTGGGACAGGCATTTTTGGGTGGTCATAAATGGCAATTCTACATTTGGTTCTGTGGGCACAGGCTGCAGAGCTGTTGTGGGCAATGCTGGGAGGATTTCTGAGCTTTTAAGCTGCTTTATATACTCAATATGTATTTTATTAGTGACTTTCCTCTTTTTTTTGCCCTTAGTCTGTCCAGTCTATTGTCCTGGAACAGCAGCTTCAGTATCAAATGTTGCATCTGAGCTTCCCTGGTTAGAAGAAAAGACCTGTATTGAGAACGTATTAAAAAGTGCCTGAATTTTGTTTTTTGGCCTGATGCAATGCTGATCTTGTATATCAGTTCATGGTTCTCTAATAATCTGTCATTTAAAATTGTTACCAGCTCTTGCAGGTTTTGTACCAGGAGAGGATGACTGTGTCATGTCAGGTTTCTCTGGTTCTGTTCTCCTTGGTAGAACAGATCAAGGCAGATTTCCACAGCAGGGTTTAATCACTACTTGGGAAATACTCAAATACAACATTGTGTATCGTCTTTTCTATGCTGTTGTTCTTTCTTTCATATTTTCTTTTCCCCATGTAAAGATTGTGTTAGAAAAGGCTTTCATGAACTACAGAGTTGTTGTTCTTTGGGAGCCTTTTTGCTATGTAAAGGCTTTGCTAATTAACATGTTATTGCATTTCCACTTGAAAATCTTTTGGTGAGAGACACATTTCAAGTTCTTCTACCAAGCTAAGCTCGACTGGAAGCCCAGTCTGCTTTCAGAGCAGCTGTCTGACTTCCCTGAGCTGGTACTGGATATACAAAAGCTGAAGAAATGCTTTTCCTCAGCACCAGAATGTATTCAGGATAACTAGAAATAACCAGAGTGTTCCCTAATAGCTTGTTTAATGTTCAAAGGAACATGCAGTGTACACTGTAGCATTTTTTTTCTGGTGAAATATTTAGAAATATAAATCAAAAATATGTGCAGTCTCACCAGACAGTAATAGCATTTTTATATATTTTGTCTTTCAAGATCATTTGGATTTACATCTTTCTGAAACTATTCTCTCTCTCTCAGTAACTGTGGAGCTGCTAGCACTGGAGGACTTAGACAAACTAAAAAAAAAATCAAGTTTTTAGTGACTTTTTTAGTGAGGTCAAAGAGGAGCTGTTTGCTGCCTTCAGTCAGGAACATTTGGCCAAGTCTCAAGCAATGACCCAGCCCTCAGTGGAACAGAATCATTTTCTGTTCATCCTTCTCTTCACATTAAGTTTGCCACAAGTTTCTTGGATGTTTTTGGCCTGCATTGTTTCCAAGGACACTCTGTAAAATTCTTCTGTTCCCTATTTTGCATCCTAAATATGCAAATCAAATGCAAATTTTCCAGTATAAGCAGAGCAAACTTAATTTAATACTGTGTTGCTGAACTTTTCTGCTTTTGTTTAGATCATACCCAAACCCATGATAATTACATGTTTGACATTAGCTTCTCTTTTTGCTTTTCTGTAGAAGAAATTTGCTAAACTGACATAAAAATAATCCAGAAGTAATTAAAAAAACAAAAGTGAAGGTTGTGGAAGCATAGTTAAATAGTGAAAAGCTCCAAAGAACTTGTTTGGTCAGTGGAGCTGCTGAAGATAGAATTGGTCCTCTCAATGTCTGTCCAACCAGGCTTTAGAAAGTAATTTTCTGAGTTTAATTGCAGCAGTGCCTACATTTGATTGATAAGACAGATTATTTTGACTGTTGTTTGAATAATAAAAGCTGGATTCAGCAGGATATTTGTCATAAAATACATTTTTTTGAATGCCATGCAGGATTCACAGGTTCCAAGGGCCAAAGGAAGGTGCAGCAACAGATCCTCCATTTAATGCTGGGAGAATTTTAGCTCTGCTTGGTCTTCAGTGATCCAATTTGCAGAGATAAACAATTCCCTGGCAGTAATGCAGCTTGCCATTATTTAATAATAATTTAAAATGTGCCTTGTAACCCTTGTGTAAGAATCTGGGCTGCAGGGGGGTGCTGGTTGTGCTCTGATTCTTCAGGGGCTGACACAGCACTGGGTTATGGTCTGGTGTCTCAGACTGTTCTAATTTAATAGCAAACCTTCCCTATCCTGCTGCTTCTATTTAGAAGTGTCCAAAAATCTTTTTCTTTTTCTTTTTTTTTTTTTTTCCAACTGTAAAAGCCTTCTGGCACTAAATTACATCTATTCCTTGACTGAAACATATCTGCTCTATGCTAACCTCATTATCCAGGAATGATTTCTAGAGGAGGAAGTGAAGAATAATTAAATCATTCCTAACTGAAGGAAATGCTTCGCAGAACTATGCAAATCCCAATTTGGCCAAGATGCTGTGGTTTCAGATTCTATTTCTGGGAAGGGCACAGGGAGAAACAGTTATTTTTGGAGTCATGGGCAGCTGGGTTGTGGCTGCAGTTTTTTCTCTTACCTTGAGCTGGGACATCCCTGCTGAGGAGGGAGCACAGTTCCTGTCACCACCCTCCCCAGTGCCTGTCCTGCTGTGGGTGCTGGTCCATTGAACTTGTCCCCCTTTCTGCAGGTGTCACCTGCTTTGCTTGGTGCTGGCTGAGACCCTGAATTGGGGGATTTTCCAGCAAAATCAGCCCCAATCTGAAACAGTGACCTGGCAGCAGTGCTGCCCTGCCCTTGCTGTCAACACAGGGCAAAGCTCTGAGGGGACAGACTCTTCCCCCACTTAGCCTGGGATACAGAGCCTGGAATAAAATCAGGATTGGATTTTGGAGGTTAAAAATGAGCTTGCAGTGTGTGTGTGCTCAGCAGGAGAGCCTGGAGGAGCCCATAGCCCTCACAGGGCTCTGCACTCACATCTTCAGATTTTCACATTTTCCCATCTGCAAATCTCACTCTTGCAAAGCTTAAGGCAAAAAGAGGGTAAAAAAACCCCTCACAACTAGGTCTTTTTATGTGGAAATGTTTGCAAATATATTAGTGATGTCTAATTGATTTATTAATTAGGAAGAAGACAATTAGCGTGCTGGAAGAACGGCTTTTCAGTGCTCCACAGCTTTGGTCTTTCAAGGAATCAGATTGCTGAAATGAGTTATGCATTCAAGAAATCCACTTAGAATGAAGAACATATGTCCTACTTTTCCAGCTTTTCCTTTAAAAGTTGCATATTTATAATAATGGAGTGTAAAGAGTAAACTTCAGTGATTTGCAAAAGGCACCAGCCTTGTGCCTTTTCCAAACTGGTTGATTTATGTGCTGTTTGCTGTTTTTGAGAACACAAAACAATTAATTCATGTGTGAAAAGAACAGTGAATTAATCCTGGAGAGCCCTGGAGCCTTTAAAGACCTGAATCATATGTTGAGCTCGTTTAAAACTTGCATAAGAAATTAATGTAGAATAAAGCCCTTTAATTTGAAAAGTGCATCTATAGTAGGTGTCCCTAGGATATCTTCTGGATCATTATTCAGAAAGGTTAAGGAGGACTTTATTTTTTCCTTTCTTTCTTTCTTTTTTTTCCCCCTTATATTCAGTATGTATTTTCCAGTTTGCAGCTCAACGTGGTGCATTTCAACTTATAAAGAGGCAGAGATTTTAAAAAGAAACGGGGAGCTTTTTATTCACCTTCCACTTAATTTCCTTGCTGCCTTGCCAGTCCCAGCTTAATGAATGTAATTGCTACCTTTGATGAAAATACTATTATCAAGATCACACATTACATTGGAAAACAGTTTTTCTTTAAACACAGCTACTGCAGTCTCTAATTATGCATGTAACAAGTGGCTCCTGAACAAAAGAGCATGTTGTCTACAATTGCTAGGAATTGGAGCAAGGCAAATTTGAACAAAGAACAGATTAGATTTGCTCCATGCTCCACAAAGCCCATTCCCCTGATTAATTTCCTGCAAAAACTAAAACAATTCTCTCTTAAAAGAAACTAACCCTCATCCCCAGAATGATCCATATGCCATTTGTGTCAATCTATATGATGATAATGGCTACAGATTTAAATTATTAACTATTAGGTGGAGTAAAATAGGAAAGCTCTTTTATAAACTTCCCTTTTCATATGTAAATAAGCAGTACAAGGACTTAAGGAACAAAAAACCTGACTTTTCTGTGGAAACCAGGAGCAAGAAAGCACCCAGTAACTGAAAGTCTGAATTGTGCATGTATAATCCAATTATTTTGTCAGTTTACTCTGTGCTCCGTGTTCTGCACAGGCTCTGCAGCAGGAGAACCAGGTCTCCCAATGTCCTCTTGGGTTTTCCAAGACAACACATTTGAGGGCTGATTTCCTTGCTTCCATTTGTGGAGAGTTCTTCTGGAAAGGCTTTCATTTAATTCTCAAAACAAATCATTTTTTCAACAGGGTTTTAGGAGTCAAAACCAAATTTGGAGGTGTATTTTGCTATTATTCCATGGAAAAACAGGTAAAATTTTGAATTAGAACTTGGCCTCGGATAAAATCCTGCAATATGGATTGAATTGTTTTTTTGGTATTTCTAATACAAGGAATTAGTCACAGCAGTTTAGAACACGGTGTTATTTTTCATTCCTACTTGTATTGATTCAGGATCTCTAGCTGTGGCACACAGGATGCATATAAACCACGGTCAGGTGGGTAAAAGCCAAAAAAATAAAGAATTCTGCTCCGAGGTGCTCACAAACTGGGTTAGGACTGGGTGTGGACTAATACAAAGCAGGGTCTGGATTATTTTTTAAGGAAAATTGGTGAGCTTCTCTCCTGGAAGGAAATAATAGCAGGCATGGTGGTTTTGGTGGCAGCAGTGGCAAAGGGAGGTGGCAGAGGTGTGTGTAACAGCAGCTCTGCACAAGAGCTGCCAGAGCCTTTGTGTCCTCCAAGTGTCACTGCAGAGATGCCAGGGACAATCCTGCCCCTGTCACACCCTGTCATTTATCACTCTCAGTCCCAAAAAGTGCTTTTTTGGCACATTATCACAGTTCTTCCCAGTTCACATTACATGTAGTCATATAAAGTCATTAAAATCTACCCTGCAGATCAGAAAAAAAAAACCCCAATCCAAAACCCCTCCTAATTTTAAATGTGGGTAGAATGAAGATATAATTATGACATCAAATGAAATTACTTGGAACATAAAATCCTTCTTCACCAGCTTTAGGAAACTGAATAAAAGAAAATTTAAGACATTTTTTAGAAATTAAAATAATCTCTGTTTCCAGGCAGTTTTTGTTGAGTGTTCCAGATACTGTGGGTTTTCTAATGATGGGACACCACAGAGCCTGCACTAGTGGAAAAAACCCTATGAAAACAGCCTCGTGTTTTTGAAGCTTCTGGCTGAAAATATCTGTGACAAAACAGAGCAGGCCCATAATTACTACCTGGGGAAGCTGGAGAACAAAACCAATATATTCAGAAAATCCAGAATAATTTGTGGTTTAGTTCCTCGTCTCCCCTCAAACAAGTTGAAAGCAATCTCATGAGTGGGTCAGCACCTTTGTGTACTTTTCTGAGAAAGTGTCAGGGCATGATTTTTTCTCCTTTTAAAGGCAAATCCATTGTTCAGCTCTTGTTTTGATGTAGCATTTGCTGCAACACGCTGTAGAAAAAGCTGGCCGAGGAGCTTGGCAACATTCCAGTGGCACTTGGAATATTTATCCCTTCATCACACTGTCCCCACTTGGGTCTCACATCAGCCGAATGCAGAAGTTTAGCACAGCTCCTGGTGTAACCCACAAGTCCATAAATGTTTTTCTAGGTGTGATGCAGCACCTAACAATGCATTTTTTTAGCACAGCCATTGTCTGGAATAAACATTAATTCACAAACCCCCCATGACCCCTCCTGCAGGGGCTGTGTGGGGAGATTTCTCTGGGGGTGTGATGCTCCTGACTGCTGTGGAGCATTGCTTATTCTGCACAGGTAGATCCACCAGAAACTAAAAACTCCAGCCTCGAAGGGTGCACGTGGTGCTGCAGGGAATGGAAAGGAGCCAGCCCCAGTGCCTGGGCAAACTCTGGTCTCTTGAGCCCTCCTTGGTCAGAGGGAAGTGCTGCTCCCTCCTTTTGCACAGTAACAGGACGCTCGTGCTGATCACAAACTGGGATTTGATTATTATTAATTAAATAATTAATTAAATTACAGGGCAGTGGTGGGGCAGAGTGGGAAGAGTAAATAGTGGGCCAAAGAGGGTGATAACTAAAAAGGAGAAGGCTTTAGTGAGGTTTCACCCACCTCAGTCTCCTCCCATTCTCCACCACTTCATAAAACAAGGCAGAGCAGTGGAGCAGATTTGCATCCGCATTTAAATAATCCCAGTGCAAATAATCTCTTTGCTTTTAAATAATCCCTGTGGAGGTGCCAAAGGGAAAGAGTCAGTGCAGAGCCACGAGGAGCCCTTTCCTCAGCTGTGCTGGAGCTGAGCACGGGCCAGCTCAGTGCACCTCTGCTGGCACACAGGGGCCGTCTGTCTGGGGCTCTTCTCTATCCAGATGTATGATCCAGAGAGAAGGAAAAAGGAGTTGAGCTTTAAGCTCTTATCACTAAAGTGAGTCTCCCTCTGCATTAAAAAACTATCCAGACATTGTAACAGGAATGGGTTCAGTTCTTCTGTCATAAATTTGTGTGTGTAGAAAAAAGACTTATTGGCGAATTTAGCAGTATTTTTCGTTGAACTGGCAGTTGCTAACCATTACACCAGTATTTATTTGATTCTTAAAGAGCACAAAAGCATGGACTACAAATAAAGAAGATGGAGTAATAGCTTTTGACTGGACCACTAGCTTTAAACTTGAAATGAAGTGTCCAGTTTTGAGTTACTGTGTCCAAATGCCATTTGTACAGTTTGAAAAGTGGGGGCATTTTTCCAGCTTGTCACTGTTAGCTGTAGTTCATTCCAGTGAATGATATCACTGAAGGAGCAGTTGTTCTGCTATAAGTACTTCACTCATGACTGGAATGTATTAAATGTATTAATCTGTGCCTGAGAGTGTAATTTAGGGAAGCCCTACATTTGACACATTCTTGTACATCCTTATTTTATTGCCTTATCCTGCAGGTAACAATGTCTCAAAAGCAAAGGGAAGGGGATGAAGTTAAAATTACATGTCACCAAATATTATATGCACTTTTTGCCGCTCATTTCGCTGTCAGAATTACGGATTTTCAACAACATTAGTTTAAATATGTTTATGACTTGATTTACGCCTCTGATGTCAAAATAAAATGCTAGGCAGGAACTCAGGGTTTCTAATGAGCTGGGAGGTGAGATGAAGCCATGAGGGGAATGTCCCCAGCCTCAGAGCTCCATCTTTCATGACAAAACTCTGTCGCAGCCGGCGCCTGGGCCAAGCAAAGATAAAACGCGAGGGTTGAGTTATCCTGGAGAGTATTTGTCAAACCTGCTTTAAGCCAGCGGAATAAAAATGTATTTTTGTGGCAAGGTTAGGCTTTATGTCAACTAAGTGAACCTGTAAAGCATTTATAGCCACCTCGTGACTATTGCCTGTCATAAATTTGAAACGCTCTTAATCCGTGGGTGCGTAATTTCCAGGCACTCGAGGCACTCTCACCACCTTCCACGTAATTATCTCCCCTTTTGCCGGGGGAAATTAGGGACGGGCATGATTAGTGCTGACAAACAGCGTTTTCTGAGCGGTGCTGTGAGCTGTGCACCTGGGAGGAGGAGGATGATGAGGAGGAGCACAGGGCTTGCTGCCCAAACCAGGTGTGGCTGCTGCAGGTGCCTCTGCTGTGCTGATCTCTGAGGGAATTAAAGCACTTTGAGCGGCTGGACTGAAAGCACAGCCCTGGTGGGTGAGTGTGCTGCAAAGCAACCCACCTCCCCTTCCTCCGCGGGCTGCGGAGGGCATTTAATAATGGGTGCATCCCCAATTTACGCTCAGCAAGAATTTCCCTGGAAGAGCTGAACCCTGGGCTGCTCCCTTGCGCTGACACCCGCGTGTTCCCTTGTGCAAAAAATAACCTTTGTGTTCCCTTGTGCACATCCCAAAAGAACCATCCCAGGCTGCCCGCAGCTTCGGGAAAGCCTTCGCTGCCGGGGTGCCCCCGCTCCACCTGCAGGCACGGCCAAGGGGGGCAGTGATGGGGATGATGGAGGAGCTGGCACCGGTGCCTGAACTCCGACCTTTATCGATCCGGCCACCCCCGCCCGGCCGAGCGGCTGCAGCCCGGTCAGCTGAAAAGGAATTTCAAGGGGCTCTCGTCCTCCCCTCCCGGCCCTGCCGTCATTAATAACGTTTTCATCCGTGACAGTGATAAACACGCGGTACTTGAGGGGAGTTTATTAAGGTCAGTCCATAAATAAAAATTAAAATTTAAAAAAATGGGTTTACACAGATGAACAGATGGATGAATGAAGTGATTGGTAAAACAATAAATATGAAAATAGACAGATGGATGAAGTATCTGGCGGTGATTCTCTAAAAGCCCAATGCCTCAAACGCTGGCAACGTTGTACCAGACCCTTCTCTCCTCTCTGATAAAAAACAGATTTAATGAAGCTGCTGCAGAACTTATACATTTCAGGGATCTATGGCCTGACTAATATTTTGTCATTTAATGCCTATTCTCCAGCCTGATAAAAAGGATTGCAGCCATTTCTCTGTGTCAGGTGTATAACTGAGTGCTACTAAAATTTAAATGTCTCATCTGTCCTTGGATCTAAATACAGATGGCCTTAAACCTCCGAGTTTTTCTTAATGCAGGATGGTATACAATATCCTGCCTGACTTCTTTTATCATTCTCAAAGAGACAGAGATTTGTATCTTGGTGGAATTCAGGCTACCAGGAAGCAAATATTCTTCTTCACTTCCAAACCCTGAATATCATTTAGAGAAATAAAGCCAAAAAGCCCAATATAAGCACTTCAGCTGAGGAATTCTGGCAGATCTTTATGCTCTACAAAATCCAGAATTTCTTTGGGAAGCGCTTAATGCCTGGCTATCATGCCAGTTAAATTATAAATTTTATCCTTAGCTGGGCATTATTTAAAAGTGATGAGAAACTGGCAGAGGAGAAAAGTTCATTGCAATTCCGTGTGATCTTTGTTTCTGTGCTGGCTCTGCAGGCGGCTGAGCTGGAGCAGGAGGAGGCATCATTTGGGGAAACTCCTGCAATCCTTGAGGGTAAACACTTGGCTTGGATGCAAGGCTTTGAATCTGCAACCTCTAAAAGAGCCTTAATTGTTGCCCCTGATTAAATATTCCAAAGCAGTTACCTGGATGACTGTGATTATTGATCCTTGATTAGCCCTTCGGTCCTTGCCTTGCACCCTGCCCAGCCACGTGCAGCTTTATTTGCTGAAAATGAAGATTTTGAGGGCAGAGCCTGAGCTGAGGACTCATCCAGCCCGAGCTGGCCATCAGTTCCCAGGGAGAGCAGGTGCCTAAGTGAAATGGATGGGAAGAGAAGGCGCCTGAGACTCTGCATGGTTTGGTCCTCAGGAAGCGATTCAGCCCCGTAATGAAGAGGTGACGGGGCACAAAAACCGCTGTTAGTTAAATCCAGGTGTGAATGGAATAAACCAAGAGTATTGCAGGTCCCTAATGAACAATCAGAGAGGTGGTTAGGATGGCGCAGAGCAGCTGTAGGGCTTAAAAAGCAGCAACAGTTGGGGGAATGATGGCTCGCAGCCAGTTGTCGAACAGATCTGAATGGCAGATTGGAGAGGAGGCAGAAACCCTTCTGTCACCATCCCCATCCAGCCTGGGGCTGAGCTGGCCATAACCTGGCACAGGGGCTCCTGGTGCAGGGGCTCTGTGCCCCATGGGTTCACCAGGCCACCAGCAAGGCTCCTGCTGCTCACTGGGAGCACAGGGCAGTGAAGGGGCCTGGCCACCAAACCCAGGAGCTGCAGGGTTTCCACAGCCAGCAAGTCTCCAAACCTGCTGCCAGCTAGAGGAGGGTGAGCAAGGTCACCAGCCCTGGAGTTCTAAAGTATTTCTTAAGAAGAAGGTTGTGTTGTTTGGTGATGGGATTCTGCTCAGCAAAATTGGAGTCGAGGCTGTGGCAATGATAGAGGGTAAAAACAAAAAAGATGCTTTTCAGGCTCTCTCTTGCAGCCTTTCTCTTGCAGCACAAAGCATTTGCTTCCCTATAAGATTCCTGGGCCATTTTAGGAAGGCTCCTCCAAAACTGTGACTGCAGCTGAGAAGTTTCAGAAGATTTTCTGGTGCTGCCACTGCCTTGGTGACCCTGGAACAGAACAGGAGAGTAGGAAGAACAGGAACAATGGAAGAGCACAGAGCAGACCTCTGGTGAGTTTGTTTATCTTTGAAAGTTAGCATAATAATCAGGGTTTCATATATCAGGAATGTTTTCTTGCTGTGCAATGTCCTGGAAAGTGCCTTTTCTTCCATTTTTGCCATTCTGCTTTGTCTGTACCCAGGTGGGATTCAAGGCAGAAGCTTTGTCTGTACCCAGGTGGGATTTGTGGCTGTGACCACAACTCAAGCCATGAGGCTGCTGGTGGAGTGAGCTGGGTCTGCCCCTGAAAACGGGACCACATATCCCAGTAACACTTCCACCCTTTTGTCTGGATAATTCTGATCCTCTGCAGTCAGCTCCTGCCCCTCCTTGCTGCCTTCCTCACCCTGGATCTGAGGATGTCTGACTGCCATTCTTGGGTGACTCTCATAGATGTTTTCTTGAAAGGAATTTTGCAATTAACCCCACAAATGCTCCATGAGGCTTTATTTTCACTTGGACAAAACTCTTGCTGCAGGAAGGGACATATCCAGTGCATCTATCTTTAACCTCTTTCACCAGTCTGGAAAAGCCAAAGAGCATTCCCTGGCTTTTCAACCAGGGGGACAAGAAATGAACCCATTTGGAGCATGATCTGAAATTGCAAAATGACCTCCCTCTAGAAACAGGGGAGAAGAACAAGGAGGAAAAGGAGAGGAAGAGAGAGATAAAGAATTTTTATTTGTTTTCTAATAGAAATACTTGAAATTGCGTGGCCTCCTTGGAGATCCCAAAGCTTTCTGACTGATGAGTGATCCTGCAGCATGGAAAGAAATGTACAGTACGTGAAAAAAGGAACAGGGAAGAAAAAGAAGCCCCTGACACAGCAGAAGGAGCAAATTCACTCATCAAGATTTGTGTTTAAATTATTTGAAAATATACTGCATCTGTTTAATGTTTAAAGCAAAAGAAAGTGGAAAAGTAACTGAGCATGAGATAGCTTTCAATAAATAATCATGGAGTAAATAGGTAAATACGCATGGGAGCACTG
>VWYP01016670.1:1754-12781 GCA_013400435.1 Pycnonotus jocosus | reverse complement strand
TTTCTTCCCTCTCAAAAAAGTATTTTTTGCTTAAAAAAACCTGGACCGCGGCACCCTGTTTCTTAGCATTGTTGCTGAGGATAGAGAATATTTTTGTCTTGCGACATTTCTTTCAACCGAGACTTGAAATTAGCTTCTGGCAATCATTAATCCCGGAGTTTGTCGGTTGCACGCAAAGCTGGACCTTAAGATTTTTATTTCTCCTTTTGAATTAAAACTGTGCTTCTGACACCACTGTCTCGGTGACATCGGATGCATGTTTCTGAGAGTGTTTTTCATCGAGGTGCTGCAAAATGGGGGTAATCTCGGGACCTTTGCGGAAATTAGCTTTGAAATGATGCGAGCAACACAAGGTAGTCACTCGGTCTGTATCTGGGTTATGAGTTGTTTTGCATAACACGACTTCATCTCTTCAAAATGATGACACCTTTGGACATAGTGCCCTGTTTAGCTCTAGTGGGACTTGGTAAAAAGTAAAATAAAGACACTTTCCACCAGAAACATTAACCTGAAAAGCAGCTATCTTAAATAATCAGCTATCTTTAAAATTGCAGAATAACATATAGAATTTGCTTCTCTGTCCCTTGGGTTTTGTGTGCCTTTGTATTAATATTTTAATGAACTATATTTGCAATTTTTTCTCAAAAATACTTATTTTCATGATGCACATTAGATTGACCTAGTCATTTGTATATTCTTGTTTTAATGTAGTGTTTATTTTTCTGCTTACTTTTACATTATAATTCAGGGCTTTTGCCAGACACAATCAGCAATTCTACAAAAAGAAAAAAATAAAATCAAAATACAATGGACATGTTTTTGTTGTGAAAACCATATAAATCTGCAGGCATATCTTTTAAAAATTATATAATTCAAGTGATTAAAGCAAACAATTTTCTCCTTAGAACTACAAAGAGAAGCAATGGCATGGCTTTTTCCAAAGTATGACTATTGTGATGTGGGATAAATTGAATATACATAAAAAAATATTTTCTTGAGATTAGTTGGATAGCAACTGGATAGTCATGTTTGAACATTCATAGTACACTGTGGGAAAGAATTGGAGACCCAAATGATTGATTCACACAATTGTAAATCCAGTTATTTGGCTTCTCTCACTTCATTTTTTGATAACAAAATATCGCACACTCTCTTGTGAAGGTTGATGATAGTGGGGTCAGTTTTATTAACTTGTCAGTGGTATTAGAGTATCTTGACTGGGGCGTACTTAAAACGTACTTAAAGACTGTCAAGAGATGCGCTGGCATTTCCGGGAGGCTTTTTTCTGGGGAAGACCACCAGCAGAATAACATCATGTGAGAGAGGATAAAAACAGAAGATTATGATGATTTGATTTTGTCCTGATGCTGTATTTTGTGGTAGTTTCACCTGCTGAATCTGCTGTGAATTTCAGTTTGTGAACTACATTGGCACAGAAGTGAGACTCTTGGTAAGGATACACACCACTGGGGAGAAATTTCTGGGTGATGATTCTGTAGCAGACATGTTTCCTTCAAATTCTGTATCTTAATGCATTCTAATCACTCACGGTCACCACATCCTTTACCTTTAAATTATTTTTAACCTTTGTGAATGCATTTTCCTTGGTTTAGGCTAGGCCTCTATCCTACTACCAAACACCTCAAGCAGCAGAACATTCCTGGAGCATTCTATGTGCCTTCCTAAGAGTTTATTTTCCTGGTCCTCCAAAATTTTGACCACCTATCTGGACTTCTAAAATTTTGTTTTCACAACCATATACAGTCAGTTTCAGCCTACGCAAAGAAGGAAATGGAAAGAGATCTTGCAAAGGTTTTCAGGTGGAGGAGGGAAGGAAAAATTCCTTTAAATCCTTTAATTGATGGGTGAACTTACTTAAAAAAATTAATTGCTTCAAATATTATGATGTGGTCAGTAAAAACAAAATTGCTTCTGTCTTCTATTTTCCCCTTAAAAAAAGTTGGAAGCTGAGAGACCATTTATTAAATACCAATTGGCCTTAGGCTGATTGGTTGAAAGATCAGGAGAGCAGGTAGTGATCTCCTTGATCCTTCTGGTAACAGAACACTTTATCAATACAATGGACAGAGATATTTGGAAGTTGTGGACCAGGAGGAAGCTTCCTCCTCCTTCTGAAAACATAACAAGTAGGACTGGCACCTTCTACAACAGGTATGAGGCTCTGGAAGTAGAAGACCAGACAACTGATGAGGTGAGCCCTTCTGAGATAGAGGAGCCTCCTAAACCAACACCATCTGTACCCCACATAAAGACCTCCTCTGTTTTGAGGAAAAGGGTAATTGTAAGCAGACTCTCCCTTCTGCAGGGAACCAAGGACCCAATATTTCAGCCAGACTGGTTCTCACACATCAGGCACAAAGAGGTAGAGCGACTGGGGTAACATCAGGCTGCTGCTAGTGGGGTTCTGCAGGGCTCCATCCTCACCCAATTCTCTTCGACATCTTCATTAGCAACTTGGATGCAGGGCTCAAAGGAATACTAAGTTTGCCAGTTATACTAAACTGGGAGGAGTTGTCAACTCCTTCAAGCGCAGAGAGGCCCTGCAGAGAGAGCCCAACAAATCAGAGAGATGTGCAATCATAAAACATACAAAATTTAACAAGGGCAAGCGCTGAAAACTGCACCTCAGACAGGGCAATCCTGGTTGTGTCTACAGATTGAGGAATGAGACACTGGAGAGCAGTGCCATGGAAGGGGACCTTGGGGTCCTGCTTGATGGCAAGTTGAACATGAGTCAGCAGTGCCCTGGCAGCCAGGAGGGCCAACCCTGTCCTGGAACAGCATCAGGAACAGCATCATCAGCTGGGCAAGGGAGGGGATTGTCCCCTCTGCTCTGCACTGGGGCGGCCTCACCTTGACTGCCGGGGGCAGTTTTGGTGCCACAGTATTAAAAAAGAGATGTTAAGTGATTAGAGAGCATCTGAAGAAGGGCCACAAGGATGGTGAAGGATCTGGAGGGGAACCATATCAGGAGCAGCTGAGGTCACTTGGTCTGTTCAGCCTGGAGAAGAGGAGTCTGAGGGGAGAACTCATCACAGTCTGCAGCTTCTTCATGAGGGGAAGAGCAGAGGCAGGCAATGATCTCTTCACTCCTATGACTAGTGGCAGGATTTGAGGTAATGCTATGAAACTGAGTCAGGGGAGGTTTAGGTTGGGTATCAGGAAAAGTTTTTCACCCAAAGGGTGGTTGGGCACTGTAACAGGCTCCCCAGGGAAGAGGTCACAGCACTAGCCTGACAGAGCTCAAGAAGCATTTGGACAACACAATCAGGCACAGGATGTGACTCTTGGAGTGTCCTGCACATGGCCAGCAGTTGGAATTCATGGTGCTGATGAGTCCCATCCAACTCAGCATATCTTATGGTGTTATGATTCCATGAAATTTTTCCGAAGTTCAGTCAGGAATTCAAGAACTCCTTTTTCTCCTATACTGGTTTGGGTAAGTGCTTTCAAGAGGTTCTTCCTATGAGCCTGTGTGACTTGGTGTCTATGGGATCATAGCATGATTTTTGTTGGAAGGGTTCTTCAAAGGTTATCTAGACCAACGTTGTGATGGGCAAGGACATCCTTCACTAGACCAGGTTGCTCAAAGACTTATCCCACACAGCTTTGAAATCTTTCATTGAAGGCATCAAAAACTTCCCTTGGCAACCTGCAGTGTGTCCGACTTCATAATGAAAAATTTTGGAACCTATTTAAATCTAACTTCTTTCACTTTTAAAACCTTGCCCTTTGACTTGTCATTACAGGCCCTGGTGAAAAGTTTCTCTGTCTTTCTTAAAAGTGTTCTTCATCTATCAAAAAGCCAGATTGAGGTCTGCTTTGTCTTCCCCAGGCCTAAAAACCACAGCTCTCCCAGCCTTTCTTCATGGGAGACGTGTTCTAGCTCCCTGATCATTTTCATAGCCCTCCCGTGGACCTCCTCCAAGACTTTCTTGTACTGGGGGTCCCAGAGGTAGATGCAGTACTCCAAGTGAGGTCTCATTAGAGTGAAGCGAGTGAAGGGAATCATGCTAGCTGTTCTTTCTTTTATGCAGCCCAGGATATAACTGGCTTTCTAAGCAGCAAATGCACATTGCCAACTCATGTCCAAATTTTCATGTACCCGTATCTCTGAGTCTTTCTCTACAGGGCTGCTTGCAATCCGTTCATCCTGCAGTCTGTACTGATATTTGGAATGGCCCTGACCTGGGTGCAGGGCCACGCATTTGACATTGTTGAGTTTCATGAGCTTCACATGGGTCCACTCCTCAAGCCTGTCAAGGTCCCTCTGCATGGTATCCCTTCCCTCCAGTGAATCAAGGGCACCACAGAGCATGGAATCAGCCACAAACTTGCTGAGGGTGCACTCAATCCCATTATGTTATTGATAAAAATGTTAAACAGTATCTGTATTGCAGCTATATCTGCTAATTCCCTGAAGACCCTGGGATGAATCCCCTTAGGTGCCACGGATTTGTGTATATTCAGGTTCCTTAAATGAACCTGATCTTTTCTTATAGTAGGGGAGGGACTTTGTTCACCTAGTCTATCCCCTGAATTTCACAGACTTAGGAGATGAGAAAGAGAGACCTTAAATAACTTTCAGGCCTGTGCTTCTCCTTGATCCCTGAGGACAGTTTCTAAGGGGTTTCCATATCCTATTTTCTTAAGCAACTGAATGTTTACTAAATTACATACCTTGTCTCTGTGGTCTGCCTGGCCCACATCTCACAAATTTGTGATAGGTCTGGGCTCAGGCAGCAGCCCAGGTTATCACTATTCTTGACCTCTTCAATTAGTTAATTTTTGTTGGCAAGAACAGGTCGAGTAGTGCTTCTCTTCAGGTTGAACTTTCACCTGGACAAAAATTTTTCTTCAACATGCTCTAGGAGTCTCCTGGCTAACTCATGGCTTTCTTTGCCATGTTCCCAGCAGATGTCAGGTTGATTGACATTCCCCTACAGGAGCCTGTGAATATGATGGCACCTGTAGTTGAAGAAAGAAGCTTCATCATCATCCTCCTTCTTTTGTTTGGGTGGCCTGTGATAAATATGACCATGAGGTTTCCTTTTTGGCTTGGACTCTACTTTTGTACCCAGAAGCTCTCAGCTGTTCATCACGGTTTTTCTGACACAGCTCTTTGCAATCAATCTACTTTTTTTTTTTTTTTTTTTTTTTTTTTAACAGAGACGACACCTGCCCCCACCCTTCTTTCCTGACCTTTCTGAACAGTTTACAGCCATCAATTTCATCACTTCGTCTTGTGGTTAATCTCCCTGGGTGAACTATAACTGTAACTGACTTTCAGTGTTTGCTTAGGAGGATATATGGAAACATCTATCTCACAGATGCAACTGAGGAAGCAGGAGTGCAGCCTATAAATGCATATTTCAAATAGGATGATCAGGTCATGCCTGAAGCCTGTACCTGCCCCATTGCCATGTTTTTCACCTGGGGGTGCCTAAGCCTGCACAGTAATTTCAATATTTTCTCAACCCCTTCCTGATGCTTGTACTATTGAGCAGTGATACTTCATATATGTTGTGCAGATAAATCCGTTCTGACTTTTGGGTGCTTCTGGTACAAAAAAACCACCGATAACTAAAGTCACAAAGTTATTCACAGCAACTCAAACCTGCCCTTGATGTAATTGCAGACTTTGTGTGATTTGAAAGACATCTTTTGTCCATGCATGATGGATTTTATTTAAAAACTGATTTATTATTACTCATTATTACATGATTAAGAAAACTTCATGCCTCAATAGGGAAGAACTTATAATTACATACTGTTCAGTTTATAGCAAAGGACTCCTCTCCATGACAAAAGGTTTTTTGTATTCATAGAGATTTAAAGGCCCCAGATAGAACAGCAATCTCTTAAAATAAAAAATCTATGGTTAGGGTTATAGGAGGCATTAGGCAGGAAATTTAGGTCTTATACAGCTTGCTTTCTTTTTTATGACCTTCTTACAAAAATACTCAGATTTTCTCAAGAGTTTTATTTTGGTACAAAGCAAGAGAGAAATAGTTCCTTGATCATTCCAGACCACAAAGTTTTTGATAACTTCTGAGCTCAGTTAAAAGATAATTTCAAGAATCAACTCAGCTAGCTCAATCAATCAATCAATCAATCAGTTGAATTATTACAATTCTTTTTAATATTTAATGCACATGGTGAGTGGGCAGGGATCATGACAGCGACTGGACACAGCCACACCATCCTAGATCACTGAGCAAGTCCGCTGGGATGACACTGGTATGAGGTTGAGCCAGGAAAGTGGAGCCAGTGGAGTCAGAGATGCACAGGCACAGCACGGAAAGTAAAACCTGAGACTGAGTGCAACCCCAAAGTCAAGGTGTTAAAACCAGCAGGTGGAGAGCAGAGTTTCAAGTTTGAGAAAATTTGAAAAACAAATTACCTTCAAGTCTAGCAAATGAAAAGGAAGAAAGAATGTCTGACCACCCAGAAGTATGTTTCCCTAATGGAAACAGGGTCCTCTTGGATGCAGAACTGCAGGAACTGCAATGAAATCTTCCTGTACACTGTTACTGTGATGCATTTTTGATCTGCACTTCTGACCCAGGTTTGGATTATCCATCATGTGGAACCAGCAATGGGGACTAATTTCCCTTCCAAATGTCATTCTGTGTTCAGGGAATCAGTTGTTCCATAAATCTGAAAGCACAGAAAAAGTTGGGAGAGGAACAAACTGGTCAAATGTCTCTGTGGGCTGCTCCAGAGAGGGAAAGACAATATTTTAGAAGAACAAAATGATGTTAAAATCTCTGTCTGAAATGTGCAAATATTTGTCTTTGCCATTCCCATTTTCTTGATATCATGTTGGTACATCCACCCTGAGCAATGTGTTCAGCTTATGCATTTACAGCTCTTTAATGAACTTTTTCCTAGAAAGACATCAAACTAACTGTGGGGCCTCTTGTGATTTTTTTTCCTTAGACGTAGTTTGATAAGCAACTCCCAAAGAAAAATCGATTTATAAAGCCAAGGTCAATTTGGGATTGGTTTATTAGTGTGGGGGGGTTTTATTGTTGAGATGATGAGGTTTTGTTTGTTCATTGGGGGGTTTGGGGTGGTTGTGGGTATTTGTGTGTTGAGGGTTTCTTTGTTGGTGGTGGTTTTTGTTTGGCTTGTTTTTTGGTTTGTTTGTTTGGGGTTTTTTTCCCTTGTTTTTTGTTTTTGACTGTGCCTTCTAGTGGTGATCCCAGCTGTTAGTTACTATCTTTTTCCATGGCACTTAGCTTTTTTCCTCATGTAAAATATCATATCCACCACTCCGTATTAGGGAGAAGACTTTAACAGGCAATCAGTGGCAGAGAGATGATCCATCTGCAAAAATCCGTCCAGAAGAGTGTTTTAATTTAGATTCTCCTCATCTCAAAAAAAAAAAAAAATCCTGGGGCCATGAAACCTTTCTAGATCATATGCAAGCAAAACTGTTAAGCTGGTTTGTAAAATATTATGTCGATGATGGTTGCCATAGTTTTGAAAAGAGAAAGCACTTCATACCCTCACTCAGAAGAGGAATTTTCTCCTCATCCCGTGCCAAGATATTTTCCCTTTAAGAAGCTGTATGTAAAGGTT
Organism: Pycnonotus jocosus; assembly: GCA_013400435.1. Lineage (NCBI taxonomy): Eukaryota > Metazoa > Chordata > Aves > Passeriformes > Pycnonotidae > Pycnonotus > Pycnonotus jocosus. The sequence goes on along the minus strand of VWYP01016670.1, from coordinate 5,173 downwards.
CTTGGAAAGCTAAAGATAACACAGAAGATCAACTAGTGACGACTGATGTGTTGATTAGGCGAAGTGTGGCTTCACGGCCAAGTGTGTGCATGGGTGTGCCGCTGACAGAAGGGGACGGGCTGGAGCGTGCCCCTAAGTGGAGCAGTCTGCCCGTTGTCAAGGCTGGGAGGAGGCTTTGGACAGCTGAAAGGAATAGTGCCTGGATGCCCTGGGGCTCCTTGCACACACTCCTCCACGCCTCAAGGAGCTAAAGGATATGAAGAACTCTGCGCCGTCCCTTCATTGCGGGCTGTGCTGGAGATTCTCTCCTGCTCCAGCCAGAGATCTCTCCCACGGACACAGTGTGAGTGCACAGGGTCCAGAGCTGCAGTTGCAGCCACCACAGAGAGGAGATGGAGTGTGCCAGGCCTGCACGAGAAAATGTAGACGGTGAAGGCAGGTGATGAGCAAGCAGATTGAAGGTCAGGATCCTGCTGAGATTTGGCCCTGAGCCTGACTGTTGCAGGTTCCCCTAAACAATTTCTCTATTTGTGGCTATTTCCCGTATGTGTTGTACTCCACAGATTTCAGCAGCAACAAATGGAGAGACGGGAAGGATCTGAGGAGGAGTCCAATATTTCCATGCAAGGTAGGACATGGCGTTTGTTTCAGCAGTTCCCACACTTAGAAAACTTACATGTACAATCACTTTTCACTCAACACCCAGACAAGACAGAGACTTACTATCAAGAAGAAAAGCAAGGTCAGGTTTGCTGTCAGCCCTGCAGCAGTCTCACCTGGACGGGACGGGCTAACCAGGCTGCAGCAGCTGGGGAAAGGAGCTGCTCTGGGTCACAAGTACAGCTGTGGGACTGAGTACAACTCCTCTGTTTCTGCACAGACCTCGGAAGCAAGTTAAGTGTTAATTTGGGGGCCATACATATGACAGTTCAAGGGCTTCCTGCAGAGAGTCAAGAAACAGAAAGTAATTAACCCCCTTAAAACCAATCTCTCTAGAAAGGATTAGCCACATGAGACGGATACAAATTTTTTAAGGGAATGTGTGTGTAATTAACATCTCAGTTGCAAAACCAGGCACAGAGAGAAGCAGGGAGCGTGGCCGTGGGCAGTGCACAGTGGGACAGGGCGCCAGGGCCAGAACAGAACTAGCCGTGGCTTTAGCCAGAGCAGTGTCACCAAGCTCCTGATCTCAGTGGGCACCTTCCTGACCACCTCATCTTCCCTTGGCGAGCGGGAGAGGGTCTGACCACCCAGTGAGCTTCAGGCAAGGAGGGCAGGGAGAGCAGAAATTTTTCACCTCTCACTGTGCTGTTGCACCTTGTGCAATCTCAGTTGAAGAAACAGAATGAAACTGGTGAGTTATGACCTAGTGAATTGCATAACACACTCACTCCCACATCAAGAGGCTGGAGAAGGGAGACCTGATGTCTCCTTCCAACTTCTCAGGAGTCCCAACACACAGTACGTAATAGAGTGACCTCTTCTCTCCACAGCCTATTGCTGTATTTCAGTACTCTGCTTTGTTCAGCCTACACATCCTTCACTTTCTACACATTCCATAAGATGTTTACTATTAAACAATATGCAAACATACACACAGTGTGTGTCTAACATACACATAGCTCTATGATCCTGACAAAGACTGTCCACCCTGAAAAACAAAATAGATTTACACTCACTGGTGCCAACATCATCGTGCACCCCCAGACACACACGTCGCTCCTCGCCGCCGGTGCAACACTGCCCTGCGAATGGTGCTGCCACCGCTCTGCACCTCCTGAAACACACACCACTCTCCTCCCAATGACACGGGCATCATCCCACTCCTCTCACACACACATATCACTTCCTTCCAAAGGAAAGCACATCATGTTGCACTGTTTTACAAACCAATCACTCCGTGTTCAACTTTGCACGCAGCAGATTACATTCTCGTATCTCTGAGTCACCCTGCACCATTGTCCCCACACACTCCCCATCTGCTGCCAGAAACACATCAGTCAGCACCCTCAGTCCATGTTAGCTTTACATCTGTCCCTCTGCACCCCCTGACACATACATTGCTCTGCTCCCTACAACATACAGTATCTCCTGAGCCCAGCAAACACACAGATGGTTCTGCATCAGCTAACAAACACTATTCAGCACCTGACAGTGCATCATTTCAGTCCTCCCCAATGGAAGGATCATTCTGATCTCTGACAAACAGACACAGCACTCTGCTGCTTCCCTATACCCCATTGCTCCATGCCACCTGACACACACATCACTCTGCACCAGCTGACACACACTTCAATAAGAGCCCAATGGGGCATGGATCTGTCCTCTCCCAATGACAACAGGCATCACTCTGTGCTTCAAACAGCAGACACTTTGCTCTTCCCCATCACACACGCATTCCTCGGTGCCCGTGGAGGACACACACATCACCTTACTCTGTGCCCATGGTATCCCCACCTCCCTGCTCCACGCAAAAACACTGCATTTTGATACCCAGGAAACACAAATATCCATGTATATGGATCTGGGGTGATGACAACTACATCTCTGTACAGCCCACGAGAACACACAGTGCTCGGCAACCCCATCTCGTAAACCACCCTGCACCCGAACAGAGCATGTAGGTGGTAGGGGAAAATAACATCGGACTCTGAGGACACCAATGCTCTCACCAAATACACCAGACCCAAACAAGCTGCTTCTGCGCCCTTTGCCAGACCTCCTGGACCATCTTTTCAATAAGAGAGCTGATACTATGGTCATCTATACTTTGCTGTCCCATTTGGGTTTTTTCCAGGGAAAAAAAAAGGTTACAGTGTGAAAACATTTTAAATTCTAAGGAATGTGGGACGTACATTGTTTATGGTACGAGAATGTGTTCTACATCTGCTTCAACGGAGAAGGAAACTTTCAAAATTTGCTTTAAAAGACGTCGGAGATCGCTTTAAGTGTATGCACGGTTTGGGGGCAGAGGGTTAGACAAACGAGTGAGTGGTGGTCATAAATCGGCCGAAAGAAATCTGTTCCTGACAGCTAGTACGTAGTGTTTCCCAGTGGAGCTATGCAAATGGTTGACTGTGTGAATCGGGAGCATTCAATGCACAGGCCGTTCCACACGACCCTATGCTTTCGTTTTTTAGTTCTTTGTTTCTGAGCAAAAGGCTCCGAGATGGATGCCCCCGCTCCTTCCCTTCCATGAGTATGCGTTTTCGGCCTCGAACTGCACAGCCCTGCACAGGCAGTAGCACCTTGCACAGACTCTTTCCCGGCTTTCGTTCGCCTCTCTCCACCGCCGATTCCCCGCGCCCCATAAACTCCGCCGCCGAGCCGCGGACGGGGCTGGGGGCGGGCGGGCGGAGCCGGGGCCGCGCCGCTGCCGCGCTCGGTCCGACCTGAGTGAGAACTGCACGGAGCCAACA
>VWYP01016667.1:230-78738 GCA_013400435.1 Pycnonotus jocosus | reverse complement strand
AAAGCCAAAATTACAGCCTGGCTGCAGAGGTCTCACCTGTGTATTTAAAATGACTGGGGTTTATGTCACAGGCTGGTTTCCAGAATTCATTAAGGCATCTCCATGCAGAGATAAGCAGAGTTGCTGATAACTCAATATTAGCAATGTATTCTTGGTAAGCCACAGGTGTAGAAAGGTTTGTACTGCAGTTTGATGGCTTCTCCAGGAAGCAAAGGGATCTGTAGCTTCTGTGAGGTGCTTTCAGGGCTGTGCTTTAATTTTTTTACCCTGTTAACCCTCATTATTCATTCCCTGCCCAGTGAAAAGCCATTTATCTGTTTTTCAATGCCAATCTTGGAGCAGTGGAGGGTTCCTGCTGAAGGAAGGGCACCTCGTGTGCCACAAGAACTGGGAGGTCATCAGTCTTGGAAGGGTTGTGCATGGGCATTGAGGTTGTATGGGAGAACTGAGCAGCCAGACAAAGAGAAAATGTGTTTGCAGTGATTAATTAGCTGTGCCTGCTGTTGGGTTTTGCTGATGAAATGTGCTCCTCTGATTTGATTGCCTTGGCTTGGGCACCCAAGGAAGTCGTGGTTGCCACTGGGATACCTTTGTCAGTGTGGACAAAGACTGAATACACAATTTATATCTGAAGCAGAAGCAGTTGTGCATGGGTTGATGGAAATGGAGCACAGGGGGTGCCTCCTGGGATCTGCAGTCACTCCTGGGCTCAGGAGAAAAAATTTGGAGAACAAATTTCACAGGGTTGTGAAAGGATGAGAGCATTCCAAGCTGGGAGACCACATGTGTGAGATGACCAGAGGTATCAGGGGTGGCTCCAGTTCAGTGAATCATAGAATAGTTTGGGTTAAAGGACCTTTAAAGGTCACCTCATCCAGCTCCCCTGCAAGGAGCATCCTCAGCTGGACCAGATTCCTCAGGGTCCTGTCTGACCTGACCTGGGGCACTTCCAGGCATCCACCACCTCTCTGGGCAACCTGTGCCAGAGGTTCATGAGCTAATCCTGACAGAGTAACAGTTTATACCTTCTCCTCTAAGTAAAATAAAGCAAAAATTGCAGTAACGAGAAGTTTAGACTTTGGAGAAATGATTTCTTTGCAATATTAACGTAGAGGCCGGATAATGTACCAGGGGAGCGCTGCCAACACGAATTTGGACAAAAGAATGAGTGTGGATTATGGGAATAAAACTATTCAACCTCCTCTTGGCACCTCCTATAATCCATCAGACCTCTGGGAAATTCAGATGTATAAGCAACTCCTGGAACAAAACAATCACCATTGCTTTCCTATTTTAAAATTTCATGTGCCTAGTCATGAGGGGAAAAAAACAAAAGATCTGAAAATTGTTACAGATTTATCTACTGCCTTTTTTAGGCAGCTCACATCTGGGATGCAAGTGTTGGAGTGCTGAAAATTGATTTCTGGACAAAATGGGGATCAAAGAGGTAAAAATTGGAACTCAAACCATGTTTTCATCATCAGACAGCTGCGTGGTGGGAAGGCTTAGCAGCAGGCTGAGCTGTGGCTTGATGATATGATAAACCTGGCTTTCCAATCTGTGATGGAGGATCAGAAATGCTGTGACTGCCTGACACAAAGCTCTGATCAGAGAAAACTCGCTTGGAAGGCTGAACTTTTGTTTAAAGGAACGTTTATGGATTAACTTTGGAACGGGAAGGTTTTGTGCCTGGAGCTTTGTCAGTGGGCATAAATTTGACAGAAAGGAGCATGAAATTCAGGCTGTACTAGACTAATTAGACTAACTAGAAATACACAGTTTGTACTATTGGTGATTCAAGGGTGGCTTTATTTTTATTTATTTTTTTTTTAATAGAGATATTTGCTAGTTTTTAAAAGGGGGATGCTTAGTTTTAGGGGGATGTTTTTTCAAACACTCATCTGAAAGCTGGAGCTGTCCAGAGAAGGGTGACAAAGCTGGGGAAGGGTCTAGAAAACACATCTTATGAGGAGCAGCTGAGGGTGTTTAGTCTCTATTAAATGACACAGGATTTCCAGCAAGATTACACAAGAACCTTGTGAAAATTTCACAATGTATTGCATAGAATCTATCACACATAATTTTCAAAGAAGCTAATTTTATAACAAATCAGTGTAAACTTTATATATATTTATGCACATTGACTGTGCTCCTACTCTACAAGTTTTCAAGATCTAGGGACTTGGTCCAGTAATAGGCAGGAAAATTCTTTTGCAATGATAATAATATTCAAAGTTCCCTTCCCAAAGAAACAAGCTACTTTTTTTTTTTCTTTTTTTTTTTTTTTTTCCTGTAGAAAAACACACTGGTTACAGAAGGAAACAGGATACTGATGGACTGAAGATTCCTAATCTCAGTTATTAAATAAATACCTTATTCAGCTGATCAGAACATTTATTGTAAGAATAGTGAGATGCTTTTTTAAATATTTTTATTTTTTTTATTCTAGGTATGTAGTTATTTAAGGAAGTGAATGAAGTCTGTGGGTGGTGAAAAATAACCCCACACAGAAGGAGCAGCAGGTGTAGCATCACTTGTTTCTCTCTGTCTCCTGTAAATCAAGAAGTCTATCTCAAATGAATCAGGTTCTGGTAAAAACACTCCCAAAATGACAGAACCTTTCCTCTCTAGCTCTTCCAGCTGAGGGAATGTTTCTCTCATCCTCTTTGTGAAAAAAGCCCTTCTCCTCAACCTCATGAATTCTTGTGCTCACTTTTATTTTGTCTGTGTTGAGTTCCTGTTTTCTCAAATGACTGCATTAAAACAAAATGTTAATAGCATGGAGGCTGACCTCTGATAAACTTGCATGCCTTTCATTTCCTCTACCCAGTTTATGAGCTCTTCCTTACAAAATGTCTGGAGAAAATAAAAAATCTGGAGTGTGGGCAAATGCTCCAGAGAAGAAAGGATGCTTTCTCAGAGGGAGGGGTGTCCTCCAGAGGCTCTGGGTTACCGAGTGCTCTGACTGTGATTGCACAGCTCCAGGGGCTGCCTCTCTGCGAAGCTGGAAGCATTTAGAGCTCAGCTCCATGCCAGCTGCAGTTTTTGGGGAATTTCCCACAGCCTGAAGTGTCTGATAAGCCAAGCCCTTAAAATCACAGTCAAATAAACACAACAGAGCCTCAGGCTGTAGCTGCCAATCCTCAGCCCTTGGATGTGTTGAGCCAGCAGCACCACCTCAACCTCATCCTGGTGTCAGCAGAGTTTCCTGCTTTTCCTCTCACCCCCTCTGCTTTTATCCCTCTCAGATTCTCCTTCTGCCTCCGGGCCTTGCCCCACACACGGTGGGGATGGTTTGTGAGAGAAAACTGGCTCCTTTTAGGAGCTGAATGAGCAAACACAGAGCTGGTGCAAAGTTTAAATGCTGTCGAGGTGGAAGCCCTGAGGCCACAGAGTTGCTCTATTGCTCAGTGTTCTTGCCCTCACTTTTTATACATTTAAAAGAACATCATCTTTGGGAAGTGGGGGGAAAAAAGATGTTTTTTGAGTTACTCAGTGAAGCTATGGGAGAACAAGCACAATACCTGCAGCCACAACTGGGCTTGCTGAGCATTTCTGGTGCTTTTTTGAGAATCTTGCCATTTATTCCTGGCCCTATGACCTTGAAAGTATTTTAAAATAATGTGTGTGTGCGAAATTTATCTGTTGGTGAATTGTCTTGTTCCAAACAGGCAGGATTGTTGTATAAGGAACCAATTGTTGTATGAAGCACCAATTGTTTGTTGAGTGAAGTTGACAGGTCATAGCCTGTCTGATTGCATCTTTAAAAATGGGAGTGTGTTGTTAAAAACTGGAGATAAATTCCACTGGGCTAAAAGAGATATTTCTGCCTTTATGGAGAGGTTAATTTCTCTGCTGTCTCCTTGATTAAATTAGAGCTGGCAAAGATGTGATGAGGCTTGTGGGGGGATAAAAACAGTTCCTGTAAGAAATACTATCCATTCTTTTAAAGAGAAGCTATTCAAAGGATTTTGAACTTAAAAGTAATCTAACTGGGGTATAAGTGGTACAAACTAAAGACAATTATTTTCAGTTATCTGCTGAAATAACATGGATCTTGTGTCTCAGTTTTTTGCTCAGTGGTTTTGCACAAATAGATGTAAATCACCAAATAACTGGGTGGGAAGTGTAATTGCCACACTTTGGTGCTGAGCTATCAGGGAGACGTTTCAGCTCCCACTGCGGGACTTGGGGAGCCCAATGAGCTGAGCAGGCTGAGTTAGTTTTATGTTTTCTTGGGCAATTTCCAGCAAAACAGTTGGTTGCTCTATCCCTGAGTAGTTTATCAAAGTCTTTTTTACATTGTTGATCCAGCCAGATGGTTCCCAGGCTCAGCACTTGTCTCTTCTCAGGTGCTGCACCCAACATCTTATGGAGAAACAACAGAAACAATTTCCTTATCTAGGGAATCCTTATAAATAAAGCAAATTTAGGAAATTGTGCCTTCAAGCAGTCTGCTGTGCTCAACCATCACTTGTGCCTTGTTCTGATAAATGTGATCAGCTTATCTGCTGTCCCTGCTCTGTGTTGGAATGGCACTGCCTCTCACATCCACTGTGGAAATCCTATGTGACCTGGTGATAAATATCCAACAAATTCCAGAGGGCTGGGATTTAAATCACGTGCAATTTAACAGTACCACTCAAGTAAAAAAAATAAAATAAAAATTATTTATCATGAAACACTACTTGCAATGCTATTTTTTTTTTCCTGTCAGCCTAGTCTTATTGTTGTTCATGGATTTATAGCAATGGCAATTTTGCTCTGTATTTTGGTTTGCAAAGGTGAGCAGAAATATTGTCCCTTGTTATTACAAAACTTTATAGTAGAGAAACTAGAGGCAACTCACCTGATTTCACCTAAAGATATCTCCAAGCAGTTAAGGGAAAATGATATATTTCTGCCAAGCCATTAAGGGAATACTTTGTTAAAAAAGTTGCCCTTGCCTAAGTCTTGCTTTTATGGAGCAATTATAATCAGTTAGGGCTGCTCCAAGTGTCAGCCAGGAGTCAGGGTGCTTCAGGGAAATAAGTCCAACAAGTTTATTGCTTCCCAGTTTGGAGTGATGGCCTGCCCCAGCAATGTGCAGCATGCCAAATAGTTTCTGATGGGATGAAATCTCAAATTTTATTACTTCTGAAGGTCACAGCATATTAAATGTATCACAAATATACATAAACAGCTGTAAAATGCAAATTCTCTTCCTCTGTCAAGCAAAATTTCCTGTAATATATTCCTAGTTGGTTTCTTTTACTTGACTTCTGCTGAAATCAGATCTGTAAGATTTATTTATGGAGTGGCTGAGTTGGTGTCCATTGGTTTTTTGTTGTTTTGTTATTTTTTTTTCTTTTAAAGAGCTCAGTTTACACCATTGAACTTCCCAGTTCCATATTTATTTATACCAGATAAAATATAGTGGGGTAATTTTTTCCCTTTAATGAGGAATAATATCTTTTTAATACAGCCTTTGTTTTTTTGATTGAAATCTACTTTGTCATGAGGGGTGGTTAAATATTAAATTGTTGCAGCAGCATGACAGGAGGTGCTGTTTTCATTCCTAGATTAAGAGATTCAAATCTGTCTGTGACAAAGAGAAAAGCTGCTGCCTTTATTAGCAAGTAGAGACTGATGGCCATTAACGCACTGGAAGGACCCAGCCCAGGATTTTTTCCACAAGAATATTTTGTCTTTCACATTTGTTGTCTTGAAGCTTCAGGAGTGCTCTATCACAAGATTACCTATGACCTTAGTGATGTTTTTTTACTGGCAATAAAATCTATTTTTCTCTTCCAAAAACCTGGTGCTTTCCCAACATATTTTTCTCTCTTTCACTGAAAGAAAGAAGTCTGAAAATAAGAGTTGCAGAGATCCATGGAGACAAAAAAATGTGTAGCCATAACTTATGACTGACTTTTTTTTTTGTCTGAAGATGTGTGATATGTTTTATGAGTATTTTATCTTTCCATAAAATGATTTTCAGCTGCCTCAATTCACAAGAAATGGCAGCAAAGTATTTTTTGGTTTGATACTTAAGTTTTTGAATATTTCTGGTTGACAGGATAATTCATGAAGGCCCTTGGAAGATTTTCTGAGGCTGTCTTTTAGTAGGCTTTGCCTTTATCCTCTAGGGTGAGTTAGAATTAAAAACCTAAGAGTTTGCATTTGCTTTCAAATTATTTGTGTTTAATTTTATCATATTTTATGCCAGAGTTTGCTTTGGCTTGTTATGAAAATATCAATTAGTCTTTATCCTTTGTTTTTGAAAGAATCCCCACAATCTGCAAACAGAACTGGGAACTCCAATAAGAATCTTCTTTTCTGTCTAAACCACGGTTTATGACTATTTCTTTGGTTTTTATGAGTCCTGAACTTAGGGTTGAAATTTTTAATCTTTTCTTTCTCTTCCATTAATGAAAGAAGACTGCGAAGGTTTCATTCAGGTTTTGGTTTTGAGTTTGAAGACAGCTAGAGAAATTTGGGCATTTAGAGCAATTTGCTACATTGCATATCTACCAGGCTCTAAAAAAATGTGCACACAACCCTGTGCATGAGTCGATGCATGTAAATTTATAAAAATCCAGGGCTTCTGTTCAGGCCCAAGACTTCTATTGGAGAAAGAGCTGCTTCAGGTGCTCCTGGTGGAACAGAGGAGAGGAGGGCAGCTCAACTCTCTTCCTTTATAAATGCTGAGGAGGTGAATGGTTGTGTTTATTTAAGTATTGTGGTGTGAATCCCATGAAAATATTTTATCCATGTAAGATTTAAACTAAGTCAATGTTTGGAGGAAGCTTCTCTGTCTGAAAAACCAATTCTAAAATGAGGTTTCTAATGTAAGGCATCTCTATAGTGAGTGGAGAAAAGCTGACCCTTGAGAAGTCAGTTCATCAGGAGTGAGGTGGGGGAACTCCAAATGGTTGTGCCTCTCCCTCTGGATTGTTTTTGGGGGTTATGGAAGGAAGGAGGTGCCAGAACAGCACTGGGTTGCTGTCTTCAGGCAGTGGAACGAAAAACAAGAACAATTCAGCCCTGAATAAGCAGTTGCAGCTCAATGACTTCAGTGCAGTTTCTGCTGTACCCATCGCTTGTGAGCCCGATGTGCAGGTCAGATCTGATGCTAAATATGCAGTGACTGGCATCATAATGCTTATTCCAGGTTTTCTACTGCAGCTGTTATCAAATTACTGCGTTTCCTACCTCTGTGTCTGACTGCTGTCAGGGGGAACAGTCTGCCCACAGTGATTGATGGTGGCTTTTCCCATCACTGCTGCCTTCTGATTTCATTTTCCAGGCATATCTACATCAAATTTTATTATGAAAGATTCCTGCTTTGTGATTTCATTATACAGAGAGAAGGAAGAATTAAAAGCATGAACGCTTTTGTAATAAAGCAATATGTAGATTTCCAGATTCGTGTTCTGAAAATGCTCACTGACTGAAAGAGAAACAGCGCTTGAGGCAGAAAAAGGCAGCCCTGGAATGATGAGTTTAGGCTCTGGAGAATCCAGCTGAGGCCTCTGCCAGTACAAACAGGCAATCTGAAAAATATCTGCCCCAAAGGGCTTCAGATTTATAGACAACACAGGCAAACTGTGCATTAGGAAAAAGCACAGGGAAAAGTCTGAGGGAGTGTGACATGGAAGTGACAGAGCCAGAAAATGGTGGCACTTGAACCTCTGTGCAACTTGTGGTGGCCCCAGGTCCAGGTGTCCCAAAGGCTCTGCTTCTCCCACCTGGGAGCTTCTGTTGTGGGAAATGACCAGCCTGGACCACCAGGACAGGGACAGCGACATCCTTGCCTCCTGTGACCTCACCCATAGCACCCACCCGAGCACCAAGGGAGCGCTGATGAACTGAATTTTTCATGAACACTGTATGGTGTTCTGCTATCAGACAGGATCACAATCACATATCTGATTCTCCAGCAGCCTCCCATGGTGTAAGAGCCCTCCAGACCCTGCCCTGGGCTTCGGCTTTACCAGCTTTGCCCACTCACCCTCCGGAGCTCCACTCCATGGAGCTTTTCCTTCAGCTCCCTTAAGGAATTCCAGGAAAGGATGGACTCAAGCAATAGAAAATAGGGCAGAGTTGTGGAACCAAAGCCAAATAACATACAGCCTGGGATTTCTAAGGAGGTTTGAAGGATAAACTTGGCCAGCTTTCCATGAAATGTGAGATTTAGAGTTTCAGCTCCTTAAAGCTGTTTTTTCTGAAAGTTGCAAGTTAAGAGAAAAGAACAAAAAACTTTAGAAACCAAGTGGCAAGAGTTGTATGGCCCAATGCAGAACAGGAAAATTTGACCCTGGTGAGGATCTCTGGCCTCTTCTAGGGGGGTGTAGGAGATCTGGGGCTCATTATATTATATTATATTATATTATCACACTGGCCTGTGATAAACAGTGAACCCAAAGCAGAGCCAGGAGTGCTGTCAATGCCATGCTGTGCCCAATATTTTGGATTCTGACTTCTGTCATGTACTGCGTTCTGAATTGATAATTATAACAGTCCAATAATTAATCTTGGTAGTTTTCCCCCCCCTCCTTTTTTTTGCCTTCCTCTATCAATACAAAACAGTACTGATGACCTGGATATATGCACTACAATTGTGTTGGTCCCAGTTCATTTGCTGGCAGTAAATTGCCTCCTCATTAAAGAAGAATGATCATGACTCAAATTAAAGTTGATGTTGCATTGCAAATAACAAATAAATATCATAGAGGAGCTCTGGCTGTGGTGTTGAATAGAACAGTTTTAAGTGCAATCACTTAGTGATGGTGATAAGTGAATAAGGCAAGGGGAAATTTTGTGATGGTACAAAGAAATGAGCTACAAGCACAGATCAGTTCTAATACAGGAGGAAAGATTTATTTACCTATGAAACTGCCTCAGACTTGCCAAGTACCTCAGCTAAGCTGCCTTTTGCATGGTGTGTGTGATAAAGATTTTGCTAACTTGAGCCAAACTACTTATTTATGCAGCTCAATATATATTTCTTGGGTTTTTGTTGTTGTTGGGTATTTTGGTTTTTTTTTGTTGTTGTTGTGTTAAAGATCCCAATTTTTTTCCTACCTAACCAGATCTTCTACTTTAATTTGCCTTTACACTTTTATGAGCATAATAACTTGACTTTACCCAGTTCTTTATGATGATTGACCATCAGGAACAGATGGGATAGGATCACTGCACTTATGTTTTAAGAATCATCTTGTACAAAACTGCATGGAACAGTCTCATGCCAATAGAGTAAAAAACCCCAAACTTTAAAGCCAAATAAGTGAGTCTTATGTCTGTAAATCCCATGTCTCTGAGTGATGCTGAGAGGTGCCAGAGGGCTCACAAGAGGGTTAGTAGGGAGTTTATCTATGATCCTGGAATATGATTTAATCTTGTAAAGGAGCACAAACTCTCAAAAAAGCTGCTTTTGAGAGTCCCAAGGCTCAATTTTTCATTCCTTGAACAAAATGAAGATTCTTATAGGGCAATCTGATTTGAGCACATGAGAAGTTTAATAAATGAATAAATAAACCAATTTGTTCTTTAGTCTTGTAATGCAGCTGTCATGGCACTTAGAATTGGGCCTTTAATGACACATTGTGTCTCAACACTCCTAAATATTGAGTGAGAAGGGCACCAATCCACTGCTCTGACTGTCAGACACCTCTGACTAAATGCATCCTCAAATTAGGTGACCTCATATGTTAGCAAGGTTTATTTTTGCAGCTGAATTCACAGCTCATTTGCTTACCACTCAAAGAAACGGGAGGAAAAAATTTAAAATCTAGCTTTTCTTTTTTTATTTCTTTTAAAGGAATCCTGGCTTGTTGACCGAGTTGTTGTGTGTATTTTTTCCCCAAATAACAGTATTTAGCCACTGAGGTGGGACTGACAGAATAATAGTGTTCATCTGAATAAACCACTCGAATTTATTTTATTTTATGGTAATAAAATACCCATATTCACTTGCTTGTTTTCAATTTGTATGAGATAATGTCTCTCTTCCAATACCAATCAGCAAAGCGTGCAAATAATGATATCAGTGCATGGAATGAGCCCTGACCAAGAGGAACAGTGTGTAGTCTGTTGTACAAATAGCCAGACTGATCCCTTCCTTCCTACTTTTTTTTTTCCCCAGCTCCCTTTAAGATGAAATTCTGTGGAGTATTAAACACACAGGGCTTATTCACTTGTTTGTGTTGGGTGAGTGAATTCAGGGCTTGTGGGAGATGCCAGATGGGCTCTGGGGGAGACAGAAGGTCTCTGTGTCTCCACCAAGCAGCAGCAGAGTGTGTTTCCCAAATTGTGCTGCCAAGTGCCTCAAACCTGACCCACAGGTAAGAAAGAGGCTGATTTTGATACCCCTTTCATCCATATTTAATGGATGGATAATGATGTGCTGAATACTCCTGGGATGCTATTGCTCAGCAGGGAGGTTTAGGTGCTGCTCATCTTCAACCACCCTTTGAGGCAAACACACCCTGCCCTCCAGAAAAGATACAGCACTGATCACACTGCTTGGGCTGCTAAAAATATCCCCAAACAAAAAAATAACTAGAAGGAAAAAGCCCCATAATTAATTTCCCTTTCAATCCTGAGTGGTTGAGAACAACCTGCATAAAACTTAGAGTTTCTGATGGCTTTTCCTGTTTCATATTGCTGCTGTTGGTAAGGAAAGAGATTGAGTTCATAAATTTATTCTGTTGTAGCCTGGTGCAGTGGGAAAACAAAAGTCTGTATTAATCTAAGATTGAAATTTCTTCTTGGATTAATACAACCTTTCCAAATGTCTTCTTGGATTAATAAAAACTTTCCACAATATTCTTAACGAGAGAATTCTTTGTGGACTATACAGGGTCAAGGTACTGGCTGATTTCAGTTTAAGCCATATTTTAGTTTAATTTGTTCTCCAGTTGTCATCAATTGAAAAAGTTTAATGAATGTGGGTGAAATTGGGAGTTACACTGCATTTTCCTGAGGAATACATGTATAAATATTTGCAGTAATTCTGGTTTCTTGCTGCGTATTTTGTGCAGCCCATTTCACAAAGCTTAGCAGAGTGGATTTGGTTTTCACATTGTGGCTTGCTAAATCTATCTTGAGAATGAAATGCCAGCAGGAAAATTTCTCGGGTTCTGCTTTTTGGGTGATTTTCATAATGTTTTTAAGTTTGAAGGGAGATGATTAATTTGGATTTCTGGGCAGAAAACAAAAGCTGCAAGGGAAACAAATCGGATTACATCAGGGAGACTGGAGGGGAGCTTTATTTCAGACAGAACACAATTTGTAATTATATATTGTTTTATCTATTTCATGGCTCAGGACTTGCTGAATAATCTCATCAGGACATCAGTCAGGGCAGGTATTACAATCCAAACCAGACTTAGCAGTTTTCTTTCTGGAATATGCCTTCTTAGTCAGATAATCCCTATAAAAACCAACTACAGGATGGCCACTAGAGTTCCGAAAGGATTGGCATTGAGTGTATGTAGGAAATCAGCTGAGTTTGCAGCAAATTCTTTATTAATACATAGATTTTTTTACTGTAGTTAGTCAGAAAATGTCAGTGTTCTTCATGGGAACACCTGAGCTAATTTATAAACTCAGAAATAGTTTGGGTTTGAAGGAACCTTAAAGACCCTAAAGTTCTGACCCTTCTGCCCTGAATTTGGAAGGGGTTAATCTGTTGCAGCCCACTGTGAATATTTTAGGCTTTTTTTTCTCTTTTTTTTTTTTTTTTGTCTTCAGTGCACAAGCTCATATGAAATTACAGAAGCAAAGCAATATATTGGCTTCCCTCTGAGCACAGAGCTTTGAAATAAGCTGTTACACCCAGGTGGTTCAGCCAGCAGAATTCAAACAATAGAGACATCTTGAGCTGCTAGATCAATGTCTCATACTAATGAAGTTTCTGTTTGAAATACTGTGAGGGTGAACCCTACAAATCAATCTGTTTGTCTTTAGGCTAGAAAAAGGTAGTGTTAAACATCCATCCTTCCTGCCTCTTAGCTTGGTGTTGAGTTCTTTGTTAATTATGTTTTATCAGTCTTGTTAATTGTTATTTCAGTCTTACAAGGTCCCGAAGTTGCTGTTGGTTTGGTTGCACAGTGTAAAAGGAGAGAGGGAATGAATCAGCCCTGGGATGCTTTTTCCCTGCTGTCCCCAGAGCAGAAAATATTGAAGAATTAAAGGGTGTGGAGGAATGAAAGTGAATCAGGAGGAAAGGAGAAATGAGGGAGCGCTGTCTGTGTCCTTAGGGAACCTGCTCAGAATTCTTCTGACAAAGCCAAATTTCAGCCCCAAATGCCCATTTGAATTTGAAATGTTTTTGTTTTGAGGCATTGTGATCTCAAACAAAGCTTCAAAGCCAGGGCAGGGCTCTGCTTTCCAGACAAAAATCTTGACAAACCTCGGGAGAGGCTGGTGCTTATCTCATTATCTCATCCTGGGGATCTGGATGGGGTTTTGTCTGAACAGAATACATCGGGTCTGCCTGAGAGGGAGTTAATTTTCCCCTCTGCAGCCCTCAACGTGCTGTGCTGGGAGCTGGGAAGGAGCTGAGAACATTCCAGTTTTGGAGCTCAGTGTCAAGGCTCTCTCCTCAACATTCCTCACTTGGGGGTGGACAAAATCCTGGGAGGGGACACAGGCAGGACAGCTGACCCAAAGTGACCAAAGGGATCTGCCTTATCACAGGAAATCTGCCCAGCAGTGGAAGCCAGGAGGAGGAGAGTGTGTGTGTGTGTGTGTTCATTATTACAACATTTGTCTTCTGGAGCGATTGCTACAGGTACTGCAGCCCTCCTTCCCAGGAATTGGCTAGACATTGCCTGCTGCTGGGGAGCAGAGAATAAATCTTTTGTTTTCCTTTGCTCCTCTGCACTGTTTTTGCTTTATTAAACTGCCTTTGTCTTGACTCATGAGGGTTTTGGGTTTTTTTTTTCCATCTTATTTTCTGTCTTGCTGAAGAGAGGAGTGCTAGAGCAGCTTGATGGCAACCAGCAGCAGCCAAGGTCAACCCACCACACAGAAAAGCTGAAAAGAAGGCAGGAGGGAAAATAACCACTTAAACTTGTGTTGTAATGAGACTTTAAACTCCTTGAAACCTCAAATTAGAGGCAAGCCTGCTCCTCCTGCCTGTCCTTGTCACCTTAAAGCCTTAAATCATTAGTGCTGTGTTCTCCAGGTACGATACCCTGGAAAGGAAGGTTTAAGGAGTGTTTCTGACAGAGCTGGTGTGACAAATTGTGCTTAAAGTACTGTGTGTGTGCTTACCTGACCTGGAGAGAGCAGCTGAAGCTGTGCCAGGGCATGGACACTCAGTTTTGGAGTCACACATTTCACTGAGGTACTTGCCAAACCTTTATTTCACAGCTTGCCCAGGGACACACACAAATGATGCAGGTACAAACAGGAGCAGGGGTCAAGGACTTGCTGCTTTATGAGGAGCAGAGGCAAGATCCTACAGCCTGCTGGGGGTACAGAGCTGTGGAGGCTGATGTGATATGAGCTCTGATCCCAAACTAGGGACTTTGTATTTCTGCTGGTGCTGGCTATACCTGAAGAGAAAGCCATAAAAAACCCCAGGCATATATGTGTATGCATATATACATATGTGAGATTCAGAGCTTCAGCTCCTTAAAGCTGTCACTTTGGTATCTAATGTNTTCCTGTTGGTGCGGATTTATGGGGAGTGTGAGGCAGTTTTCCCTGGCAATAGGACTTGAGAACAGCAGAATCAGCACCTGGGGAGGGAACCTTGCCTCTGGTGCAGCCTGTGGGGTGTGCTGTGTATTAGGGAGAAATTCTTTACTCAGGGGATGGTGAAGCACTGGGATAGGCTGCTCTGGTTGGTCTGGATGCCTCATCCCTGGCAGTGCTCAATCCCAGGGTGGATGGGGCTCTGAGTAACCTGACCTCTGGGTGCCAGCCCTTCCCATGGCAGGGGGATTGGAACCAGATGATCTTTAAGGTCCCTCTCAACCCAACCTATTCTATGGCTGTATGTCTGAATGTCTGAAAAGCTGTGCTGAGTTTGCACATGGTGAGTTTGTATCAGATGAGCTCAGTAGAAGGCTCACATACAGTTTAACCCTAGGAACAAATGAATTTTCCTTTCCTCAGAAAACTCTGTACCCAACAGCAGGAGTTGCCCCAAGTGTGTGCCTGTGTGCTACTGAAAAATTTCAAAGAGGAGGAGTTCATTCACTTGATGTCCTTTCCCTGGCCTCCAGCCCAGGAAAGTGTCTGACAGCAATTCCTGCAGACCAATAATCTACTAAGAGAACATGAGCTGGAGAGGGGCTGTGCCATGAGGTGTGGAAAGAGGGGGATTATGACTGTGGGATGGCATTGCAGCCTGAGCCCTCAGGTGTAAATGGAGCCAGCTTTGAGCCAGCCAGCAGGTGAGGCTGTGGAAAAAAGAAAATTAAAAAATCCCTTCATTTCTTTGGGCTGCAGTGATGGCCAGAATGAAGTTTGCTCACGGGAGCTCTGCAAGTGTTGACTGCTTTAATGTGCATGAAGGACTCTGGAGATGGAAATGCCTTCATAAATCCTGAGGTTGTTGGTGGTGACAATGCTGATTTAGAACCTGGGTGGAATTAGGGACCTTTTTCTTGGGAAAATGGACTCATTTTGCTTTATTGCTCTGTCAGGCTTTACCCCTGAGCGTCGCTGCGCTGTATCTCGTAACTGGAATTACAACATCCACAGCAATAACTATTATTTCCTCAGTTCCCACTGGATGAAGTCTGTATAATGGCCTCTGAGGATAATGTTTTTCTCCCAAAACCTCTGTGTTACCAGTTTACACAAAATTGGGTCTGAACACTGTGGAGTTTTCAGATTGTTGAAACACAAATTCTTTTGAATGGAATGAGATGGGAATTTAATGGCAGAAAACTTCAACGTTTCAGCTTTTTATACATTATTAATTGTCTTAGCTGGGGCAATCCCAAATCTGTCTATCCATATATATTTTAAAAATCCTGTTACCATTTAATTGTTCTTGCCAGACCTTAAGCACATCCTAATTTGAAATCCTGCCATGTCTCCAAAATCTGTAAGTCAGGTGTAGGGAAGATGAAACAGGGTGTGCTTAAAGTATTTTCACTGCAAAAATGAATCGAAAGAAAAGGTGCAGGGTGAGAAAAAAATGTTAATTGTTGCTAATTAGAGATGACAAGGCAAAGCCGTGAGCTCTGTGTGTGTGGGAGCTGAGTGTTGTGCCCTGGGTGCTCTGAATGCTGCTGGCAGGGGAGCAGAGCCCGAGGGCAGCACCTGGAGCAAACAAATCTGTGAGTGAGTTGTGCATCTCTTACTGCCTTCCATGGGGAGAAAAGGGTTTTGCTTCATTTTTGGACTTTACTTCACTTGAAAGGCAACACAAAGTTTTGAGCTATTCTTTTGAATAAGCTGTTAAACCTCACAGGGGCTCTTTTGACTTCCACAAATGCTGTGGACAGCATGAAACCAGTTGGCATTTGGGGTTTTTTTTGCCATGTTAGTGTTTCTTGTTTGTATTTGTTTGTCAAACATCTCTATGACTTTAGACAATATACTTCAACTATCTGCATCTCCCCTCTTTGATTTTTTTTTTAATTAGGACACAAAAACTTTAGTGAGGGCTTGATGCTGTGCTAATTAAATCATAACCATATTTCCTCATGTTAATTTAACTGGACTTTTTTTTTTTCTCCAAAAGTTGATGCAAAACTAATTAAAGTGTACTATTGCTATTTAGCAATCCTGTTAAAAATCTTATAGTTCTGTAATATAGATACAAAAAATCCTTTGTACTCCACCAAATTATTTGTGTTTTCATTTACTGGAAGATTACAACAAATATAATAGTTCTTAGATTCTGAGGAATCAGAGAAACACTCAGACCTCCACACTTGAACACACATCACTCAATTCAACTGATGGTGACAGCTGCCCATTTCTGTACTGGAAAATATATTTTAACCATTTGGGGAATAGTTTACAGATTTTTTTAAAGCCATGCATGTTATAGATATTTTTATTTAACAAAAGTATTTATTTTTCCAACAAAATTCCAGGTTTTCTTGTAGGGTGTGTTGGTTTGACAGTGACTAACAGCGTACCTAAATTTATTTCTGTCTCTGTTTCACACAGAAATAAAGTATTTGCCAGGGGGATCTGTCCCCTGCCTTATTTTCTGTTCCCAGGGTTCAGTCTTGCCTTTTCTTTTCCCTCTCTTGGGTCTCCAGTTGTCTCTGCTGATCACAGAGGGGTCGTGCCTGGGTCTGAGCACTCTCCAGGCTCAGGGAGATGTGAAATTTGAACTTGATATTTCACAGACCCTGGTGAAAACCAAACTCTTTCAATGTTCTGGTAGAAGCTCAGCAATAAGGTTGATTCTGTAGCCCTGCCCAGGAGTTGCTTTGCTGTCTTTGCTCTCTTTTTTACTTTGATTTTCTCAGATAGAGCATCCCTGACCCACTGCTGCTGACAGATTTCCCCTTTCTTGTCCCTCCTCTGAGCTTTTCTCTTGACATTATCAAAGTATGCAACAGAGGAGAAGGTGAGTGTTGTAGCACTCAGGATACTTGTTCCAGGCAATTGCCAAGCAACAGTGTTTATGGAGCTTGAATGTCAAGCATTTTAATAATCTCAGCTTGGCTGAACAAGATTTAATTATTAATAAGAAGAACAATGTTCCACAACTGTAAGCCCACCATGTGCATGGAAATATTGCTGGTTTTATTCATTATCAGCTCTGCTTAGCATTCCAGGCTTTAAAGGCCAATGAAGAGTCTGATCCCATTACATCTATAATAAAATTTTGAGGAAATAAATATTCCCTGTCATGCAGTGTAAGGGAAGGGGCCTTGTGCCATGTTCTCAGTTGTTGTTACACATAACCAAAATATTGATGTCTGTTTTAGTGCAATGCCAAATGTGAATGTGTTAATGTATCTCAGAGGTGTTTGTCTGGCTATAAAAATGTTAATTTGATTGGGTAGGGGTTTTTAGCAGCTCTGGAGTTGTTCATGCAAGCCAACAGAGCACCAGGCTGATGGCACCTTTACCCAGGACATGCAGAGATGGTGCTCAGGATCTGTGATCCAGCCTAAATCCATTTATTGATGGCCTCTCTTGTAACTGTGACCATGCTGGAACAGCAAAATTCGGCAAAGCAAGGACATCCTCAAAGGGAAGCTTTGCCAAGATCAGTGGAAGGAAAATATTCCATGGATTAAATCAAGGACCAACAATTGCCACAGGATTTCCTGTGGATTATGCAGAAGTTTCTCAGTTATTCCCAGTACCAGCTCCATGTGAATAATTTTCCACACAAGACCAGGCTAGTGCAGCTCCTAGGAAAAAACCTCTTCCATCTTCTTTTTGCACTTAAAAAATATGAAAATACAGGGACAAGATGGTTGATGTAGGAAGAACAGAGTGTGCCACAATATTATAAATGGTCATTTCTACAGAGTTCTTCATTGTGACACATTGATTAGTGTTGTTTTCCAGAGGCTGCCCATAGTTAAAATTGCAGATCCTGGGGACAAAGCTTTGCACATTGCCAACAACTTATGGCTCACTGTGGAAACAAGCAGCAACTGGGTTCAAAAAGGCATTTTTTCCTGCAGCCAGTGATGCCTCAAGGCATGGAAGTATAATATATTTTCAGTAATTACTCTCTGCAGTTCATAATTACCCAACATATGCAGATTTGTGGGAGTTTCTTTGCAGAGCTCTGGAGAGTTTCCAGCAGAAGCAACTCCACTGTTAAGCACCAGCAGGAGAGATGAAAACCAGACATGACCCCTTCCTTGTGGTATTGGCCTGCTCTGTGCTGGACTCTCACTTGAACCCAAAATTTTGGGGCTCCAGGAGTCATATATCCACAGGGACTACATAATGCATCTAAGGGAAAATAAGTTTTAAATTTGTTATCACCCTGTGCCTCCCACCAGAACAGAGAATACAACTTTGAAATTATTTTGTGTAATGGAGCACAGTCAGAGCAGCTGTTCAAGAGCCATTGATCATCTCAATTGTTCATCTCCTGCTACCCTTGGGCTTAAAAAAGACAGAAATTTTTCCCCCCTGGTTTATGACACACAGATTTTACCAAATCTCTTGTGCCCAATGCTCAAATCTCAAGAAAACCCAATATTTGAGTAGAGGGAGAAGTGGCAGAAGGGTGACACTGCTTAAAACTACCTTAACAATACATTTGCCACTCCTGTCCTCTTCAGCAACTTTGAGATATTTGCATCTTCTTCATGTATTAGGTTGGTACCATGCATGTCTGGGTAAAACATTTTAAAGTCTTTTCCTCCAGTATCACATTGGATTCTCTGTCCAGACTGTAGTTTCAGCCTCAATCATCTACACTTCACAAGCTCTTTATGTATTTTCCCAAGGTTTCATAATTTTTCAGTGACCTTGTAAATGTCCTCGCTTACTTTATTGTGCTTTCAAAAAATCTCTTTCTAAATCTCTTCTTTGTTGTATTATCCCTTTTTTTTTTTTTTTTAATAAACTCCTGGAATTTAGCTTTGAGGCTGATAGGTAGTGAAAGAGAAATGGGACCAAATGACACAGATGTTGACTGCTTTCCTAGGACTTGCCCTACTTTTGCTTGTAAAAATTCTAAAGTTTCTCTCCCAGTGACAACTTTTATTAGGGAAGTGACTAGATTCAGAATGTATCTGTTAAAAACATAACACAATTAATTTGGGTTTTATTTTCATATCTTTTTAGATTTTTTTTTCCTTCTCAAATTGTTTTTCAGGTCAGCTGTTTTATTTTACTCTAAATAACCTAAAGGCTGATGATTCTAGGTGGAGCTACTTATTTAGTGAGGCAGGTCCTCGAATGCTGTAAACCAGGGAGGATGTGATAGTGAGGAACTTAAATGTGGGATGTCACTCACTTTCCCTCTGAAGATGGAAGTTAAACAACAAATAGAACCCAGAATTATTCCTGTTGTGGTTTGCTACTTATTTTTCTGTTTGCATAAGATTTTTCAATTCAGTCATTAATTTTGTCACTGTGGAACAAGATGTACAGCATGTGCAATAAATCCCATGCAAGGCAGGGAGAGATCAATGAATAAACAAAAGAACAAAATCACCTTGTTGAAAGATGCAAAATCACCCAAGTATTTTTTTCTCCCATTCTTTCTTTCTTTTTTATTTAATATTTTGTTATCTGCAAAAGAAGTTCAGGCTTGACCATACCAAACTGCCTTTTTAGTCAACCCTCTAAACATTTTGTAGTATCATAGTATAGATATTAGCATTGGATATTTTAAACTCAATGTTGTTGATTAGCACTAAGCATTTTCAGGGGTTTCTGGGAGAAGAATATTTTCTGCCCAAATTGGGGAAAGACCTCTGAGCTCAGAGGTTCTGTGTTCCTGCAGCAGGGAAGGTGGTGGCAGTGTAGGTGGTTTTGTATTATTTTGTTGCTTTAAACTTGGGGTTATTTTTTTTTGTTGTTGTTGTTGCTGTGGGTCTTTGTATCTCTTTTCATGTCTGTGCATATCCAGTCTGCCTTAGGGCAGCAATTTTCTGGGCTTCAGAGAACTCTTATGTGAGTGGAAAGAGAGGATAAATAAACACACTGGTTAGCCAGCCAAGATAAAGTGTAGGTCTGCTCTTGCATGGCATCTAGCTCTCTGTATTTATAAAAATAAAGAAGAACCATTTCAAGTTGATTTAGGTTCCCCAGAGGAAGAAGAGGAATTTCTTTGGGAGAGAGGTAAATTCTTCAAGAGAAAAATATCCTTTTCTTACCATTATCTAGATCATAGTTTCCAGTGAGAACTCTAAGTAAAAAAAAAATTGCAAGTGTTTACTCTAAAGAGTTCTGTACAAGGAACAGTTTGATAAAGACATGACAACAGTCATTGGGATTGCTGTTCTTGTCAGAATTTGGGATGAAGTTTTCAAAAGTAGTCAGCCTCCTCTGTTCTGCTCTATTTCAGTGCAAATTAGGAATAAAAGCTGAATATCCAGAGTGCTCAAAAAGCCTGACTGCCAAACAGCAGGGAAATAGGCTGGGCATGCAGTGGTGTTCATCATCTCCCCAGGTGTCCAGGGCAGAAAATAGAAATATTCGAAGTGGGGCATTAGGCAGGATGACTCTGCCTCCTTGGAGGACAGGCTGGCTTCCCCTGTGGGAAATGGATTTGTAGAGGATTCTCAAAGCCTGACAGAAGGCTCACATAGACCTGTACATCTGTATGCAAACTTCGAGATAGAAAATGCTGATTTAGAAATGCCATGGAATAGGAGAGACATTGTTGAGAGAGAAATGGAACTGGAAAAAGGTTTTAAGTGATGCCCTTGCAAATAGACTGGATACTTTGGAGAAATAGAACTGTGAAAGATGCACTGTGGTAGGACCCACGAGGGGTAATTTTGGATGATTGGCTTTAAGGCGTTTACAGCATTGTGTGGCAAAAGCTGATAGGCCAAGAAACGCTTATAATGAACTGTAATTAAGAAATAGTTTGGCTTCTGATTGTGATGGCATGAATTATAACATCTGTAATCTCTCACCCTTCACATGAGACTGAAAATAGAGCAAAAGTCTTTAAAATGACGCTTAGTTGCCCCACCTCTGGGGGACCTCTGGGTCAGAAAAGTGTATAATTGAACATCCCTTCACTCCAAGTGGTTCCAGGCTCTGAGGCAGCCCCCAAACCCTCCCCAGCAGATCTTTGTGTGTGTTCAGCAATCCTCAGCCAGTCCTCATCTGTTTCTTGATGTGCAATTTTTAATATGAGCACTGGGTTTAACGATGAACTGCCTTTCTTTGCTTGTTGTGAACCTTTATTTGGTGTCTCCAGTTCTTATGCTGAAGAGGCCATGCACAAACAGCCCTAGTGTCTTTGGAATTCCAGATTTTGCCTCCTTTTTGCATCCCTGTGCTGTGTCTCCCCTGAGCATCTCTACCCCAGGGTGACAATTCCAAGCCTGCTCAACTTGGCTGCATCTAAGCCAAGCCATCCCAGACCTAATTTGGTTTTTTTTCCCCTCTCCTTCTTTTTGACCTTTTACATTTCTCCTGTTAACAGGGAGGTGTAGAAAGATGCAGACATTTCTCTGAAATTAACAAATAAGGCTGTTTTTTTTTGGAGGATCTTCCTCCTTTTTTCTCATTCTTAGAGGTTCCTGCTACATTTTATGCTGTCAGATTCTTGTCAGGCTTATGTTTGCACCTCCCTGCTAATTACTGGATATAATTTATCTACATATTAACTGCCACAGCCTTCTTGTCTGATTTCAATGGCTTTATAGCCACTTCTCAGTAATCTCTTTTATGGATGACTCTTCATTAGCTTCTGGATGGAGACATCACTGTAGGGCTCTTTGTAGTGCTGTATTTCCAAAAATAAAATTGAATCATTTCCAAATGGTGTTGGGATTTGGGGGTGTGTGTGTGAAAACCTTTGGAAAAGCAGAGAGCCATTTTAAAAATGCAAAATATTTTCAGTACTTCAGCAAAGTATTTATCACATTTAAGGTGTGGGTAGGAGGTACACAGATAGGGTGTAGTCTTCTCAGCAACTAAAACTACAGGTTACAGATCAGTGTAACCCTTTAAATTGCATTTTCGTTAACAAATGTGAAAAACTGCTGGTATTCTTTTATGGAATTTGTGAAAGAGCTGTTCACTTGTAAATTTTTGGAACAGATGTATTGATTTTGCTTTGAGTCTACTTTTTAAATATTGCATTCTTCTCTTTTCAGTTTTGCTACTAGGAAAAAAAATCTCCATGAAAAGAGACGGGAGGAGGGGAAATGTGATGTCACACGATTTTTTTACCTTTTTTTTTTAAATGAAGAAATTATTGTGATTTTTATAAAAAGCAGACTGCTTTTTAGTGAGCTGTTCTTTTGTTTCTCTTTAATAGAGAACTTCAAATTATTGCAATCAGCCTTTGAATGCCCAGGCTGACCAGGCACCCTGATTTGGGGTATCTCAGGGGGCACTGAAGGATGTGCCTGAGAGGGAACATTTGAGCTGTGTCTAATTCCAGCCCCTCTGGAGGGCTCTCCAAGGAGCTGCAGTGAATTTTCTGGCACTCTTTTCATGTGGTTCTCAGCAATTGTTCCTGCTTTTCTTCCTGATGATGCTCACAGGAATGATTGAGCAGTGGGGTGTCCTGGGTCCTGCTGTGGGGCAGCTGCTGGATTTGAGCCCTGGCTCTGCCAACAATCAGCCCCTTTCACTCTCCCTTTACTTTGAAATGTCAGGCAGGGCACTGGAGCTTGAGCTGTACAATTTGTTCTTCTAAAATGCATCAAGGTGCTTTTCTGCCTTTTTCATCTTTATGTCTTTAGGCACAAGAAAAGGACTTTCTTGTCCTTTCTTGATGTCCCTTTCTTGAGACACATCACCTGATGTTTTGTGTGTTGACTGCTGCTCACACTCCCTGTCCTGGGAGATTTAAACCCTGTTTGCAAGGCTGTAAACTCCAGGGGTAAGCAAACATGAGGGATGAAGTGAGAGAGCTAAAATCACCTTGCTTTTAACAGAGTGGTCAGGTTAAGGCAAGATTCTGGCACTGAAACCTCTCCTTTTGGGGTGTTCAGTTCAGAATTTACTAATTAGGACCACTGGTTCTTCTCAGTGAAAAGTTTTTACAGAAAGGTCTTACTTTTGGCTAAACTTTGGATAAAGGTATCTCTGGTCTAGAATGATCAGATTTTGGGTCTGTCCACAGCAATAAATGTGTTTTCATTTACCAGGAAAGCAAAGGAAGGATCTTCTTAGTTTATTGCATCTTCTACTGCACTTGAATAGGAGCTTTGAAGGGAATTGGAACTGTGAGAAGCAGAAATTTGATAATATCATAAAACCATGGAATGGTTTGGGTTGGGAGTAAAAATTTGATAATATCATAGAACTATGGAAGAGTTTGGGTTGGGAGGAACCTTAAAGATAATTTCCCTTGAAGCCCCTGCCATGGGCAGGGACATCTTTCACTATCCCAAGTTCCTCCAAGGCCCATCCAACTTGGCCTTAGACACCTCCAGGGATGGGACAGAACATATTGAAACATATTTCCACAGAATTTCAACATATTTCCATAAAATATTTAAGCAGAAATTAGAGGAAGAAGCAGAATTTCATGGACCAGGCTCACTGCTGGCTGTTTCTAGTTCAGGATATTTTTAACCTGTTCTTTGCTGAACAATTCAGTGGATTGTGCAGTGAGTAGGCAGGAGCTGGGTTTTTGGAGCACTTCTTTTACACAGAGCTCTCCTTTTTCTGTTGTGATCTGGTTAAGAGCCCGGTTCCCACATTTAATAAATGAGTGACCAGGCACAAGAAAAGGACTGATCCCCATTTTTTGAGACACACTACCTGATGTTATGTGGGTTGACTGCTGCTCATGCTCCCTGTCCTGGAAGATTTAAACCCTGTTTGCAAGACTGTAAATCCCAGGGGTAAACAAACATGAGGGATGGATTGAGAGAGCTAAAATCACCTTGAATAATGGTGCTCCATTGCAATCACAGCTGGCTTTGCTCTTATGGTAATAGAGTTGCTTGCAGGGGTTGGGCTGCAAGGAGGTTTTGTGCTGTAGACCAGGGGAGCTGATGTAATCAGATTGATGGAGCAAAATCAGATATTCAAGGGAGAGGCAATTAATCCTTCATTTAAAGACACTCAGATCAGCAAGACTTCTCCTGTTAAGGACATAAATAAGTCTTTAATGTGGACTTCATGATAGGTAACTCCTGCAGAGGCATCTATCAGCTGTGTGTAATGGTTATTTGCAACTCCCTGAGGAGTTTGAGACAACAACTGATGATTTCTCAAGTCTTTTTTGCTGCTAGCATTCACAGCAGGGTTAGCCTCTTGCTCCAGAAGTGGGCCTGGCCATTTAGAAGACTGGTATCACTCTAATTTTCTGCTGTTCTGAAGAAGATAAAAAAGTTGGCTTGAAGAAAGTCAAAGAAATTATACATTGGAAATCTCCAGGATTACGAAAAATTCTACATCAAGCTCATGGTTCAACTGTGCAAATAAAAAATAGGGCTGGTCTCTCATTAGAGTTGCTTAATCAGAATGAGAGCACTGCTCATTAGGACCTCATTCAGAATATTCATACTTTGAGACAGATCTTAAAAAGTAACTGCTTGACAAACATGGTTTCTTGTAATATGTTTCCCTCCTGGAAGCTGTCTGAGTAGTTTTATTCTTTTGTGGAATTTCTCTACTATTTTTCTCTTAGTTTTACTGAGGTTGGAATCTGTCATGTCCTTACCAGTTTAGCCAATCATTACAAAGCTTTTCTAGCTGAAGAAATAAAAATCAATCCTCCTGGGACCAAACTGCCACCAGTCTCAGTCACCTGGCTCAGTCTGGTGGGTGCTCAGCCCATCCTGATGCCTCCAAGGATCTCTGAGTCCAGGGAAAAGTGAATTGGCACAGTCCACCCAATCATACAGTTCTCACTATCTCTTAGGCAGCCTGTGGAAATTAAAGATTTCTTAATTTAGATTTTCTTAAGATTTCTTCCTTGCCCTTTCTGTGCCAGCACAGAGGATTGGTTGGTTATCAATCAAGAAGTAGTAGATTCCTTTACAGGCAGCCTCATTAGCAAAATATGAAAACACCAAAGGCAAAAGTGAGTTTTGATAGACATGTTGCAAGTGTGTAGGATCAGGCACTCTGAAGAACCTGTGCCAGGAGTTTCCAAGGAACTCTGGAGGTGTCAGGGCACGATGTGACCCTCAGAGGTGGGAAGGAGCAGCTCCACAGAGCAGCCTCATGCTGCTGTGGTTTTATAAAGTCACTGGAGCAGCTCCATCACTGAGAGCAGGAGATTGTTCTGCTCTCCTAGAGGTGAATGGATAAAGCCTGCAAGTAGAAATGCTCACCCCAACCCTTTCTTCATATAAATTAGAAATGGAAGTGACGCCAGAAGGGGAGCTTTGCCTACAGTGTGTAACTAAATCAAGAATTTGTGACAAGTTAAATTAAACATTTGACATAACTGTTTTATTTATCATTACACAGACCATCGTAACTACTGATATTAGTTAATTTTTATACCTCCAGTCTCTCCCTGATTTTATTATCCAATCAGATCAAAGCCATGCATCTAACTTCCTTACAAATATCAGTTAAGGTAGTCTACAGAAAAATAAAACTCCTGAGTGGGAGTAAAAGTGATGCCTCATGCAAAAGAAAAAAAAAAAGGAAAAAGATTTTACTGCAGAATAATATTTTTTCTCTCTTTCCAGTTTTTCCTATACAGGAAACCTGTATATACCTCCTGCTTTTGTTGGTAGCTCTCCATATTCATGACAGATAGAGACAATCAATGTTTTGGAGAGAGGTATTTACCTTTTTGATGGACTAGGCATGCTCTGTGCTAATGTTATTCTTTTAAAAAACAAACAGAAAAAAAAGTTGTCTGTGCTTTCACCAGAAATGCTCGTTTATTATAAATATGGGGAGTAAATTGCCTTGGTTTTCTTTACAGTGTGATTTACCACACTCAAGAACTTTATGATGTCTCTCTTAGCCTTTTCATCTCTAGATTAAACAGCCACAGATGCTGAATTATTTGTTTTCACTGCAGAGGGATTTGCAGTAAGTATATTGTATAATGATAGCCACAGAATGGTATCCTAAAAATATATGTTTGAGAGGCTATCAGATATGACAGAGCATATGAATAAGAAAATAAACATTAAATGGAACAGAAGTAACTAGGAATTATAGAGTAGGGTATGAAATAGAGTATTTACCAATACTGATTAGAAAAAACAGTACAAAACCACAAAAAAAAAAAAGAGGGAGCTGCTTATAGCTGTATCCCAGCCAGCTCTAAAGGAGTGGGGTTGTGATGTTCAGGAGGGTGGAGATGATAATTCCACACACATCAAAATTGCCAAAGGATGACCCATAGATTTACAGGACATCCATCAGAGACACTTTGCCTGGAAGATAAAGACAATTCAATGTTGAAGAAAGAGCAAATAAACATTAAATTGATGGAATTGGGGAAAATCCTGACTCCTTGGAGAGCAGAGATTGATTAACAGCTATTCTGCAAAAAATAAAAGTTAAATGGGAAGGAACAGTGATCTAAGGATAGGAGTTGACATGGAATTTGGAAATAAAACCAGACTCTAGGAGGAAAAAATCTTGGAGGAGGAAAGATGGATCAGAGTTCCTCCATGGAAGAAACTCCTAAATATTATTTTCTCCTAAATGAACATTTTCAGTTGAAGAACCATGGAGTGCTTATCTCTGATTTGCCTCCTGTGGCAGTTTTTGGACTCCTGCAGATGCATAGACAGGAAGGTGTTCATTCTGTATGGGTGAAAAGGTGTGAGACTGCTCTGGTAGCTAAATAAGAACAGGGA
Organism: Pycnonotus jocosus; assembly: GCA_013400435.1. Taxonomy (NCBI): domain Eukaryota; kingdom Metazoa; phylum Chordata; class Aves; order Passeriformes; family Pycnonotidae; genus Pycnonotus; species Pycnonotus jocosus. The sequence continues at coordinate 52,363 of VWYP01016667.1, read as the reverse complement.
TGTAATGATGATTCTATAGTTTTATCTTAACCCAATGAAGAAGGAAAATGGGCTCAATGAATGTGAGGCCAAAAGGAACCCAAACAATCAAGTGATAATGAAAGTTAAACCCAGTGTAGTTCCCTAAAAAACCCCAAACAAACGAGTTTCCCACTAATTTTGATAATTTTCCTATAAGCCCCAGTTATTTTTCAACAAATTAAAAGCTGATTGTAAGAAAACAAAAAAACTACAATTGCTTCTGCTTGTTATTAAGAAAAGATTTCAATTTCCTAGGGAACAGATAAACCAAGCATCAAAGTATAGCAGCATGACATTTCTTTTTATTTTTAATTTTTCATGTGACATTTTCATTGGACACATCAGAGAAAACAGCAGGCAGGCTGTTTTGGCTTTAAAGTTTGAGAAATAGCAGAAATAGATAATTCAGATTCGAGTAGATGTAAGATCAGCATAAAAGATGCGGTTTTGAGGGAGCCAGTGACATTAGCTAATCAAGAAACTCCACATTTCTGTCTTAATGCTTTTGTTTGCTAGATCCCTTGAGACTGCCTGCAGCAATCACTTTGTTAACCAGAAAACAAAATGGTAATTGAAAATTCACTTAAAAATGCAACTTTCTGAATAAATCCAAGTCCAGAGCAAGAAATTATGCAACCCTAATGGATTATGTTAAAATGAAAGAGCTAGAGGGTGAGATTAATCACAGCGAAAAGTGCTGAATGAGTTTCAATGCATGTCTGAGGGATGAAGAATGTGAATTATCAACAAAGAACCCCACAAACCAAAACCAAAATAAACCTTAAAGTGAAAGCTTTAAAATGGAGAGAAATGGAGCACAGTCCTGTTCTGGGACTGATGCTGAGATTTGGAATTGCTTGTGTGTGATGCTGGGCAGAAGCAGAAGAGGCAAAGGAGGAAACCTAAATCCACAACACCCTCCCACACCTGTCTCTATTGTATTTCTGCCCTTCAGAAATCAGTGTAAATGATTAAACACACAGGTATTTAACCCAGATCACAATCAAAGCATGAGCTTCCAGCAGCACCATTGCCATCAGAAGGGTTTCCATCAATGCTTCCTTTGCTTGGAGTGATCTTTGAAGCTGAATCTTTTCATGTGGAGTCTCAAAGCCTTGCTTTTCCTCATGTTTAGGCTTTGGAAAAGAGAAGTCACACCTGATCTGTGGGCACACCAGGCTCTGGAGCCTTCCCCAGCAGCTGAGTGAGGCATTATGAGGACACAGGGAGCAGGGAGTGCTGCGGTGACACTGCTCATGCACTGGTGCATGGTGTGAGCACAACAGCCAGGCTGAGCTTCTGAAAGAAAAAGTATTATTTCCAGTTTTCTACCGAGGAAAGGGAAGCTTACAGATATAATCAAGGGTAGAGAGAGAGATATGATGACTTGGTGTTGCCCTAAAACGGGCTAGTGTTTCAAATTATTGTGAAGATGGGAAAATTCTCCTCATCTTTACATAATCTTTCTTTGTTTTATTTTTGTGTTAATTCTGAATTTAGGTCCTTAGTTTAGCTCTCTAGGACATAGATGAGACTTCCTATACCTGTTGTGTTAAAGAGGATGAAAAGCTCTTCCTTTGCACATTGAAGTAGAGCAGGATGGTGTGGGTGTGGCCCATCTCCACAAGATTTAGTCCTAAGGTGGCATTTAGTTCCATTTTCCCCCTGGAATTTTAATGTGATATAATGCAAATTGATACTACTCATCCTGTTGTAAATCTGTCAATGGCAGCCTGGTTGCACCTGATTGATCTGTGACATTGTGCTCTGATGTGTAGGGGCTGAGCTGTGTTTGGAATGGGTCAATAGTGGATCAATCCCGAATAACTCTGAGCATTTCTCTCATGGATCTGCTGCTCCTCGAGGTGTCCCTCTCCCTGTGCAGCAGGACAGGGGCTGTTACTGGCACATGATCTGCATCTTCACTCTCCTCTCTTATTCCTGTATGGGATCAGAGTATATGGGAACATTTGCAGCACAAGGCATTTTAGTTCCTTTAAGCATAAACTGCATTTTGCTACTTGTAAATCAGAGTATGGCTTCCATTTAATTGTAATATATATGTGTATACCTTTGTATGTTATTAATGAGTAAAAATTACAAAATCACAAAATCATTTAGGTTGGAAAAGACCTTTAAGAATGTTGAGTCCAGCCTTTAACTGATCCCCACCTTGTCAACTCAGATTAAGATTTGATCTGTGGTGTGTTCATGGGAGCAGTTTCATGGTCTTTGATGGAATTATCCATATGAATAAAGAGACAGAATATATTGTGAGTGGAATTGAGGTCTGCTCTGCACAAAGAGAAAGCTTTTTTGTTTAAATTTTGGCTTCGCTGGGACTGAAAATGGAGAAAATAAGTTCCACAAACATTATGAAGCCGTTTCTTCAGTCTTACCAGTATAAAACCTTATTTCTGAAATTGTATCATCTACTTTAGGCATAATTAGAATAAAGCACTGCTGTTTTCTAGATGTGGCAGGCTTGGCCTTTGCAAGCCGGTGTGCAGAAGGCATTTTGTGCTTCAGTAATTTAAATTCACTTTTCCATTTAGGAAAATTACCAGATAATTACGTTCAGTGCATTGCAGATGTATAAAATCAACTCGTTGCAGGGGCAGCCGGGCTGTGTTGCAGGCAGCTCTGGCTGCTTGAGCTGTGCAATTTGGAGTTATCCCTGCATTGGGGCGTGAGGGAACAGCTCTGATGGGCCTCCTTAAAATCAGTGTATGTGTGTTGTATGGGTAGGATGTTAATATGGTTGAAGCAGATTTTCCTGCACTGCTTTTGCCTTTCCAGCTTGGAAAGAATATCTACCTCTGACCTGGAAGCCCAATGGCACCAAACACGCACTTGCTTATGTAAGTCTGTATAAACTTAACCTCAGTTTATCCCTCTCCCAAGTGTCTGATTTCCTGCAGGTGAATTGTTGGCAAATTCTGAATATTTGCCTCCTTTGGGAATCTGCACGTTGAGGATGTGAAGATTTGATTTGCCACTCAGTTGTTAGGCACTGGAGACTTGGGAGTGATGCCGTAAGTTTGAGTTTTCCTGTATTTCATGTTCTGTGCTGCCCAGGGGTGCAGCTCTGAGCTCACAGTCAGGGTCACTCAGCTCTGCACACAGCAGGGACACAAAACAAATCCTTTTCCTGCTGCACACCAAGGACAACTTTCAGGCCCAAAAGCACAAATAAGGGTGAGCTGAAGGGAGGAACAAGAAGGATGGGACCTGACAGCCTGGAGCTGGAATTGGAAAATTAAACCCCAGTATGCAAATGGACCAAAACTTATAAAAATATGAGACCTCATGACCAGTCATTCATTTTGTGACCATTTTGGGTCCACCTTGGGTGTAGCCCTGGTCAGGCCCTGTCCTGCCCAAAGTGGATCCTGGAGTCCTTTCAATAAATCCCTACTTTATCCTCCAGCTCTGTCTGGTCTCTGTTTCAGGTCAGCCTTCCCAAGAAGTCTTTGGCAATGCCCCTGAGCCCAGCTGCTCTCCCCTCTCAGGAAGGCCAAAATTTAATGCTTGAAAGAGTGACATTTTCTGTCTTTCTCTACAAACCTTGTGGCAGATGTTAAGGCACTGCTCCAGGAGGTGAATACCCTCAGGGAATTCAAACTGAAGCTTTTCTCCTGACTCCTCCTGAAGGCTCAGAGAAATACTTGCCTCACTCCCTTGCCAATAATCCTGGTTCTGGCAGTGTGCTCCAAAGGTGATGTAGAAAACAGCTTTGTCTGTTACCTGAAGAGAAATAGAAATATGTAAAAAAAAATACATATCTGTAGATGGAAGTGAGCGATTTGTGGTAATTTTTAGGTGATTCAGAGCCCTTTGCATATTTCTGACTTCATGGACAAGGCTATTTTGACCCAGGAGAGTTGTTTTTGTTGTATTATTATCTTAGTCATTTCTATCAATGAAAGGTTTGAGGGAAATACGTAGTTTTAAACCCCACTACAGAGTGGAGGGTTAATTGTTTTTCCATTCCTCCTCTTTTGCTATAATGACTATCACAAAACAACCCCACAACAATCATTCAAAAGTTTGATATTGAGGATTGCTGTTGCTAGTAAGGATGGTTTCAAAGTAGAAACTGAACTCTTGTTTCTCGGATGACAGGAAAAGAAAACTACATGAAAAGCTGCACTCCTGATGTGTGGATATGAAGATTGCTGCAATACTTCCCTAATGCCAAATCAGTGCAAAGATTTGAAAGGATTGGAATTTTAATTATTTACAGGAAATTATTTAATGTGCCATTGATTCAAATTATTTTGCTGGTTATAGCACTGACATGGTATTTTAAATTTTATAGCTTTTAAAGCAATTATTTTTGTGTTGGCTGTTTCTTGAAAAGTAATTTTCACCCAATTTGTTTTTTATAGGAAAAGGTTATCTTAAAATATAACCATTGATAAATGGTTCTGACAACACAACAGACTGCCCAATATTTTTCTCCTGAAATTCCAGTTTCAATGGATTTAGGATTTGTGTGTTCTCAAGGAACAGCTTTGATTAAACAAAATTAAATACTTGATTTCTTAAAGGTCAGCAGGCTATATACAGCTAAGATTGTAAAAATATTCAGAATGCTAAAGAATTGGACTAAGAAAGAGTTTCACCTTATTGATGCAAAATTGTAGTCATGGGGACTGAATCTGTAAATGAGCAAAATACTCCATGAATCAAGCTGGGAATGTGAACTTAGACACAAATTAATTTGTATCTGTTTCATGCAGCACCATTAAAATTCTTTCCACAAATAAAAGTGAACAGGGTTTGAATCCACTTTAAGTACAATGTTAGACATAAGTAAATAGTTCAAATTTGAGAAATCTCTAATTTTCAAAATTGTTACATTGGTGTATAAGGCTGCACATAGAAGGGTGTGTTTAGGATATTATAATCTCTGAGAAAAAGTGTTTAATGAATTACAATTAGATTTTCCAGGAGACAATCAGCTGAAATGCGAGGAGTTCCATGCTTACAATTACTCTGTATTTCTTTGTTAGAAAATGAACAAGGAGGAAGAAGTGCCCAAGTTGCCCTCAGTTTGTTCTCTAATTTGGGCTTCAACCTTTCCTTGCAGATACATCTGGAGCATGATGAAGTGTTGTTCCAGTGTGTGTGTATGCATATAAAAGTTGTGTATACAGAATATAGAATTAGATTATGACTTGTCAAGAGGAACATCAAGTACCTGTGCCATCCAGGTTGTAGGTGAAATCCTTCATTCCATCTGTAAATTAATTGGGTACATGCAGAGCAGTTGAATCTGAAAATAGAATGTATAGAAAATATAACTCTGATGTCAGTGCAGGCAACACCAAGTCAGTCATTAATAATTAATATTTTCATCAGTATTGGCATTTTTTGCCAATAGGAAGACTTGCACCCTTGCACCCTTGTTTGGTGTTTGGCGATGCTATTCCATGTTCCTTTGTGACTGGTTGGCATCATCTGAAATTTTGGCCAGTTTGTGCAGAATTTAGCCTTTGGTGTATGAATTTGCTCGTCAGATTGTTTTCCTGAAGGACTTCCTGTGATAAAGTTCTGCAAAATCCAATAGATCCATTCAGTCCCTTGATGCCCTGATTTGGGATGGGCTCTTTCTCCTGGTTCTCACCTGGGAAGATGCTGTGATGTGCAGAGCTGCTCTTCCTTGGCTTTTGCTGAACTTTATCTGCTGATGTGCAGCTGTGGTGGCTCCCAAAAAAACTACCCCAGCCCTTGGGAGAGATTTCTGTCACCTGAAACTGTTGGAACCTTGGGCACAGAGAATTTTGGAGTTTCTGTGCTGACAGGAACTGACCCCCAAGCAAACACTGCATTGACCTGAGGCCTTGGAAGAGGCTTCCACAATTGAATGACAGCACTGGGATTATGGGTGTGCAGTTTGAATAGAAGTGTGTGATATCACAGGGTGGAAAACTTAGAGTTTGAGGTTTTAGAATATAGTAATATATATAAAAGCAAGATGGAGGTTTTAGGGTGCAGGCTGAGTCCTTCTCTTTCACCTTCTTCTTCATGGGTCTGGGTGGTATTTTGTAACTGGATAGAAAAATCCACATTGCACACTACAGGTGGTTGGTTAAAAATAAAAATAATTTAGGTGTCATTTTGTAATTGGACAGTTTACCCTTAAAAGGCCTTGGAGAGAGAGAGAGAGATACAGCTCCATTTTTATTTTGTTAGCTTGAAGTGCTGTAGCACTCTCAGCTTGTGGGACTGTAATAGAGATAAGAATTAATAAACATCTGAGTCTGAACACAAAATATCATCTCTAGCATTTAATCCTGACTCTGGCAAAAAAGATAAAAAAGCAGGGTCCTCAAACCCTTGGCACAAACCATGACATTTTAAAAAGTGAGACTCAAGGTTTTCCCTCTCTGAGTGCCCTTGTCTGGGCAGGGTGAGTGTGGAGTGAGTGAGGTTGGTCTGTGTCCTTCAAAACTGTGGGAAAACTCAAGAGATTTCAATTTTCCTGTTCCCTAAATGAAAAAGTTTAGGCTCCAGTGCAATATTGCACGTGAATGATTTTATGTTCAGCACTATGATGATGCAAGCCACAGCAATGTGGAATGCTGCAATAGACAGATGTAGATGATTATTTAAAATGTTTTTGTAATTAAGTTGCCCAATTCCATTAGCTTATAAGTGTCTACTACTCAGCATAACTAATAGGAATTTTATGGGGAATCAATTAGGGTGGGAAAGCAGATTCTCTGGCTCTTATGATCTGGAAAGATAAGAATTCAGGAACAGAAATAAAGTTTCTCATTTCCCCCAGAATTCAAACAAATTATACATCTGGCTCAAGGAGCAGTTACGAATTGTGGCTTTTATAGAAAAGCTGTTTGGAAAAAAAACCCCTCATACTAAACCCAAAACCTTAAATCAATGAAAGTACCTATTAGATAGGATGGAACAGCTTGGGTAACATGACCAGAAGAAATGAAATTCATAATTACAATATTGGAGGGCTTGTAGCAATGGCTGGGAACAAGCAAATTGCTCATGGAAAGCTTCTCAGAGCTGGGATTAGAGTAATGGATGCCTTGAATTAGACTGATTTAGGTACTTAGGGTGGAAATGCAAGCTCCCAAATACACTTAGAAGAACAGGGTGTAGTTATGTGGAATGACATAATTGCTCTTTCATTGCTAAGCTGGTTTTTGAGGTGTGGGAGAGAAATGTAAGAGGATTTATAACAGTGAGTTGGGAGCTGGGATCCTGTCACAGCCAAGGCTCTCTATGGAAATTGGTGATGTCAGGGAAAAGCTGGCCAAAAGCAGGAAAATAATTTTATGTGATGTGGGTTATCTTCCTTTGTCTGTCCAAATGAATTCTGTGGGAGATTACCAAGACGGAAAATTCAGCACAGGCTGTCAGATTGATGATTTCTGAGGATCTCAGCAGCCTGTTTGAGCTCGGACTCTAGACCAAAGAGATGATTTTGAAATTCATTAATATTACTTCCACTGGGACTGGCTTTTCTCAGCATCAGGGAATATTGTACAGACAGGATCTCCATATCACTTTTCTGGTTTTATTTGTTGTAGTGGTTATTTTCTTCCCTCTAAGATGTGCTGCTGCCAGAGTTTTTCTTTCTTTCTTTGATTTTGCACTGTAGATACCCATAATGTTGATTTGCCAAGTTCTGACTTGCTGCTGTGATGCAGAATGAACAAAAAATAGAAGATATTTCACTGAAATAATTAATCTACTTGTGCCACAAGTTAAACTTTAAATGATCTGACATTGAATATGGCTGGTGGTATTGCCTGATGGCTTCTTATTACTAAATGTTGCTTCTACTTCAAAAAGCCATGTGAAAAAAATTGTATTTTACTGCAACCATGTTTGAGCTTTGTAATGGTAGCAATAATAAGAACACTAAGAACAACAATAATAAAAAAACCCCAATATTTCTTGGTGAATATCTTATTTTCTGCAGTAGCTTTAATTTCCCCACAGTTCAGAAACTTTTGCCTATTTCCTTTTTACTTTGTTATATATTATTATCTGAAAAATGCTGAAAAGAAGTAAAGCAATCATGAAGTAACAATGACCTTTTAATACCTTATAATTGAATAACTAGAAATAAATGAACATCTCTCTTACGGGTTCTTCATACACAACACATACGCAGTGCTGAAGGAAAAAGAAATTACTGTTGCTGGTAAAGCCAGCAAGAAATATCATTAAAAGTTTGGAATTTTTCCAAAGATTCTTCAGAATGCCACTAGCAGCAACCCAGGGATGTATAGCTGAAGTTTTGTCTTTGTTTTTAATTCCTGGAGGACTTTAAGAGAAAGGATCATCATTCGTTCCCTCTATAAAAAAAAAATAAAAATTGAGTGAGTGAGTGAAGATGTTTAGATACAGAATTGTTCTCTCTGAGGTTTGTTATGGGTAGAAATTAAGCCTTTTTCATTTATTTCAACTTAAAACCCTTGCTGCTGCTCATTTTATACAGCAGTGGATTGTTTCCTGTTCACATGGCTGTTCCAAAGATTACTTTTTCGCACCTCCACAGATGCTCCGACCTGGAAAGCAGCCACAGCAGTCCCAGGATGTCTCGAATTTCACCTGATCCTGATGTGCCTCTGTCAAACCTCAAAGTGTGCCCAGGAGCAGTGTCAGTGCCCTCCTCCTCCAGTGCTGCCCGCTCTGAATCCACAGGGAGAATCCAGAATCTCTGGAATCCAGAGAACAGGTTTGATATGCAGGGACTGTGTAACAAATTCACCAGGAGAGACTTTGACCTGCACACAAGAATTTTGTTCTGGAGCAGGCAGGAAAGCTGAGGTGGTTTCAGTGCAGCGTGGAGGAACCAAGTTTGGGATGGGATTTTATTTGAGAAAGCAGAGAGAGGACTGACAAGAAGGTTGATAGAAATTTTATTCCATTAAGTTCACACTGAATTTCTGCACTTAGAATTGGACATTTAAAAAATATTGGGCTGTCCAGTAGCAGATCTTCAGAGCTTTCTCTTCCCAGGCCTTGGAGAGGAACATAAAGGCTGCAGGACTGTGCATGTCCAGCAAGGCAGCTGCTCTGGGACAGAGCCACTCCCCAGCTTCTGAATCTTCTGACATCCCTGAAGCAGAGAAATGCAACTCAGCAGCTGGAGATGGAAATTTTAATTAATTGCTGCAAAGTAATTAATAAGCAAAAATTTCTACCTGTGCCATATGTCTGGTTTGCCAGTGTGTGAACCTGCAGGTCACGGGCACAAGCTGAAGTCAGCAGGACATTTTCAGTGCAGTTCTTTGATTTTGTTTAAGGATTAATGCTTTTGCTTTTTTATTTTTTATTTTTATTTCTTTTTCTTTGGTTCTTTGTTTGGTTGGTTGCTTGTGGCTTTATTTATTTGATTTTTTTTCCTATTTTGGAATAAAGAGATGGAAGGGTATTCAAAACACATGAAACATTTAGTGGGAAGCCACAAGCTGCTTCTTTTCTATTTCCATTTCCATGGGAGCAGTACAGGGACAGTACAGCAGACCTGGCTGTGTAGGGAAAACTCTAAAAATGTGGGAAATAACCTGCCTTTTGAAATTCCTGGAAGTATCCAAGGTTGGACAGGGCTTGCAGCAACCTGGTCTGGTTGAAGATGTCCCTGCCCATGTCAGGGGTTGGACGAGAAGACTTTACAGGTCTCTTCAAACCTAAACTATTCTCTGATTTTATGGACAGCTAATCATTCATTTCCTTAAGTGTTGTTAAAACTGGGGGGAAAACCAGCCCACTTTTGAAAAATTAGAGCAGATCCATTTGCCTGGAAAGTTTAATGTAGGAATGAAGAGACACAGGACCCAGCAAGAGGAGGGTTGAAGGAGGAGGTGCAGGATGTGCTGAGGATGGAGAGCAGGAATGGTCCTGTGCAGGCTCTCCCTAGCAGAGAGACATATTAATCTTGGTCAATATTAACATATTAATATTGGTTTTTAATTGGGGCATCTTCAACCAGACCAGGTTGCTCCAAGTCCTGTCCAGCCTTGGACACTCCCAGGAATCCCTGAGCTGTAAACACAGGATAATCAATATTCCTCCTTTAGCTCAATGCCCTGTTCTCGTGTTTGCTGCATGTTTACAAGGCACAGTGGAGGTGAAAGCTCTTATGGAGGTGATGAGTTTCCTGATTAATTGCCGTGAATAATTGCAGAGCTCGGTGGTGTTCCTGGCTCCTTTTAGGAACTCAGGGTGGCTGCTGCTCTAACAATGAGGGTGATGAACCATGTCAGAGCCAATTACTGCCTGTGAAGAGCTGGGGAAAGGCAAGTGGGAATTGCTAATCCATCACATGATTGCTATTGGTCTCGTTTATTTAGCAAGCAAGAGATTCTAGAATTCGCCTAGCAGATCATTCAGTCTTCTGAGGTTTAATTGCCATGATTTTACTTGTGTTAGGCTGAGTTGCACCAACTGATCTCCACGTGTTGTTATTTTTTGTAGAAAATTGTTGCTTGTCACTCTATTTCCCCTTTATCAAAAGAAAAAAAAAAGGAAAAGGATAATTTAATAATTGTTTTCCTCATCTTGCTTATCTCTTTCATTGGAGGGAATATTCAGGATAAAATCTGTAGGGTTGATTTGGCAAGAGCCTAGGAGCAGTTGCAGTAGTGAGGTTAATGCACAGCCTTTGCTGCTCCATTGTGTATTTCCAAACACGTGCACAGCACCCACAGATGAATCAACTTATTTTGCAAAGTGAAGCTCCATAAGAGCAGATATGGGAACTACTTCATGCAATTAATTTGGAGATGAATTAACGAATGGCACGATTGAGTGATGTTTGAGCTGCAGGGTTCTCATTAACATAAAGGCAGGCCAAGTTAATTAGAGCTCATTTTAAATGTTGAAACTGTGTTTTCCTTGTTCTCTTGAAATACAAAAAGTGTCCCAGTTCAGAAAGGTGATCCCCAGCTGGGCAGGCAGAAAGGACAAGTCAGGCTACACCACGACAGACACTGGTTCTGCCTTGTTTTTAATTTAATTTTTAATAGGTTGGCACTGAAGCAGCATGTGCTCACCTGAGAGAAGCTCTGCACCAATTGACATTGCTCTTTATTTCCCCTGCAAAATCAGCATTCAGTGATTTTTTTGAAAAAATCAACATTTATTACAGTCACATAAAAAGTGGAAAGATACAACTTTGCAACTTAAGAATCTCCAAATAATTTTTGAGCTACCTTTTACTGTGAAGCACATTCTTTAAATAATATAATTCAACTGAGGGATTGTTCTCCATCTTGAATGTGGGGGAAGATGAGATGAAGAAGATTTGTCTTTCTGATTATTTAATGTTTTACAAGCTGAGTACACCCAGAAAAAAAATACAAAATGCAAAAGGTGTGATACTGAACTTCACTCCTTGAGTGAATTTCACAGTGTAACTTGAAATAGAAAGTTACTGAAATTTTATTCAATAAAGTCCCCATTTAGGTGTGTCAAAAAGTAATATTTAGAAGAGTTTTGCTGAAGTTGTGCCCATTCCTGAATTGGGTCCCTTGTCAGTGAAATATTGCTGAGAGTATAAATATGTCACTGGCATATTTTAATCACTTCTTTCAAAATTAATGATTGTTGCTACCACAGATTTCATGGTTTGTTTGGGTTTTTGCAGTAATCATCTCCTTCTCTGTTGGGCAGAAGCAATTTATTCAACTGAGCAATCCATGGGAGTGACACTGATGAGTTGTCCTGTAGAAAAAAAGTGGACATATTTAAGTTTCCTTATTTTTTACAGTCGGGGTTTCTTTTGGTTTTGACATTCATTTTATTTGAGATATTGGATGAGCTCGGTGCTAAACCAGAGCAGAGACTGAGGGAGGTGGGACCTGGATACAGAGAAAAAGGAAAAAGGACATGGCTACAGAGAAATAGGGCAGCTGGACCAAAACCTGGCAGGCCAGCATGGAAAAAGGGGTGAAAGAGGTTTTATAACATTGTGCAATTACTAATATCTGGCAATTTCGACCAGAAGGGTGCTTTTTTTTTTAATTTGAGGTTGACTGAACCTGGTTTTGGCACTAGAAGATTTGATTGTTAATATTTTTCAAAATCTGTTAATTGTAATAAATGAGTGCAATTTCCTTAAAGACTTTTAGACACAGATTGTAGCTTTTTCTTCAGCTATCAGAGTGTTGAGCATGGCTGAATATTTTTGCTTGTCTCCTAATTCCTCATACCACCTCCTAATTCTTGAATTTCCTACTAATTTGCTACGTTTAATGTACATTATTTATTTTCAGGAGTGGTTTGAAGCTGCTGGTAGGGTTGGTTATGATGTTATATATATTTTCTAGGTTAACTCATGATTTCTCCTATGATGAAAGGTACAGGTAAGCTTCTTTCAAGAATTTGAAAGGAACCTTGTCAGCTGCTCCTTATCAGCAGCTTCTTGCTGTCCCTGCAGCTCTGCCCTTGGGATGCTGCTGGGAGACAGAAAAACCCCTTTTCTTGCAGTTATATTGTAATATAATTGTGTATTTTGTAAAGGCACTTCCAAACCGGAAGATTTTGACATTCATTTCGGTCTTCCTGCTTTCACTTCAAATATCCACTCCTCAGAGGAAGTCAGAATGCCCCTAAAGATTAATAGCACATTATTGAGCTGAAGGAATGTGATCAGTAGGGGTACAGTGTGCCACAGGGTGAATATGTGGGTGAAAAACCACTCCACTGATCTGACAGAATGAGATTTTGGGACCTTCAGTGCTTGTGTCGTGCCACTCGTTTTCAGCAGAGGATGCAGTCCTTGCCCAGACCAGGAAATCTAAAGCTGGTTTAAAAGTGAGTTGGTTTTGTTACACTTTGGGCCCTGTGGGAAATGAGAGAATGTGAAATGAGAGGTCTCAGCACTGCTATAATGAGATGAATTTCCTTGCTTTATTTTAGGTTTTATTTTCTGACCTTAATGGCTCATATTCTATTTGTTATCTACCTGCATGTGAGAAATGTGCTTAATCTCTTTTGAATTCCTACATTAAACCTTACTGGCTTTATCACTTAAATTCATGTTTGTTCGCTAGGGCAGCAGAATTGGTATTAACTATACAAATGGGTTTCTAGATTAGTGTTTTTGTTCTTTCCTAGTAAAAAATGTGAAATGGTACTTTTAGAGATCATTTGGCCTTCAGGGGTTTCTCTTTCTTTTTAGTGATCTTTATTACTTCAGCAGAACTGCAGCAGAGCCTCAATTTTGTCTTCAGTAGCACAGTCCTATTCCCTGAACTCCTATTTTGGACGGAATTGCATTAACATCATTTCTTTGAGAGCAAGAAAAGTAATAATTGCCCTTTAAGCTTTAATCAGGCTTTTCAATATGGCACAAATTGCTAAATTAATTGACTTTTTTTTTAAGATGCTGGACAAACCAACAAAGGTGACGATTGCCGAGTGAGTTTGTTTTACAAAGCCTTCCAACAAACTTTTTATGATGGAATTTTTATTTTGTTTTTGTTTCCTGCAAGTCTAGATCCTGAGAGCAGAAAAGGCAGAGTGAGAATAGTGAGGAAGATATATAAATATTCTTTTTTTTAAATTGAAATGCTTTAAAACTTTAATTAATGTAAGCCTTCTTAAATCCACTTTCTGTGTATCTTCCACCTGCATGCCCAGTTGATTAGGAAAAATCAGTGTTGCCTTATGCTGTGCCTTCAGAAGGAAGAAGTCATCCTGGAAGTTTTCCTTATGTCTGTGAGTCAGGAAATTTGACCTTCAAAGATGATCAAGGAAAATAAAATTGTAACACAGGACAGGGTTCATTTCCTGTGTAAAAAGCACTGGCACATAATTTTTTATTAGGGAAGGAGGCAGTGATTTCAGTTCACCTTCCCTTCATATTAATCAGTTGCATGTCAAAGCAACACAACATACAGAGAATATTGATTTCTGTCAGGTTGTTGTAAGTTGCACAAAAATGGGAGATTTGACAGATGTTAAATACCTCTTGATTTTTTTTTTCTTTGAGAAATCTCTCTGAACGCATTTGGAAATTCCACTGCTTCTCATTACTGCAGAAAGGCCAAGAGGTGATTATCCAGTCCATTAGAAAATGCTGCAATTCTTCCCTAACAGCATCACCAAAGTGAGTGAAAATGCACATAATAATTTTGTTTCAGTCAGTGACCACCTGCACATTGACAAGAAAGTGTCACATTTGCAGAGAGGCATTGCAGACCTGTGAAAGCTCTCCTGACACCCACCAGAAAAGAAAGAGATGCTGGAAAACAGAGATTTAGGGAGGACTGTGGGTCTGTAAAATACAGCAATTATTGATAGTGGTCTGCCACAGACAAATAGAAGTTGCTGTTTACAGTCATGCCTGAATAACACCCATTTTATATAAACACTGTTTTGTTCCTGACAGATGTGCTGTGCACTGGGGCTCTTGTTGGAATTGTGATTGAACTGCAGATTGCAATTCCTGTATTTTCCTACCTTACACTTGTATGGATTGTAAAATCCTGTGCTTTTAGGATATTGCAGTACCACTCTGCCAAATAAAGAATCCCACGGCCCACAGAACATAACCAGATAAATAAATTAAATATTTACACATCACACCCTGCACTCGTAGAATATCCAGAAGAATCTGGTCAGATATTTTGAAATCTGAAATCAGTCAGAAATCTGGTTTTGAACTCTGGCAGCTTGGAAAATCTACAGCTCCAGTCTTAATAGCTTATATTTAAAGTCTTGGATTGTATGATCTTAAGGGTCTTTTCCAACCAAAATGATCCTATGAGTTCAATGTTACCTGTTAAGATGAGCACATTTTTTAATGCTCTGTTCCTAAATTAAATTTACTTCTCCTTGCTGCTTTAACAGTTAATAAATCCCAGCCAAAAAAACCACATGCCAAGGCAAGTTGTATTGTGCATTTGAATTCAGTAAAGACTGGTATAGTTTTAAATATATATAGACATGTGTAGAAACATGTTTTATAGACATACATATTATTGATGTGCTGCATATCTGAAAATACATCTATTAACAGTGCACTGGGAATAAATTATTGACTAATGCCTTGTTTGGACCTTGGTACAAAACTCAAGGGAATGAAAAGGTTTTGTAAAATGTTACCCACCTAGAGAGGCCTTTCAATAGAACCTGATCCAGTATTGTGGAAAAACATCACCTCCCTTTATATAAGGTCTGGATAAATGTTCCAGTGCTCACACAGAAACAAACTGCTTGGAGGACAAGAAGTTAATTAGATTGGGACAACTGGGAATGCCTGCAGCCCTTTCTCTCTGTGCCTCTAGATGTGACAAAAACGTCAAATTCTTTTAGCTTTGCATCAGGAGCACTTTGTTAGAAGATCTTTCGTCCAGAGATATAAAAATGACAACTGCAGAGAGTGCAGTTGTCATTTTTGTATTTTGCTTCCAAGCCTCTGATCCTAGTGATGTTCTGTGCCTGCAACTCTGCATGTTGGTCAAGCCCTGATAATTTGGCAGAGCAATGCTGTGAAATTCTGCTCAGCCTCTGAAGCTGGAGCTGGCACTGGGAGCTCACTCGTTTGTGGTGCTTGGAGAAGATGCTGATAAACAAAGAGACTGATTTAAACTGGTTTGACATTTTAAATTATTGGTGTTAAATCCTCATTGATCTGCATGCTTGTGGTTTTCATTGAGAGACAAGAGCAGAATAACCTCTCTAAAGTTAACAGTGTTTCTAAGCCACCCCTAGAAATTCTGAGCTGTGATTTTGCTATTTCAATAATTTTCATTGTCACAACCATGTTGTTAAACACAACACAGTACAGGGAATTTGAATAAAGTAACAATTTTCCCTTAAAACTCAGTGACATAATGTAAAAGATGGGAAACCTTTCCAAACCATATTTTTCAGCAAAAAAAAAGTTGGAACAAGCTAGTTGATTCTCCCTATAAAAAAGGAGAAATATAACAATATACTGATTTTATGTTGTGCCTGGCAAATTTTGCAACAAAAAAGGTGGTGGTGTTGTTTTGGCCAGACCAGAGGGATCTTTGGAAACAGGAAAAAAATATGGACCTAACAGGAGATTTCAGAGAGGTCCTTGTGTCATATTTTTTGGTCATTTGTTAGAACGGTTAATGAATGTTATAATTAAAAGAAGATCCAGAAGCAAATTCCATGTGCCTCCCAGCCATCAAAGTCCTGCTTTGGATTTGGTTTTTTACTCACAGGAATTGCCAGCTGAGATTTCAACGTGAAGGTGCTTGGACACCATGGCAAAATTATTCTTGATTTCTGCTGGTGCAAGTGACCCAAATGTTCCACCCTGCAGTACAGTCATTAGTTTTTAGAGCTGTCAGTAGAGAACACAACCAGGAATCGAGCTTGGAGCATATTTGATGGAATCACACATGCTAAAAAGAGAAATGTGTGGGTTCAGCTCCGTTATGTTCCAAAACACAACCATGTGTTGCAGCTACTGACTAACTCGAGGGCACAATATTGTTTATGCACTGGATTTGGCATTTTTACACTTTCACCATATTGAACTGAATTGATTATATAAGAATCATAAAAAGAAATTCCATACACATTGAGGGCAGTGATATTAATAGCAAATATTTACTTCATTCCCTGTGATTTTGGGATTGTAATTCTGCTGTGTGCATGGTGTTGACATGAAAACAAGGTGATATAGATAATCATGTTTTGTTGCCATCTATCCCCAATCTGCTGCTCATAAAGGAACATTTGACTTAAATTTAATACATTCAACTGAATACAAGTATCCATTTTGAAAAAAAAAAAAAATTGGCTACTAGAATTGTATTGTATTTTGAAGCTGTTACAACTCTTGTCACATAATAAAGATGAGTGAATTAGAGCATTTGTTTTATTTTGGTGGAAAATGCAGAAAGGTGTTGGAAATTCTTGAGTCAATCATGCAGGCTATTGCTCACTCCCTTGTGATTTTTTAAAAAAGGTATTCAACAGTTGGTGTACCTGTTTTGTCTATTCTCTGTCCTTTCAGGCCAATATAAAACCCTGGCTTGTGACTTTTTTTCTGGAATGCAACTGAATTTCAGATTATTGGCTATTGTATTCAGACTGTCAGGTGCTGCAGTCATCCTGATGACTGAAGCTGAATGCAGATAAACAGGCTGTGAATTTTGACCATATAGAGTCTGTCTAATTTTCATGGATGTGAATTTTCAAACATGTGAATGTGGGTTTTTTGTCATGAATACACTCGTGACTCTTCATTCTGTGACACCTAGAGTGGACAACCCCAAAATTCTGAATTCAGCCTCAGCAGGTATTTCAAAACCCAACCCTTTTAAAGTCAGAACTCCTGACCTTGGAGCTGTCTGGACTCTGCCAGGTTTGTTTTGAGTGCCAGAACACCACAGCATGCAGGCATGACCCAGTCTCATCTCCTGCTGGGTCACTCCCGGGTCTGTGCATGCAGCCAGGAACATAAACCCCCAGCTGCCAAACCCTTCAGGAGAGGAGCTGGCTCTGCTCTGCCAGCAGGGACAGGGTCTGGCTGCACACAGTGCTGAGCTGCTCCCCCCTCTTTGAAGCAACTTGAGCACGAGGCTGCCATAAAAGTGATCATTTATATGGAAGAGAGGTGACTTTTGCCTCTCTGGGCAGATGAAAGAAAGCAGAATGAGGGCTCTCAGCTGGCTTCCCTCTGTGAAAAACAGTTGTAGAAGGGCAAGTGTCCAATGTAGGTAGGGAGGCTTTGACCTCCTGGAACTGACTCTGAGGCACTGCAGCTCTTTCATTTTGTAAAATATCGATTTTCATGTGCTTGGAACATCTGCACAAGAGCTGTGATGAAGTGATCTTGTTCTGAGGAGCAAAAGCTCATCTTGGCTCAAGGGAGGAATCCCAAGGAAATGGAGTTTCCCTGTCCTTACCCATGAACAGGAGTGATCCAAGGTAGAAACGGGCATATTGCTAACGTGAGGATGTTGCCAAAAAATAAAGATTTGTGGTGTTTTTCTGTGGCTGGTTTAGTAACAAGACATTTCTGCACTTCCCTCCTTGCTTTGCCTGCTATTTTTCTGAAGAATGTGCAAGTCTGTGATTGCATGCTGCCCATACCAACAGCTCCATACTTCACACGAGTTCAAACTCACTTTCCCAGGGCACCCCAATGGTGATGAACATTTTAGGGACCATGGACAAGTAATTTCAAGTTCCCTTTTCACCCCTGCAGTCTTAACAACCAAATTCAGTCTCGGCTGATCTTCACAACTCTATAAGCAATTAACTGGTCTTTTAAATCCCTTTTCAACTTCTTTCCAGTCTCTGTAAAGCTCTTTCTCCACTTAGCAGCACTTAAGCATTGTCAGTAGTTAAAATAAAGGAACCACAATAATTATCTTTTTCTTTTCCTTGCTGCTTCCAAGAGTGGGACAAAAGGGGTAGGTTTTACATTCCTGAGTCTGTGAGCAAAATTATAAGGGAAAGATTTTGCTACAAATAAACAAAGGATTGATTTTGTTACTGAACCCCCTTTGTGGAAGGGATTTGTCTGGAGAGGGAACCTGGAGGATGCTCTCTGTACAAGGCCAGACAGCCCTCTCCACTTCTCTCAATAATTAGCCAGTTCAGAAACTTCTCCTTTTTGACCATATGGCACAGGAAAACAATTTGAATGATGAAAAACCCGGGGCCAATCCCGTTCCACCAGGAGGTTCTGCTGTTTTCATGATGGCTTTGGCTTTTTGTGCAAAACTTCTCCTCAGTGACTAATGAGGTTCTTGCAGCTTCTGATGTCACTGCTCTTTTTGTGGGTGTCAAAGCACCTCCTGCAAATGAAGTGCTTTTCTAATCATCCTTGCTATGTTATTTCTGTCTCTTCTGATTTTTTTTTTGTTCTTAATTTTTATGACTTGGCATTAAGATAATTGGACTGTTGATAAGTGTCTGCTATTAAAAAAAAAAGGGACTGAAATGAATCCTGTCAGGTATCTGCATATTATAGGCAAATAACTCCTGCATTTATTACCAAGCTGGGCTTCCCTTTATTATTTGGAGACTTGAGTCAACAAGAGATGGCAGGAGCTTCACTTCTTTAATCCTGGGGGTTTTTGGCTGGGATCTGCTCAAGCTGAACCTTCTTTTCAGATCTATCCTTCCTTCAGCTGTGTGTGAGGATATGACACACATCGTGCTCAAAGTTCTGAAAACCCTTCTTGGTCAGAAGAGGTTGTTGCAGAAAATGTTGATTTTGGGGGTATGCAGGGATTATAATGTAAATTTGTTTCTCAAGACTCCAGGGTTTATTGCCTCATCCTTTGAAGTTGGGGCAGAGCTCGTAATTCATTGCTTTTTTACCTTTTAATTGTGCTTTTAAGTGTTTTTACACCTCCCAAATGCTTTGGGGATTCTCAAACTGAGAAAAGCTCTCTGTTACTGGAAAATTTGACTTTAATGCAATGAGCAGCAAGTCATTAGAAGCTAAAAGACCAGGGAGGAGGAGGAGATCAGGTGCTGATCCTTTGTGACTTGAATGGAGCCTGGGGGAGCTGGGCTGGTTCCAAAGGGAGAGTGGAGAGGATCTGGTGTTGGCAGCAAAGCTGAGATGTTTGGAAGGTGCAGTCATGTAACACACCGTGGGTGGAAGAGAAACTTGTTTTAGGGAAAGGAGTGGTTTACTTGTCATCACAACCTGGGGCAGGAATCACACACCTTCAAATGTGATCATTTTTGTAAGATTTTTATAAGATTTTTGTATTTTTAGAGTGCTAAAATATTTTTGTGTGAATACAAAAGCCATCATTGAAGCCACTGGAGAATGAAATCCTCAGAACGGTAGATGTGAGGGCAAAAGAATGGTAAATCTGAGAAAATAAAATTTAAAAATATAAAAACTAAATAAAATTCTTTTCTAAACCAAAGAGTGATTCAGAAAAAATTTAAACCATTTCCATTAGTGGGCTATGAGAAATGCACCAGCTGAACAGAAAAAATATATTGAAATGTAGCCTTGACTTTATTTTGGCAGGTAGGTAGAATGTGTTGATAGATAAATACTGTATGACTTTGCAGATAAATCAGATATAAAATATCAGCTGGTTTGTTTTAAACTGAGAAGAAAGTGGACACTGAGGAGTTTAATGATTATGAACGTACATTCAACAGAAGGTGAATGCTTCAGAAAAACTGTAAAGACTTTCTTGTTTTAATAAACGGAAAGCTTTCCCACAGAATTTGCCACAAACTGACACTGCTCTTCTCACAGTGTGATTTTTGGTAATTATCTCTGTGCAGAATAATCATCAGCTGCTCAAGGAAAGAACATCCGAAAGAATTAAGCCTGCAAAAATCTTTGCAGAGTGACTTTGCTTCACCGTACTTAAGATTTCCTTGATGTGCTGTGCTGAGCTTTTATTGCAATGTGGGTAATTACTGTCACCCTGCCCAGAGATGTTGCTCTTAATACATCACTTCAGTGGCTAAATTAACAAGTAATGTTACGATTGACATTTCTTTTTGAAAAATAATTAGAACTCAGCCTAAGATTTAATGAGCCACGTGCTAGAACTGCCCGTTGTTTGTTTTTCTACCCTGCATAGGCTAAGGAGATTGTACTAAAAAAATTAAAATTGTGCAATACAACCCCAGAAAGAATCTGGAGTCAGCTCTCAGATGGGGATTTTTTGGGTTTTGTTGTTAAGTGTATTTTATATGGTTTTTTTTTTTTAGTTTTTGATGCAGCAGCATAAAATCCCTTTGGGCTCTTTATAAACCTCCCCCAAATTGCTTTTATAGAGAACAAACCCATACCCTCAAACCTTCAGATGTCCTGCTGAGATAACTTGACAATTATACTACATCTGAATAGTCTATCATCATATAAAGTATATTTTATCTATATCTTGAGATTTATAACCAGGGAGGTTTTTTTGTTTTGCTTAAAGATGTATGGACAATGCTTATTTAAGCTGCTTTGGATTCTGAGGTGCAGTCACAACCTCAAAAAATAGTACATAACAATTTTAAATTTAAAAGTGGTTAATTGTGCATTTACTGGTATTCTAATCAAGCTGCTAATGGAAGGCTGGTTTTCATTTACACCTTTTTTCTGAAATCAGGCTGCTCTCACTTTAGTGAGAAAATACGACTCTTTGGAAAAAAATCCCAAACTCTTTGGGAAAAAAAAGCCCAAACAAACCCAAACTGACCCCAAATCCCTTCTGCTCAATAATTGCTGAGAGCAAATTCATCCCAAGCATTTTGAGAGCTGGGAAGATGCATTTTGGCTCCTGAGCCTTTGTGCTGATGCTCAGAATGTCGATTATATTCTAAACCTCCCTTGTGTGTCAGAAGCTTTGATATCTCGAGCTCTTTGATCTCTAGAAAGCCTCTAACTTGAGGATAACTCGTGGAGTTGTTTACAAACCTTACAAGATAGATTCTCATGTTCTATTATCCTCTTAATGAGCCCAGCCTTCTTCCCCAGGCAGGGATCAGGTCTGGGCTGTGTTTGGTATTGTGGAGTGCATCTTAAAGCTTCTGCTGTGATGTTTTAGCTCCATGAATTGCTAAAATCTACAGAGAGGAATATGATAGTTATAATTTATGGTTTGCAGGGGCTCACAGAGTTGTCAGTCTATCCAGTTTCATCAAGTACAAACCTGTGTTTTCCTACAGAAGTTGCTCTCAGTGCTGATATTGTTACTGCTCTAGTCTTAGACTGGCCTGGCCCTATGTGTTTAGACAGAGTCAATGGCAAAGGTGAATTTTTTACTTTGTTTTTCAGGTTGTATAGCAATTCTCCCTGTAACTTAGTATTACTAAGCTGTGCAGGTCTCTTTGTGAGACGTATCTCTCACAAATTTTCAAGGATATGTTCAATAAGAGTCTGTACTTTGACAATTTATTTGGCCTAAACCAGAAATCTAGTCCTAATCTAATTGATATTCGGCCAATGGAAAGCACAAGCAATGAGTTGTGGTGAGAAAAAACAATGTTCTGCATAAATCTGAATTATCCACGTGACCCATATAGAATCCACCCAACTGGCACAAGCTGCCATCAGATTCCAAAAGCTGGGAGCAACTTCACTTAAAAAAAAAAGGAGAAAAAAAAAAAAAAAAAAGCTTTGTGCTTTGCTCTCCTGGTTTTATGGATTTTATGGTGGATTTTATACTTTGGACCTTCTCAAGCAGCCCCAGTGTCAAAGCACTGAGAAATGCAGACCTTCAGGAGAGGCTGAAGTGCAGCTTTCAGCTGCTGTAAGAGTCAGCCTTCTAAATGTGGAGAGTGATTTGGCTGCCCCAAAGCACACCACCTCTCAAAATGGAATTGAATTTAAATGTACTCAAGAATGACTCCTGCAATGTGCTGCTCAGCCCCCTCCTCTCCATCTGTAGCTGGTGGGAGTTGAGCTTACTCAGAATTTTGCTGAGGATGCTTAACACCTTGCAGATGTTTAAATTTGAATGCCATTTGTAATAGGATATAAATAAAGTAATACTGGCTGGCTGAAAAATGTAATATCTTGGAAAGCAATGCTGAAAATCTGTATGAGACAAAATGGGGAGTTTCAAAAATTTCAGCTGCTTTTAACCTTCTTTTTTAGATGGAATTTCAATATCCGCGCAGTTTCTTGTGAGATTTCTTTTTAAAAATAGGCTGGGTGCAAAGTAACCCTTTGTTCTTAATCGAGTAAAGAATTGTTAATTGTTTTAGATGAGCAGATCCTGAAGCAGGACAAAGTTGGATGAAGCTACCAAGGGGTGGATGTGTCTGCACAGGTGTGAATCTGCAGCATCATTCTCCATGTCCCCATCCAAATAACAGAGATCTTCCAGGCTCCCCATCTTTGTTTGCCCACCACTGGACCCACTCCAGAAGTGAATCTCCCAGGAGAATCCTTTTATTTTGTTATTTTCACAGTGACAGCAGCAGCAGCTTGAGGGATGCTGAATACAAACACTTGATTTGCAAGGGAAGGTTTCTGTAAGTGGTGATTTGATTGCATGTGGTGGCAACAGTAAATACATCACTAATGGGAATGAATCCTCCCTGGAAAATAATTTTACAGCTCTGTTCCACAATGCAACCAAAAATGCTGTAAAGCTCTGCCCTGAGTTAATAATTGAGAATATTGCTGAAGAATAGTGAGAGCATTTTCAAGGAAGATGGATGTTTGCTGTAAACCTGACATCATTTTATAACTTGTAGACGTGGGTAGTCCCTGAAGTATCTGCCTTGCAAATATGAGCATGGGTCAAGAGGAAAGAAATGAGAGAGACACAGCAAGTGCTGTGTAAGACTATTGCCCCTGGCATGAAATATTCATTGTTATCATGAGCTATATTCAAACCAAATGAGAATGCGAGACCTTTTACTTGTCTGAAGTTGGAAATAAATTTGTTTTGTGGTTTGGGTTTTTTTGCACTTTTTTTATCCTTTTCTTTTGTCTGCTGGTGTAGATTTGTAAATGCTTTGATGTATGCACTACACAAGATTTTAAGTTTGTGGTGTGGTAAGGTTGGGTCATATCTGCCAGGATTAACCAGTGATTAACGTTCCCCACCCATAATCTGTCAAAGCAAATGGAAATGATGCTGTTGACTTCACTGGGCCCTGTTTATTTATGCATGCTCTAAAGGGCAGAATGGATACCCGGCTCCTGTGCTTTATTTCTAAAGTTTTAAACCAATCTCTTTCTAATATCCCTAAAAGTCACCTCTTTCCATTAAAGAGGGTGAGTTACTGGCAAATAGAGTCATGACTAAGAAAAAAGAGGATTTACAAATGGGCTTGTGGAGAATGATAGAAAGCTGGTGTTCACAGATCACTCACAGGGCCAGCCAGGGCAGCTCATTATGTCACTGGAAATGTCCCTAACAGTGCTTGCAGCTTTATCCTGAGCCTGATTGAACTATTTCCACACCTTCAGTTCTCTAAACGGACCTTGAAACAACTGCATTAGATCAAAAACTAATTGAAGCTGGGAAAATGATGTGAATATCACAGTCCCTGGAAGTCCCAGCTCTCAATTCAAGTTCTAGGATCTGCTGCATCACCCAAGCCCTGATGATGTGAGGAGAAACAGAGCAGGAAAGGTGCTGCAGGACTGATTAAAAACAAGCAGTTAATGAGCTCTTGTTACAGAGAAAGGAAAGAGCAAGAACTCTGCTTGACCCACAGAGGGATTCTTTTCAACTTGCCATTTCCCAAGCCAGTGTAATTCCCTGGTCTCTCCCCAGCATTTTGACCATAAAATCCACATTTATTTTATGATAACTCTCTTTTTTCTTGTTTTGAGAGAAAGATGTAAAGCACTCCAGAAAGTAAAAGCTATAACAAAGCATAATAAGGTCTTTTGAAAAGTTAGTTGAAAAATTATTTCATTTGACCCAAGGTCTAAAATTATTAGGAGTGGTGAAAAGCAATTACCACCATAGTGCTTTTAATTTGATTCACAAAACGTGGAGGCATGGTTTCATGGTAATAAAGAAATCAATGTATAGTTGCTGCAGACCATGACATTTTCAAAAGTAATTCTATTTTCTCAAAGTGAGATAATATTGTTTCATTCTCTTCTCTTCAAATCATCACCCAGAGCTGTGTCAGGCATGTGGGAGTCAAGATCACTGTTCTCTATTGAGTGTGAGAGATGAAAATACATCTTGGAAATCTTTTTCCACTGTCATTTCTGAGAGTGGCAGTGCCCAGTGTCTGTGGGCTGTGTCTCATCGTGCTGCCTCAATTCGATGTCATGCTATTGAATGTCACAATGTCACAGTGTTCTCCTCCTTAACACCTACTCCTGTTTCGGGACTGTATTGAATAGAGGGGAGCTATTCTTCTCTTTATTCAAAGAGATTTGAGTCTCTTTTCTCTGCTGGAAGGCACCAGCTGCACAGGCCCTTTTGTTAATCATGAAGGACATTGAAGGAAAGGTTGTGCAGAAAACAGAATAGCTCTCAATCCCCATGGGCTGAAGCTGGGACCCTGGAACATTCCAAAATTTCCACCATTCCCATATTTTCCCTATAGTTTCCCTATAGTTTCCACTCATATCACTGCAATATTACCTTTTCCAAGTGCTGTTTGATTGGACTGTGGAAATTATCAATGTTATGGCCCAGCATGGTAGCCCAAATTACAATAAACTCTCAAATGTCTGTTTAATGACGTTAATATTAGGGTGTGATGTTACTATATAAAATTCCAACTTTTGCTCTCTGCTATTCACCTTTAACATCCTCCTTCTGCTCCCAGGCAGCAATTTCACTGGCAGGGCTGCCACAATATTCCACACATTTGTGAAATCATTTTGTCTTAACACAGCTGAGCTCTCTGAAATTAAAATGATGGCTTGTGGCACTGAATATGAGACTAAAATGCAAGACAGAAAGCACAATGATTTATAACTACTGCTGCAGGTGGAAACTTCCATGGAGCCAAACTTTGCTGATCTTGATTGGTCTTGATTTGATGGGCAAAAGGGCCTTGATTTCCTTGTACAAAACTATTTTTAATGAACACAGTGAAAAACCTTCAAATGTTTTAGGAGATTTAATGCTTGATGTCTCAATAAATTTTTCATCCAACCACCATAAAAATATAGTTTAAAATACCACTCAAAGTCCTTATTCTGTGTTCTGACTTTTTGCCATTCTAATGGCATTTTT
This sequence comes from Pycnonotus jocosus, assembly GCA_013400435.1. NCBI lineage: Eukaryota > Metazoa > Chordata > Aves > Passeriformes > Pycnonotidae > Pycnonotus > Pycnonotus jocosus. Next base: position 26,711 of record VWYP01016667.1, on the reverse strand, counting down.
TTTCCCAACAAGCTAAAGGTTAAAGCTCTTATTAAAACTGAATTCTGTAACAGGACTTTAATCATAGTGCTGCTGCTTTGATGCTGCAATATAAATAATCACCACTGTGACAAATTTCACATTGCTGCTCAGTGAGTGTTGCAGTCACTTATTCCTGCTAACTTGTTCTTATTACATCCTGCTGGCTTGTTTTTGTCATAATCTGCTGTTATCTAGGCAAAGTCCCATCACTCTTGCTGTATTTCACAGGGATATCCCAACTCCCATATAAATCTTTTTTTTTTTAATATATTAAACCAAAGTTAGGTGGCCTCCAGCATGTATATTTTTTTTGATCTATTGGCAACCACAAATCTCCTTAAAGGTGATGCACATTCTGGATGTCTGTCACTTACTTGAAAGTAATGAACAATTAAATGAGTCTTAGATGAAAAAGGCCAAGGGATTGTCATCATGTAAATGCTGGGATTGGAATTTAATGGTTTTGCAATCTCCTTTTGCCTTCCCACCCCTCAGCTCCAGCACTCTGTGGAAGAGGTGTCAGTGATTAGAGGAGAAAAACCAGGGAAGCAAAAATAAACCTGGAGAGCAACCAAGGGAACAATAAGAAACTCAATTTGTGTCATGGCCTTGGGAGAAAATCTACGGATGGAATTTAATTTTTAGGGAATTTTTGGATGAAAAGTGTGGTTGGAATCACAACAAGAAAACTCTAATGTTTCCTGTATCCAGCAAAATAAATGTTTCTATTCATAGATTTTCAGTCAGCTGAGAGGGGTCAGATAAATATAATTTGCTTTAAAAAAATGTTTTCCAAATAGAATTAACTCACACATCCTTCATGACTAAGCTAAGCCCTTGACAGGAGATGTGGTCCCTCAGTGTGAAATTCCAGGTTCACTGAAACAAACCCACCTTTATCAACTTATTTAAATCTTGGGGGGTTTTTTTAGTTGAACTGTTATCTCTCAGAGGACAGGCCTTTCTGGGATTATTGTGTAAAATACAAATTTAAACTGTTAATGATATTAAAAAATGAAAAAAATATTTTATTGCTTTGCACTTGTATTCCATAAATAGTTCATTTATGGTTGGGAACCTTATTCCTATGACTCTGTGATCTTTTTCATCTCCGAAACAGGAGAAAACACTTTCTAAAATTTCTGTTTGCAAGAATTATGCTCATTGCTTTGAGCTGGGTTATCTCTAGGTTCATTGATTGTGATTGTAGTTATATTTTATATTTATTGTGATTGTCTCCAACCAGACTTTTCACAGGAAAAAAGGAGTAAAATCTGATGCTCAAGAAGTTTGACTCCCATAGTCTTTGTATGTTTATAAGGACAACCTAAGGGCCAAAGAAACTCTTTTTTTGTCTGTGCCCTCATTTCCACATGCTTTAATTAGTGCCATGATATTATGAATTATTTGATTTCTTAGAAACTGCAGTTGTGTAATTTTGATAAAAAAGACTCTCAGTTTTCAGAAAACTGATTGATGGGTTCTAACTTTTACTTGGTTCTGTGAACAGCAAGCTGTCATGTTAGCCCTAAAGGGAACATAATTTTTGCTTTAGATTTACTACAGTATCAAAAAAAGAAAGACAGGACTTTCAATATTAGGAAGAGAAATGGGAAAAAGCTGCACCTAATATTTCCTGATTTTGAAGGAAAAAGGATAGCAGAAATAATGAGGAAATTATAGCAAGTAATAGGGTAATAATAATAGAAAAATTTAGTGGGCAGTAGATTTATATGTTTGAAATTGTGTTTCCTTCATTCTGCTGGGGTTGTCCCCAGCTGGGGTCAGTTTTATGTGTAGAGAGCAATAATGTAATGATTATTGCTGTTAACAGGATCCAAAGAGTACCAAAAAGGAGAAGACAACAGGTACACTGAGGCCAACAGGTCAAAAGGAGATTTGGGTATTTTCTAAATTAAAAAATGATTGTCAAGTGCTAAGCAGCACCTGCCAATCAAATGTGCAGGGCAATGTTACTGGGATTTTTTTTATTATTATTTTTTTTTTTTTGAGCTTGCTACCTTAACTTAAATTGGAATGATTGGTTTCAGCCCAATTGAGTTATGCCACTCTACCTTTCCAAATCCAGAAGAGGATGAGTCTGTTTTATATCACATTTTCCAGTGCTGGTCATGGCTGCTTGATCAGTTGAGTCTGTTTGGCTTCCTCAGGAAAAGGAATTTCACTTTTTTTTGTGTCCTTTTAACCAGTTAACAAGAAATCACCAGGTCAGGTTCTCTGAATTAATGGAGCAGTTAGAAAGTGTGAATTCTGTAGCCTACTTTCCCCTGAATAATCAGTTATTTTGGCATTACACAGAATTCATCTTCCTACCTCTTATTTTGGGGTTTTTTACAATGCAGTTTAGTGTTGCTCATCCTTTGTTATGGTGAACAGATCAAAGAAAGGACAAGACTGGGCTTGTATTGGAGAAGAAAACAGACAAAACCTCATCTCTTTTAAAGCAGATTTGCCCTTATTTCTATTGGAAAACAGAGATTTGAGGCTTTTGTGCCTCAGAAATCTTTTTTCTGTTTGTTCCTAGGGGGTGACTCTGGCTTTGTTCATGCTCAGCACAGCTCTGTGGTACTCTGACAACAATTTGATGAATTTATGGTTTTGTTTTCATATTTTGCCTCCACTGCTCTTTCAGTGATGGTTCTGGGTGCCAGAAAATGGGCATTTGATTCTTGAGCCAGCTCAGTAGGAATGTGTCTGATAATTGGAATTACAGTGGTTTGCAGAGACGTTGTGGGGATCTGGAACAAAATAAAAATACTGCCAGTCTGGGATATCTGGAGGAAAATAAAGTAATTCTGGTTATGTTTAGGCATGGTTTCACCATTGTGAATTCATTTCACCAATAAATTAATGGATTTAAACCCTTTGCCTCCTGGGCCTGGCAGTTTTAACACCCAGGTGCAGGGGGTGTCTGCCCTCAGCTGGGGCTCTGCCTGGAAAATAATTCTGGTCCAAGGGGGAGTTCAAAAGCTCCTTTTGAAGGACATTTCCTCATGGAGGTTCTTTGAAATTCTGAGGAATTCAAGTGATGAAAGGTGGCTCTGGTCTGTGAGAGGAGGCAGATGATTGCTTCAAGTGTGCTTGTCTTTGTGAGCTGTGGATCTTTCAGCTGGTGCATTGACTAGGTACTGCCACAAAATGTATTTATTAAAAATGCAATACAAAGAAAATCAGTTCTTTTAAGCTATAAAATGCTGATAAAACCTATTAAAGATCAGAAGAATAACACCTTTCTGATCAAAGTGTGTCTTGTGGGTGATGGGCTCGTGTTCCAGTCAGTACTTTGTTATTGGAATGAAGTTATTTCCTGCAGGAAGAAAAGTCTGAAGTGACAGATTTGTTAAATCTTTGGAGGTTCCAGTGAAAGCTGGTTACAGATTATTTCTTATGAGTAGATCATGAGGGAGAGTAGGATTTTTCTTACTCACTGGTAATCATAATCAATAGCCCCAATTTTTCATTCAAAGTGCTGTTTATCCAAAACACTCAGCAAGGTCTTTCTTTTCTAAAATCTACTACAGAACTATTTTTCATTGCAACTTGTTCTGATAAGGAATTTTATCTTGGATCAGAAAAATGCAGCTGAGCAAAAAACCTGGTTGTGGTGGGCTCAGTGTGTGTATAACACTCATGCTGCATTAGAAGAAAAGATATTTTGGTGAGAAAAACAGTGATTGGAAATGTTTCTCTCAGCCCTAGAAAAAATTATAGGGTGTAAATTGTCTGTGAGATGACTGATGGCTGCTCTGCACAAAGCTCATAGCTGAACACCTAGGAAAAAAAATCCACCTTTCCTCTTTGACATGTGTCAAACCCAACATGTGTCCCTGTCCCTGTTGAGCACTGTTGTTCTGACCCATTAAAAATAACTTCAAATTTACTTCACTGCTTCTTTTGAAAATTCTGTTGATATTTTCTGCTCAGAGTTTTATCCAAATTCTGTTTGGTTTTGATCAGCCCAAGTCCATTTATGTGGCTACAAACTTTCTCAGGTTTCAGAGCAGGTTGTTTTTGTAAAAAAATCCTGTTGGCTTCTCTGACCAGCACTGTCTGTACTGATGCATTGCAGATATTTATAAAAATCAGAAAGCCATCATATTTCATCTTCACTTGCTTGTTTTTTTTGACTCCTCACGCCTCTTCAGTGTTTTCCTTCAAGCTGTACCTCCTGTAAACACATAAGTATATGTGCTCTGTATTTTAAACTCTTCTGCTGTTTATTTGATTTTATGGATGCTTTTGTAGTGTCTATTTTTTCTCCATTGAAAATCTGTTGCGAATCTCCCATTTTTCTCAAAGATCCTTCACAGTGTTGTGCTGCATCGAATACACAATATGTATCTGGTGTCTTGCAAATCCATCTGAATTTAGGAAACCAAGCTGTGCTTAAATGAACAAACGTTTCTGCATGGTTTAAAATAACTTTTAACATCCTTTGAAGCAGCCATGATGGTTTCTGTACTGAAAATTCCTTCCCTGTATGATATTTGTCTCTTTACAAAAACAACAGCTGACAGTGTGGCCAGTTCCATCCTATGAATTTTCATAACTCTTTAGCTCTGGGCTACTGTGAGTGTTGTTTTTTTTTTAATCTCAAGCCAATCACTTATTTCTCAATATTTTATCCAAGTTGGGCTCTGGTATTGCCAATGTTCTGGAAGTTTCTGTCCTTAGCCCTGAGTTATTTTCTGTCTCAGTGTTTCCAGTCTCATTGTTAGTCTCATCTTGCTTTCTGTAGGTGGCAGCAAGAATATTGTTCTGCTGATGCTCTTTCATCTCTCATAGTGTTTGTCCCAGGCCTAACCCAAGGAGTGTACAAATAAGTGTTTTACTGCAGAGGAAACCCTCAGCAATGGGGGCTGGCCATGACAGGAACATGGGATTTTTCTGAAATCCATATTCAGAGAACAGAATTGCAATAGATCTTTCGCCTGAGAGGAATCCCTGCATTCTTTGAGTGGTTAGGATGAGTGAGAGCTCTTTGTGGCAAGGGAGCTGCATCCTATTCCAAAATCCTAATCTGAAACTCCCAGCACATCAGGGCCCTGGGGCATCCTTTGCCTCTGCAATGGCTCCTGCCAATCCCCAGGAGAGCAAAGAGGAGAGAGGATGAGGAATAGAAAGGGAGGGATGAAGGGCAGAACAGGTACCAGTGGATAGGGAATATCAGGCACTTGAGCCCTGCAACAGCTGCTATAATTTAGCACATTTCAGAGCAACCCTAAATTTCAAGTGACCCAGGTTGTTCCCTCGGTTCAGCAGTGTTCTGGATATTCTGTCCTGTTGCTCAGAGAATTAAAGAAGCAAGAAATTCTCTTTGCTCCTCTCTGAAGGTGCAAAGTTGTCTCTTGAGCACCGTGGTGAGAGGTTTGTGTGCTGAGCAGTTGGACCCCATTGCCCTTCCCACCACCAGCCGAACAGGCCCTGCTGTTTTTCACAACATATTTATCCTCAAATGCCCTCCACTGGAAATTCTGTCCTGCTCAGGGGATCTTCTTATTCCATCACCATTCCTTGGGGAAAAATATCAGGCTGGTCACCTTTGCTGAACCAATTCCCACTTGTTGTTCCCTGTTTTTTTCACTCAGGGTTGGGGTATTCACAGAAAACACCAAGGTGAGTGGGAATATAGATTTGCTGGAGGGCAGGAAGGCTCTGCAGAGGGATCTGGACAGGCTGGATTGATGGCTTAAGTACAATTGTTTTAGTCTCAAAGATTAAGTGAAAAACTGGATGGTAAAACATCTGCAAATTGGTGACATCACTTTGGGAACACTGCTCATGTAGCTCACAAAAAGTCACCCAAGACATCAGCTGAAACAGGAATTTTAATGGGAATTTGCATGGAAAGCAAGATTTCAGTTTCAGAAGTCATCAAACCTGAAATGTTTCAACTCCGACTTTGAAAACCCCAGACTGAGGGGATGATCCTACTGAGCCTTGGTAACATTTCACAGCAAGCAGGGATGTGAATTGTGGATGCTGTTCAGGAGGGGCTGAGTCCTTGGCCTAAGAACAAACTACAGACGAGTCTCAGCTCTCAATCTCCCTCCAGGCTGTCCCCCAGGCACTACAGAACAGTTCCAGTGCTGTCACTGAGGCAGGGAGCTTTCCTTACCTCTGTTCCTTCTCTTCCCACAGCAGCAGCCCCCTGGTGTGCTGGGCAGGGAGGGCTGAGGGTCAGAATTCTGTTTAATGTCCGAGACAGAAAGGTCCACTGAGAGGGAAAGTGGAGTAAAATAAGATATCTTTCTCCTTTTTTTTAAGTAAAAGGTTCTACCTCATGTCAAGAAAGATGATATTTTGTTCTCAGCTGCAGGGAATGCCTTGGGGAAGCAGAGCACTCAAGCTTTTAATTTCGTTTCCACTTTGCAGTGGGGGCAGCCTGCAGAGCTGGGCTGCCTTGGCATCCTGTGTGTGTGAAGGAATGAAGCTTTCTGCTCACTGCAGTGTGCTGCTGCTCTGCTCTCTGCCATCCTCGGGAATAAATGAGCAGCAGCAGCTTGGAGATCACCCTCATTTTCATCATGTGTGATATCTACCTGTGCCCTTCACACATTCATTAACTGAACCCTTACCTCACTGATGGTGAGTAAGCAATTCCCTTGTTTATTTGGCCATGGAAAGAAGGAAATGCAGCAATAGAGGACGAACAGTGTTGTGAAAAGTGGCAGAAAATGGCCAGCTTCTACCCACTGAAAAGACAAATGCTTCTCTCTATCCCCAGTGCCAAATACTCATCCCAGAGCACACTTGCAGTGGAGTGTGCCAACAGGAGCAGCTGTTTCTTCTGTCTACCATTGCTTTACTATCATCATAATTTAAACACTTTCTGTCACTGAAAGAGATACTGAAAGTGAGAATTGCTGCAGAAGTACTCTCCCAAACAGAGATTTTAATCCTAGTTTGCTCCATAATATCTAGACCCCATCTACAGATATATATATTTTTTTTTTTCAGAGGAAAAAAATCCCAGTAGCTTCTTTTCTTTCAGAGAAACTGTTGGTTTATGGGAGAGGGAATAAAGCTGCCTCTGTCACACACCAGTTTGAACCCACACTGGCTTGTTGCATATTCTGGTGGTGCACATATCTGAGTTTCAAACCAGGCTGGATTTTCTAGCTTTTGAGTTCCAAATTTAGATTTACACTTTTTTTTCTCTCCTTTCTGGTGTACTTTTACTTTTGTACTTCTACACACTGTTATATGAATTTATGCATGTCTAAACTGTTCAGGACTGATGGATAAGGGCTAGCCCAATTCTATGTGCTTCCTTTACTCCTTGAAGCTGGTTCTAGGATGTGGATGCAGAATTCCAGAAGATTTTGTGAAAGGCTGCACCTTCTCTGAGCAGCAAAGTCAGAGAACTCACTTTCAAATAAATCCTTAATTGCAGTGGTATTATTTTTTATACTGGGAGTGCAGGCAAGTTTCAAAGAAGAGCAAATGGACCCAAGGATAATTCATATTAAAAAAAAAAAAAAAAGAGAGAGAGCAAGTGGAACTTTTCTTCCTTAAGGCAAAATTTTAGCAAAAATGATTGAAAAGACCAAAATGTTACTGGTAGAATTTGATACAGAAATCTTGTGCAGCAAATGTTGAAATTTTAGTGTTGAAATTTGGTCATGAATTTTGGTCATTCAGGTTTATGTACCTCTGCATTCTCATATTATATAATATGCCATGTAATATTCACACATCTGTCATGGAAATACCATCTGGTTTGGGTTGGAATGGACCTTAAATTGCTCTAATTCCAACCCTTCTGCCATGGGCAAGGAAACTTCCACTAGACCAGGCTGCTCAAAGCCTGCTTATAAATAAGCCTTACACAACAAAATACAGACACATGGATATATAAATTTGTTTTTAAACAATTCAGAGGGAGAGATGAGAACTGAAACAAATTAAACACAGAACTGCTGTATATTGAAAGAGGAATCCCTTGTAAATAAACAGGAGGCTGGGAGGCAGCCCCGAGCATCCTGGCAAATGCTGTGGGTTCTGCCAGCCAGAAAATCTTGAGGGATTGTCTCAAGCTCTGCCTGTGAGAAGATTTGTGTTGCAATGAACTTTGGAGTTTTTGGAGCCAGGATGATGAAACAAAAGCTCTGCTGGCAGAGCAGAAAACAGTGTTTCAATAGCAGATCACATCTGAATCTTTGGAGTCAGAGAAAAACAGTCATTAACAAAGATGATCACTGCATTTATTCTGTTAAAATAATATTTGTTGGAGCCTCTGAGAATATTTTGCATTTGAGCCATTGCCAGTAATGTTAAGCTGGAAAATGAAAGAAAAAACAGTTTATCATGAGGTATAGAATTGTGTGCTAGATGGATCCAGGGCTCTGCTGATAGTGTCAGGCTGGTGAGCATCTCCTGTTCTCTGCTTGGAGCATTTGTCACACCTAACAGCAGTAAAATGTCCCTGGAGAGCCTGTTCTGTGTGAGCCTGTGTGCAGCACAGGTCCTGACAGTGCCTGCAGCATGCACTGATAGCAATCACACACTCCATCATATTTATGGGACACTCAGGCACTGGATAATCCCTGTCAGCTCTGCAATCAGGGAAATGCACAGTGTGCAACAACTGAACAGCAAAGAGATCATCACAATGTGCTGAAACCTTCTAGGGATAAATTCCTGGATGTAAAGTACCTGGAAAAGGACAGACATCTTAAATTGGATGATAGATATGGAGAGTTAGATGAATATTGGGAAAAAATTCCTCCCTGTGAGGGTGAGCAGGCCCTGGCACAGGGTGCCCAGAGCAGCTGTGGCTGCCCCTGGATCCCTGGAATGTCCAAGGCCAGGTTGGACATTGGGGCTTGGAGCACCCTGGGACAGTGGAAGGTGTCCCTGCCCATGGCTGGGGTGGAAGGAGATGGGTTTTAAGTTTCCTTCCAACCCAAACCATTCTGTGATGATTCTGTTATTTATTGCTTGAAAAGGTGGTAATGAATTTGTACATTTAATGGGTAGCAACAACAGAGCCAGTGACCAAGATCCAGAGGAGTTTAGGCAGTGAGTCTGTTCAGTATTCATTTTAATGAGACAGGGATAAAGGGAAAATGGGATCATTACAACAGTTTTTGACAGCAGAAAGCCACTGAACTTGTGACAAAATAGTCAAAAAATGTTCCTGCAGTTTGTGGGTTTGTTACTCTTCTGTAGTGCCAATGTGCTCTTTATCATCCTTTTCAGGTCAGTTTTGAACTGCTAAAATAACTTTGCACTTTGAGAGAAGAAGTTTGGGTCCTATTTTTAAAGGCAAGAGAATCTTTGCAAGGAGCAGGTAAAGCACATTTTGTAGTTGTTCACATCTACCAGCTTATTTCAGATCTGTCCTGCCATGGACATTCTCTAATGATCCAGCTAAAAGTTGTACTCTTGTCCCCTAAACAAATTAATTCTTTTTTATCCCCTTTACCCCTAAAGAGTACTGAGTTTTATCCAACAGTGCAAATCCAGTTTCTGAAAGTTTAAGGGTTTTAAGCAGTTTTCTGAAGTTTGTTACCTCACTTGTGGCCTTTTGTAGTTTGGTTTTATCATTACACTTATTGAGAATAAAAAATACAGTAGAAATATATATTTTCTTGGTTATTTATGAAGTTATTTATACCATTCCCTAAAAACAAGCTCTCGAAACATCCTTAACGTTTCAGCTTGAAAACCATGACTTTTTCTAGTGCGTGGACTATTAATCTTGGTAGCACATTTTGCATGTATTTTCTTCAAATTTCTTCTGCAAATTAATCTCCCAAGTCATTTCACACCGCTGTTAATACTGCTGTGTGCCTAGGAGCCCAGGGGCTTTAATAAAACATACCTGTGCTTGGCCTACTTCTTTCTTCCCATAGTGACATTCATTAAAAACAGCTCCACTGAACTCTGTGGCATTTCTCCAGTCTAAATCAAGAAATCAAATTAATCAATGCATTTGCTGCATCCCTTCATGTACTTTTCTTTTTCAAAGTAATGGGCAAATGTCACCAGTTGGAATAAATATGGGAATGCTCAGAAAAAGATGGCTGTGTGTGAAATTATCTGTTTTATTTTATTTTATGTTAATACAGAGATAGGATTTTTGTACAGGGTTTCTCCCACAACCAGATTTTCTTTGGAGCCACACTGGAGGGGTGCTGTCTGCAATATGTAATTATATGTTGTTTGGGAAGATTGGGCTCTGGTGAGAAATCCAGGGGAGTGTTTTGAATAGAAATCAATAGCTAAAGAACCACTTCAGCTCTGCAGAGCTAAAATGCTTCCTTTTTTTTTTTTTTTTTGCATTTAGCAAAGTGCAAACCACATATGCCAGCAGCAGAGATTCCTGTCAATACCTGTTTAGTTGTTCTGTGGAACTGTGAATAAAGAACTGAGAAGATTTGCAACACCGTGGTAGAAAACTGCTGAAGATGAGCAGGGAGAGGGCTTGAAATGGGAGTGAGTGCTTGATTTAGCAAATGCTCTGAAACTTGGCTGCACCATGGCTGAAAACTCGAGGGAAAAACAGCACCAAAAGCTGCCAAACACCTTGGCAAGGAGGTGAGTGAATTTTAGCAGCAGGTAGAGACAAAGATGTTTGGATAGGGCTCATGCACATGGACAGACACAGCTTTTGCAGGTGTGAGAAACCACAAGGAAATTTAGGGAGTTTAGCAGCTGACTCGCCTTCTAAATCGGTGCACATGAGGGAAACTTTCCAAAAAGAATGAAGAATGGCTCAAGCTCTCCCTGTATTCCATCAGGAGTTTAGGATTGGGCCTTGTGAGGCAGAAAATATTCCCAAACCCTGCATATTTCCACATGAAAAGAGTTTTTTGAAGTTGAAGTGGATTTTTTTTTTCATTCAAATGAGATTAATGTCAGAAAGTATATGACAGTGTGAGTTTTGAGTGGCTTTCAAGTAGCTATTTTGCAAACATCTCTGGAATGTCAGCTTTACAAAGCTACAGATGAAAAATGAAAGTTCTCAAGTAAAACTTCTTGGAATAAAAAAAAAAAATGTACAATCCTTTGGGATAAAAAAATCACAGATATTGCCTTAAATGCACTTCTCCATGAGTTTAAAAAAGTGAAATATGGGTGTGGGATAGTGGAGCATTTCTGAATTGCTCAGCATCTGATGCTCAGCTGCAACAGGGGTTTATGGAGAGGATGTGGATGCTCATCCTTAGACTGGAACTCTAATGGATTTTGGGATTAAGCACCCCAGCTCATCTTTTCCTGGTGTTTCTTTGCACATTCCTGTGTTGGCACAGTAAATTTGCTGCAGATTGTAGGAGTTGGGCAATGGCTGTGCTGGATATCAGGGTCCTGGGTGCCACTGAGCCTGGGATACTCCAGTGACCAAATAACTTTTGGAGTTTGAGTCCCTAAACCTGTGACTGGCAGCCCACAAAGGGTGGAAATGCAGAATATCCTGGGGTTGTTCCCAGGCCTGGAGCACTGAAGGCATTCCCAAGCATCCCTGGGGGAAATAAAACTCAGTGCTTAGGAAACACTGAGAGTTCCTGCTTTGTCTTGTCACTGAGCCTCTAAATAAATCCTGATAATGCCCTTTTGAGAGTGTGTGTGTGTGCTTTAGAAACATTTGTGGGGTTGATTTGTCACTTATTAATATTCTACCTTTCAGCAGAAACCACGACAGATGGAAAGGCAGCTGTAACAGGACTCGCTCTGATATTTCAATATACTGATGCATGCTAAAATCTCTATGAGACAGCCTGTATTTGGAGACACAGTGGAGTTTGATTTAAGCATTTGAAATGAGAAAATAATTCATTTCAGCAACATTCAGTTTAGGTGGTTTATTGCAGTGAACACCCCTGCATTCATTATGCATCACAGGAACATCCTTTACTTAGGACAGGTGCTTTTTTAACCCACTGAAATAGTGAAAATCTTTTGCTAGGCTCTAAAATGCCTTGAAAGAAGTCAGATTTGTTTCTGAAGAAGAAATCAGGCAAGTTAAGTTCTAATTAGTTCAGTGTGCTGGGTAAACACATCAATCTGGGTAAAATCTGAGTACACATTGTGCCTGGAAGATGATCCCAGGTGCTTTATTAAGCAGCTCATTGTAAGGATGGGGGAGTCAACATTAAAATAAAGTCCCATTAAGTGTCTTGATGGATTTGAGCCAACTGTAAGACTTCATCTTTGTCCTCCTATTTTCTAGAATTCTATTTTCTAGAATTTTTTCCTGTTGGAGAAATGGACTTTACTACTTATGCCCATGGGAAGTAAAGTCAGGACAGAAAGTCACTGATGGATGGAGCTTGGCACTAATCGTAATTGCTGCTTCCATGTCTTTTGTCTGGCTGTTTTGGAAGTTTAAAATCGTTCTGTTTAGGAGGCAGCAATGTCAAAGCTCCATTTTTCCTGCTCCACGTGCTCTGTGTGCTTTTCTGTGCTCAAGTCTAAGGGACATAACTTGATTTGTTATCTGCCTGGTGAGCTGTGTGGAAGGAGGGATGCTCTGCCTCAGACTCTCATGGAAAAAGTGCAAAAGGAATCACCTTAATTCTGTCGTCCTTGAAGTTTTTGAATATCAATGGACTGTAAAGATCAAAGCAAATTGCAACCATTCAGTCTGGCACAGCTGTGTCCTGGACTGGGGGCATGTCGTCAGGGCTACACTNCCTTGAAGTTTTTGAATATCAATGGACTGGAAAGATCAAAGCAAATTACAGCCACTGGCACAGCTGTGTCATGGACTGGGGCCATGTCCTCAGGGCTACACAGCCCCAAGATGACAGATCAGTGANCCACAAAAATGCCAGGGGGGTGTCTGATTCCCTTCCTAGTCCACAAAAATGCCAGGGGAGTGTCTGATTCCCTTCCTATTCAACAAAAATGCCAGAATGGTGCCTGATTCCCTTCCTATTCCACAGAAATGCCAGGGGAGTATCTGATTACCTTCCTAGTCCACAAAAATGCCAGGATGGTGTCTGATTCCATTCTCATTCCATGTTGTGAGCCATCTCTGGTGTCTCACTGAACACTGACCACTTCTCCCCATGGCCTTGCTGCCCCATTTGTAGGCTTGGAGCAGAATTCCTCCCTTCCTGGGAGAGCGTGGGTTGAATGCAGGAGGCTTTAAAAAAACCCCTGAACAATTTGGTTCTCCTGGTTCTTCAGCATCAGGGAAATAAAGACGATGTCCAACATCCTTATTCTGTGTAAACACAGCTGAGCTGCAGCCTGCTTATCTCTGGAGTAAGGAACAGGAGAAACAGGAGAGATAAAAGTGTCATGGAAAGAAACAGTCACTGTAACCATGAATATCTGAAAGATGGATGGCATTCATAATACAGGAGATGTTGTGCAAAAAGTGTTGGAGGCTTTTAAAAGCTGGAATGACCTGCACAGCCAGGGCTGCGTTTCAAGGTTTTAATTTTTTTTTTTTCTGGAAGTACTGAACACAAATCTGGCAAGGAGAGAGAAAAATAGAGTGATTTTTACCCAGGAAAGCACAAAGTGTTTCCCAGCAGCTCAGTGTGTTCTAGGTTCTCTCCAGATAGAGCAAATTTGCTATGATTGGAGTATTTAAATGCCTCTGTCTCAGATCCCAAGCATGGGGAGATGAGGGACACAGGCTCCATTAATGACTTCTTTTATTACAAAAATTGGAGCCAAATCATCATATTGAATTTGCCCAGTCTTGGTTGTCTATTATTTAAATCAAAACCAAAACAAATTGGCTTTCCCCCCACCCCCCAAATTGTTCTAGAAATCTAAATTCACTCTAAAGGTTACAATTTTTCTTCAGATGGTTTCTGCTGACATTCACAGGATTAGATATTCATTATTCCTGACCCAATAGTTCCGTGTGTCAGCTCCTTCCTCAGCAGAGCCCAAGTCCTTACAGAGAAAAGTAGGAAATGTGCTTCCAATGGATGTTCTTTATTAAAAAAAAGAGAAGTTAACATCTGAAGCTGGTTAAGCAAGGAACAGCTTGCATGAAATGCATTAGTCAAAACTCCTGTAGGAGAAGGTTTCAAAGTTTAAAACCAGTTAACGCTTGAGTTTAGTCCCCCAGAGCTGTGTAAATGCAGCCTGTAAATAAAACTCAGCTCTGGAAATTGCTCAAAAACCCCAAAGCAGTGTGTGCTGGAGATTATTAAAGAACAGCAGCAAACACCCAATACATAGAAATTGAGAAAATATAAGGGATCACGGTGAATTTTTTGAAAGGTGAAGCTGTAATCATCCTGTTCCCTGCATCCAATTTATACTTTTGCCAGGAGCAGCCTGGATGCTGTTAGCTGGCTGTGATTTTATGTTCCTCTGGGAATTTTGCTGCTGGTGATTTTCTTACTAGATTACGGTCATATAATGACTGTACTCATGTGGGCGAAAATTATTTAAAAGTTACAGTATTACACAGTGTTACTGGTTCTTTAGTCATTGTTAATTATTTTAAAGTAGCTTTTTAACAGATTTCAGTTAGCACACTAACATTTTCAACTGCTTTTCCTCCTCTTCATTGTATCTCATCCCTTTATGATCACTCACTCTGATGAACAGTGACTCATTTCACGTTTCCATGGGTCCATAAATGTATCATGCAGCCCACCCTTTTTCTCACCTTGCACTCTATTCTCTCTGAAATAATTTTATTCTTCATCCCTTAGTGACTCAAAGCATGAGGATTCAAAAGATTTATTAAAAAAAAAAAAAGGGTGGAGGAGGGGCAAGCCAGAGGAAAATGATACATCCACAGGAAATCATGGAGTAAGACTTGGGGAATCCTTCAGATTTGCTTTTTGGAAGAGTACAATTAAGAAAGCACAGGGAAAAGTTCTTAAGTTGTTCATGTGGGTGTGGTTTTGAGCCTGCACTCTGTAACTCTGCCAGTTTGTTGCTTCCTAAAGCCCGAGTGAATCCCAGCCCATCAGGCTGCAGGAATCATCCTCACAACGTTTGGCACCCAGGCATTCCAACCCAGACAGAAATTTGCCTTTTGCCAACAGTTATTTCAACAAGTTATTTCAATTTACACCTCTCTGGAAGGTTAGTTTAATGGTAGATCACATAAAATTGGTTTCCACAAATGCATAATGGTTCATGTGTCACACTTGAACTAAATGGTTTTTTAAATGGAGCTGAAATTATTTTGATGTGTACACATTCCCAGACTTCTTTTTCCTACAACCTTTCTTAAACTGGCCCCCATCAGGAGTCATTCCCTTAAAGTCCCATTAATAATTCAGATGTTCTGATTACTTTAAAAGATCACTTTGAAACACCTTCCAGGAGTTTAAACACCAACATCCCTTCTCTTCCTTTTCTGCAGCAGCATCCTGAGTGGGAAATTTGATATTTGAGGCACCACAGTTCTGGTGGCTCCCAAGGGAAAGCTTTGTGTCCACCAGCACTTTCTCTCCAAATTCTCGAGGATAAATTATTTCTGTCAGCAGCTGGGGGCTCAGGAGTTTCTGATTCATGCCAGGATGGCAGAAAAGCTGTCACCTGTGTCTGATTCATTTCACAGCTCAGTGGGGCCACGGGTGCCCATCCTGAGGGTTTTTATTCAAATCCCACCCCAGACCAGAGTGGATGTCAGGGATGCTCATTCAGGAAGAGAAACCTTCCCAGAAAGAAGCTCAGATAGAGCAGAGGAGTGGGAAAGCACAAGGAAACAGCATGAAACCAGTTACAGCCTCAAGGATCTCTTTCCTCTAAATCTGAAAGTACTAAATTAATTTCAAATCGAAGATTAAATTAATTTCCTTTGTCCTGACATAAACTCAATGAGCAGAAATAATGGAAATTTCAGCAAATGTTGTTTTTCTCTCTGTAAAAAAGGAGCTTCACCTGTGAGGAAGGAGTGCCAGAAATCCTCTAGGATGGGCCAGGAGTTCATAACTAAGGGTGAAGTCTGGGAGCAGAAGTACTTTATTTTCTCAGTGTTTCTGGGGAGATGAGGTGCATGATTTGTTCCTTTCATTTCCACAGACCATCAGCTGTGGATGCAATTACATGTCCTTGTCTACTTGTATCTGATATTGAGTAAAATTTGTGGAAGTTTTGCTGTTGTTTACAAAGAATTTCAAATAGACACTAAATCGCAGTGGAACTTTTAGGTTTTAAAGCATTTTAGCTGTTTTCCTTGAAAGCAGCTGGTATAGTCTTTTTGATCTGTTTTCCCTTGATTTAAACTTTTTCATCTTTTTTTTTTAATGTAATATTTTTGCCTATTTTTCTCACAGCGTGGTAAATCATGGGTGTCCCTGAAGTTGCTTTTGTTCCAAAGAAGTAAACAACTTTTTGGAGAAATAATTCAAAACAAAAGATATAATTTTGCTGACTGACTCACTGAATTTTGAGCAGACACACTGGATTGGAAATATATATTTTTATATATATATATATTTATCTCTCAAATGTTGATAGCAGTCAATCAAGCAGATTTAGGAACAGAATAGAGACCCTACTAATTGAAATTAAACCAGATTCAGTTTTTTAAGTAGCTTGACACTTGTACAATTCATCATCCTCGTGATGACCATGAATTGCATCTGAATTAGGGCTGTAGGTTATATTAAAACTACTCAAAGGGAAAGGAACAATAAATTTCCAGTAGAATCACACCCAGCCCATGGATGTCTCTGGTCTTGGAGAAGCAGCAATTTTGAGAAATCTGTTGCAAAGACAATTTATACTTCTGAGGTTCATCAGGATCTCTTTAGGTTCTCTGTATATTCAGTGCTATTTTTTTGGTTGGTTTCTTTTGTTTGGATTGTTTTTGCTTTCTGGTTGGTTTGGTTTTTTTGTTTTGTGGGGTTTTTTTTGTTGTTGTTGTTGTTGTTGTTGTTGTTGTTGTTGTTTTTTTAACAAATTAGAAACAATTCTACATAAAATATAAATCCTTCATATGACTGCCTTCCAAAGAATGCTCTTCATAATGTTTATGTCCCAACCCATTTCTAAGAATATCTGAGCTAAGGAAATGTGGCACAGAGCTGTGCAACTTCTTTGGTTTCATCTCCATGTTTGCTTTGGGATTCTTTTGTGGACTCAGATGTTCTGTAGTTCAAAGAAAGTCTAAGGGATTAACTTTGATAGCAAGCTGTAGGATCAGGAGAGAGAAAATGAATTATTTTGTTATATTGAATTGTTTTCTTATACTGAATTGGAAGAACTTGAAGAAACACCAATTCATAGGGTAAAGCACATGTTCTTGATTAAAAATGTGTTCTTATGAACTTCATAAAGGCAGACAAGCCAGAATGTCCAGAGTTGGATACTGAAATAGTCCAGTCCATGCTATAAAATGTGTGTGGGGGATATGATGATGTTTATAGACAAGTGGTGGCCAACGTAGAAAATATAAGAGCAGCACAAATGGGAAGTTACAGAGCTTTTCAAATAGAACATTATACTTCAGCTGGAAAAAGAGTGTTACACAATGCCTTTGTTGAGGTGTCCAGGAAAGTTAAAACCATATGAAATCTAAGTTAGCAACGAGCCCATCTACTGATTGAGGCCACTGTGCAAAACCATTTGGGAGAGACAAAGCCGGGCTTTGCTCACCAGGAGCAGCAGAGCTGAAATGCAGGAAAGGTGCCCCAGATGGAGCTTTGTTCTCTGCCCTGTGCTGCATCTGCTGCACACAAAATGCAGCGAATTAAACCCCAGCGTTTGTGGCAGCCCGCAAGATCTGATTGCAAAGACTGATTAGGGATTAAATCCTTCTGACAACCGAACCACTTAATAACAGAGGTTTCACAAGGTGGAGGGCTCCAGGCAATTGGGCTGAGGAGCAATTAGTTTTTGTTGTGGTAGAAAAATCACCAACCCAAAATAAAAAGCACTGAAAGGTCTCAGTGTACTCATAGCAGGTAATTTATTTTCCTTTTGCTTATTTGAAAGCTTCCCTTGAAGAATTAAGCATTGACTTAAAGACTATGGAGTGGGGGGGAAAGAAAGCAGGTGAGCAGGCAAGAGGGAATTGCATTGAATTTTAACTGGATTCAAAAGGTGATGGAATTCTTTCACTCAGGAAAGTTTTGCCACTTCATAGCAATTGTTGGAAGCAGCTCAGAGGTGGATTTTGTAATGGGTCATTCTTAGAAAAAGTTGACATCTACTGAACTCTGCTGTGCAGAGCAGACAGGGAAGCTGGAACGAGTCTCCAGAACTGAAAAAGCAGCCTGGGTTCAGGTTCAGAGCCAAACCCTCTTTTTAGGGTTGAACTAAATGTGGCAGCTCACAACAATTCCTCATTTCTTAAGGATTCCTTGAATGCCTTACTCTTCCCCTCAGAAAGACGGGCACAGGGAGTCAGAAGAAATGGCAGAAAATTGCTTTTTCCATGTGAAAGCATCAGCGGTCGTGGAAGTCGATCTCTAGAATTATTAACAAATTCCTGGGACTCCCCAGCCTCAATCATGCTTGTTTGTCAGTGTGTTCTCCGTTTATTTTTCCCTGAGGTGCGATTAAGTCTGAGCTAATGAATCCAGAATTACGCCTGCATTACCCAAATAAAGAGGTTGTTTAGCATAACAAAGTGATCATTAGTGTAACAGCAGAGATAATGTCGGTATCAGCAGCAGTGGGATGTGCAGCCAAATTGGGATACCTGGAGACACCTCCCTCCAACAGAGTTATTGTGATGGGTTCTTTTACCTCTGAGCTCTGCTGGTGATGACTTAAAAAAACCCCAAGTTCTTCAGACTGAAATTTGGCTTGCCCTCAGTTAATTGTTTACTGTTCACCAAGACACGCAATGTAATTTAATAACTAATTCAATAATGAGAATTATTAATTAATGAGAATTAACTAATTCAATAATGAGATCCAGGAGGATCTCACGCAATTAATTATTTAGTGGTATAAATATTTTCCGTGCAAATGAGAGATGTAAAAAATGTAGTTCCTCTGACCCACATATGAGGTTGGAGTACTTGAGGGACTCTGATGTAAACAAACTCTGCCTTAGCAGCTGAAGGATGCCATCATCTTCATCTCTTGCCCGAAGATTTCTGGGATCTCACATCCTACAGATGAAATGAAAACTATTTTATAGTCACTCTGTCACGTCTGAAGAGTGATAGAGATTAAGAATGTTTTCCATGTCTAAGGCAGGGGAAATTCAGCAAGAGATTGCCAAGGGAATTGTGACTTTCTGGTAGCTAAGGTGCAACCAGAAATTAGGCAGAAATTAGAGGAATTTATACACAATTTCAGCATCTGAAAGGCTGTGTGGCAGCACCATCAGTTGGCACAAATCTGGGGGACTCCATCATGTCCTCAGAATTTCAGCCAGGCCTGTTCTTAGAAGTAATTTAACTTTCTATTTGCTGCAGTTATTTTCCCGTCTTTAGTCCATCCACAGCTCTCAAGTTTAGCAGTGCAGAGTTATGGAGAAGGGAAACAGAGATTTTGTAACTCATGGAGGTGAAGTTAACCTGGTGCAGCAGCAGAGTGATGTGGTAGAGATTGGGAGTTTGGGAAAAGCAGCACGTGGCTGCCAGAGGACAAAAATGAGTCAGAAAATCTCTGCCTTACTCAGTAGAATTCTTTAACTTGCTGCATGATGCTGGATAAATCATTTTAATGCTTTTACACTCTTCCTATTTCCATTTTTCACCTGTTTGTGTACAGTGCTACCTGGCACTGTTTCTCTTTGTCCCTACAGAGCCCTGCACAGCCTCAGCCTGGCACTGGAATTCCTCAGGTTCACTGGAAATGATAAGTATTTACTGCACTGAGGTTGATCTCCTGCTCTGCTAGGGCACAGAGCCAAGCAAAGGCACTCCATTAGGTTGAACACTGCTTAAATTTAATGCCAGTATTAACCATCCCACCTCAAAAAACATAGATATTCCCCGGAGAATACATCCAATCAGAGAAACACTCTGTGTCCCTGCCATTGTTTTTGCTTATGTGCACATCCCTTGCTGCAGCTGAACTTCTCAGCACATGGCCTGTTCTTTTATACATTCCTGTAAATAATAAAAAAAAGAGCTTTTCTCTTCAACTTACATTTAGTTAAAGCTCATAAACCCCTCTTGTTTCTACTTTATAAATACTGCAAGAATAACGTGCTGATTTTCGTTGCAGCTATTACATTATTGATATTTCTAGGGCAAGTTGTGCCACCCAGCAAAAATTTACTTACAACACACTCAAACTAACCCAATAACATCAAGCAAAACCTCAAAAATGAGCTAGCAACATCAAACAGAAGCTCAGAAATAACCAAAAAATCAACCAGCTTTAAAGTTTCAGTCAATATCAGAACTGGGTTGTTATCCAGTTCTTTCTAGATGAAGGTTGTGGACATGGCTTTAAAATCAGGAAGTGTGGTAGATATGGGAAGAAATGCACTTTATAAAAGACAGGATGGGTGCACAGACTTGAAAAGAGTTTCAAAATATGGCACAATATTTAACATCCTGCCTTTCAGTTTGATGATGGAAATTTTTCTTTGTAAATATTGCAAGGTTCTCTAAGAAATCACGAATCTGGAGGAATTTTTTCTTCTTGAAACTTCAGCACCTTCAAAATGAATTATTGGTCCATTTTTGCCATCTCTCTTGCCATTAGCACTGAAATAGTGGGCTCAGTTGTTCAGGTAATTTATTTTAGTTTTTCAATTGTAAAATTCCAGTATAAACTGATAAGCACTGTCAGATTCCAAGGTGTTGGGCATTTTGGGTTTAATGGCCAGCAAACCAATTGAGAATAGCACAATACAGCCCCTTAAACTGTGCCATGGCTAAACAGACACCAAATGATGTAAAATAAACTACACAAGCAGATGGAGATATATCACTGTGAAAAGGCCTCATCCTTAGAGCTGCTTTAAAAAGTTCTTTTTGTTCTGTAAAAAACTTGCTTGCAATAAGGAAAACATCCGATTTCCCAGGAAAGGGAATTTTAAAAAAATCATTTGTGAAATATCTCATTTTTGTTGGTTTTCACACAGAAGAGGAAAAAAAATAGAGAAAGTCTTGTGACAATTTTGTGACAAGTTCTGAGACAGTTGGGAATGCCCCAGGGAACAGAAGCCCCAAGGCAAAGCAGCAGTGAACCAAGTTCTTGTTGTGGATACACTGAGAAGTGAGAAGCACCAGTGAGTTCTGTGCCAGTGTTCAGTGCAGCAATCTGGAGGTTCTGACTCTCATTTTAGCAGCCAAACTCTGCAGTGGGCATGGCTTGTGTTTCTCAGACTCTGGTTCACAGCTCTCACACTGCATTTCTGGAGCTGCTGCTTCCCAGCTGTCAGATCCTTCAGGATGTGATCCAGCCTGGCCTCATAAAAACCAGATAAATTATTAATATTTAATATTTAATCATTAATATTTCCAGGAAAATGCATTTAAATATCGAGCACGTTGGCTGCGTGCAGAGGAGAGGTGAGGACAATAACAATCACTCCAAGGTAATTAGTGAAGCGATCAGCAGATGAGTTTTTTTCCCTCTTAATTCCCTCAGACTGTGGTGCCAAGGTCAAAGCTTTGACCTTTTGTGGGGTCTCCTGTGAGTGCACAGCCCAGCCTGAGTGACAATCACTGCCAGGGAACTCCCTTGACTGGCAGGATGGTGAAGATCAGGGAATTCAGAAAGGAGCTTTTCCAGTTACACTGTGCTTGTTCTCCGAGCTAATCACCTTCCTGAGGGCCAGCAAATGAGACAAAAATATTCTGTGGTGGACTCCTACAGCTCCCCACGAATTGTAGGCAGCTCCTGTGAGTTTAGTGGTGTCTCTTGGCATGCATAAAATGGAAATCTCCATCCTTGAAAGATAATTAAAACTGAGTGCTGGCTGTTGCAAATGGGATTGTTCAGATGCACGTTTTTCATTCCTAAAATAAATTAAAACAATTAAGGTATTTCTTTTGGAAGCAAAATAAAGGCAGCAAAAGCCACCCCACGATTGTCCCTTGAAGAAGTGGCATTGTGTTGTGTGAAAGGTACCAGGGTGTCTTCAGTCCAGTGAAACTCCTCACCCTTGTTAGCATCAGTGAGATTTTGTGATGATTGCTCGGTGACTTTTTCTGGCTTAGCTGCCATGAAGCCTTTCTGCCAACAGAGCAGATGGAAACAAATACATTTAACCTTGCATTAAATGAGTTGGGTTCAGAATAATGCTTCCCTCTGGTTAATCCCCTTCACAAGCATCCAAAAAAATGTAGTGTATATGAAACATTCCTATATGTCATTAAATCCATACACAACACGGAGACTGTGAAAGAATTGAATATTTTTTCACCAAACAGGATTTATTTGGGTATTGTGTGGGCTCATTTTCAGTTTAGATTTTTGAGCAATATACAGATGTGTCAGGGGCCAAAGAGCTCAGCAAGGTTGGTGACTCCGTGAGGTTTTAATGGCATTGAGCACAGGGGCAGAGAGATGACAAGTGATGGGGAGAAGAGAATAGTCAGAAAATAGCCTGGAAAAAAAAATGAAAAACTTATTCCAATCAGATGTGAGTGCAGTCCCCAAAATCACTTATATTAAGAAAGATCCCAACTAATTCTGATTTTTATGCATATAAATATATTTATATAGATATCAATATATTTTTATAGATATTGATATGAATAAAAGATAGATATTTATATAGAGGAATGAAAAAAGTGGATTCATAGGTTTTAGTTCAACATCTCACTGACCTGTCCTCACAAAATAGAGGGAGATCCCTACAACTTCCACTGTGGCTTTTCAATATCCTTGGCTAACAAGAACACACACTTTCTTTTAATCAGACTTTAAAAAAAATTATAATAATATTAACTCAATTAACTACACTTGTTATGTCTTGCTTGTAGAGGGAATAAGGTAAAAATAGTTTATTTTTACTAAAAAGTCATGAAACCCCATCTGTGATGATTCATCTCATGCTGGCAGTATCAATCACATCTTCATTTGATGTCATGAAACTATTTACAGTATCCCATCAAAACCAATCAAGTATTTGATCGAATAGAAGGTTCAAAAGAAAGAAGAAATAGAATGCAAGAGGTTGATTTAAGGGCAACTGAGACTATATAAACAAAATTGTATCACTTTGGCTACCCTCAGGCTCTAGAAATTTCTGTTTACTTGCAGAGAAGTGGGAGTTCTGGATATTTTCCATCGTAATATTCTGAAATCAGGAGCCTGGGGCAGGACTTTGCATTAAGACGAGGAAATATTTTATTAAGCGTCTTTATTATGCTTAGAAATGTATATTGAAACAGGAAGCTTAAAAAACCCCAAATGCAATCCATACACTATTAAAGAAATTGAGGGAGAAGTGATTAGACCCGAATTTGGTTTGAATTAGATAGAAGAAGAATATTTGGAAACAGATGTGTGGAAGAGAAATGGCTCAAGTATAGATGTAAAACGAGAAAGAGAGAAAGATGTTATACAAGGCTGCAAAAAGTCAGCGGTGAGAATCATGTCATTTTTTATTTGATATCAGTGTTGAATATAAAAAAATTAAGGAATTGCTGTAAATAGAACTCTTTTTTTTCTTCCTCTGGTAGTTGCTGCAGTATCATTTGTGAAATTGTGCTGTAACTTGTGTACAATGGGATGTAGTACAAATTTTATAAAGTGTTAAATGGCTGTGAGGAACCAGGAGCAGGCAATGTTGGAAAGAAAAGGACTGAACTAGATGATCAGTTTATTTCCTCAATAAGTGTTTTTAGGTTCCTGGTAAAAGAGGTGGAAATAGGCTAATAAATTCCTTGTTGGCATGTAATAAAAGATGAAATAGGCAAAGAAATACAGATCCAGGTTACTTGAAAGGAACATCCCATTTAGATGGAAGAAATTTCAAATAATTCAACTAGCCCAGCATTGTGGAAGAAAGATGAAAGATATTGGGACTCACACAGAAATGTCTTCACAAGCCCAGAGAATAAATGTCCTTTTCCAGCACTGAGAGTGTGCTTGCCTGGCAGTGATTGCACTCACAAAATTTTGTGATGACACTGAAATTCGAGGGCCAAGTTCTTTCAGATATGTAGTCTACGAAGTTTTGGGTTTTTTTTTTTTATTATTTTTCAATCAGTTGCCATAGCCATCATTATATTTTTGTGGTGATCTGGTATTTTATAAACAGGAACAACTCCAAGAACCACCAGATTTTCTGATCTCATTCCCAAGACAATCTAGATTTTTAAAAGGGGGAAAGCTGAAAATTGTGAACTTTCTTGTGTGAATTTTCTTGAGTGAGTGTCAGAGTGGTCAAAACAAGAGGTGATCACTCAAACATCTCCAGCCACACATTTCCAGATATATAAACAATGGTTTATTGGAACCTCAGTGGGCCACAGGATTTCCAACACTTTCTGTGTTGATATAACAATAAAATGGGGTTTGCTTGACTTCATTTAATTGCTGTGAAGTTAACTAATTAAACAATATACACTATGAAAAGGCAAGGCAGAATTCTGTACTAAGATTGCCATCTTTACCCAGCAGCTCTATTAACAGGTCAGGATAATGAGTGAGTTGTGATTAATAACCTGAAAAGAAGCTTCTGGGGATTAGGCACTTCACAAATAATTCCAAATAGCTCCATGCAACACGTTTCACGTTAATACTGTTTTGATCTACAGCTGCAGGAGACATAAACCAGCTTCAGCTCATTGGCTTTTGTGAAATAACCCTGATTTATACTAGCTGAGAATATTCCTTTGCATGGTCAGGACTGTTCCTGCATTGTTTCATTGTATGACAAAAAAGAAAAGAAATAGGCAGCCACGGTTTCTCTAGAGTTAGAGATGTGTTAGAGATGTAGCACTGCAGAAATACAAAGTGTTTTGGAGTGAACTGAGCTGCTCACATCCAGTTTGCAGATGGGGCAGCATTTTGGGGCTGGTCATGTTTAGCAGAGATCCAGCTGCAGGAAATTAGTCCCATGGTTTCTAGAAAACTTCTGTTTCTCATCCTGGCTGCTCATCACGGCTTGATTTTCCTGAGGGGAAAAGGAAAACACATGTAGAATAATGAGGAAATGGGTCACTTTTTACTTCAGAGTTTTAGGGGCTCGCCAGGAGAAAGTGGCAGCACTTTCTTGGCTCCTGATGGTGTCACCATTCTTTCCAAGATGGACTTCATGCATTAAACTCCTTCAGCCTGAAATGATCCCGTGATTATCCATTAAAAGGAACATCTGGACCCAGAATTCCTACTGGTTTCCTTTTGGGAAAGCTGGGTCAACCAGGCTCCAGCAAAGCACCAAACTCAGCTGTGTGCACAGTGCAATGTGTATTTGAGAGGACACAATTGGCTAAAACTGGCACAGGTTGCTGCCCTAAGCTGATGGAGTGACCACACAGATATAAATAATCCTGCTGCACCTCTTCACTGTGCTACAGAACCCCCCAAACCCACTAAAATGTTAACAAAATTAGCAAGAGTGACAGAGCACTCACAATATTTACAGATTTACACCCTTCCTTATTTTTCCCTAAAATAGCATGCAGGTAGCTGGGTCAACCAGGCTTCTGGGGAACTGTTCCCAGGGTTTTGGCTCTCCCCTCCTGCTGTTGCTGCTCCTCACACAATCACAGTCTGCACCCATGGCAGAACCTCTGGATGTCTCAAGGGCTGAACTTCCCTTGGTGTTTTCAGGCATGAACAGAAGACCAATATGAGGGACACAGGATTAAAATGCTCCAAAACTGCTCCCCTCAGTTGCTTTGCCAATGTTTAGGCATTCTTTGGATATTTAGCATCGTTTTCTGACCCCTGTTCTTGCTTCTCCTGCACTGGCCTCTGCTATTCTGTCTCCAGGAGACACTGAGGGATGGGTTCTACTTTAATTTTTTTCCCACTGACACAGCACTGCCTTATTCATGGAAAAAATGGTCTATAAATGTCACATGGATGTGTTCTCAGTGTAAAACACAGGCATATTTTAAGGTATTTCATTTAAAACTTTCCAAGACATGAACTTTAGCGGGCCAGCTCAATGAATGCAATTGCAGACAAAGTGAAAGCCCAGGCAGCTTAAGGCATTTACCAAGTATTAATGAAATCTTGTAAATGTATTTAAATCAAAACTAATAGGCTTTAAGAACATCTTTAGAGATATGTGAGATGCCACACCTCAGTTTTTCTTTTAACTCACAACTCATATTTGACTCTCTGGTAGAAATTTGAAATTTCTTTTTTGGGATGGATGATCTTTGCCTGGTCCTTATGTATCACATTCTGTGGCTCTTTCATAATTATAAAGATTTATCTACTCTCAAAATCCTTCCAAAACAGCTCTTCAGGCATAGTTCCAGCACAAGTTATACTAAATAGGAAAAAGACATTTTAAATCTCAATTAGAGAGCCTAGCCTGATAATTACTCTTGACTAGATATTTTGGTAAACTTCCAAATGCAGCCAAATCCTTAGAGTTCAATTAAATACAACCCCTGAATACATTTATTGAAGTAGCTCCATTATAGGAAAGCCTGATGACTTTTTTTTTTT
>VWYP01016664.1:111788-128286 GCA_013400435.1 Pycnonotus jocosus | reverse complement strand
GGGAAATGGCGGCGGCGCCTGAGGGAGCGGGACCGGGGCGGGAAGGAGAAGGGAAAGGGGGAGAAGGACAAGGAGGAGAGGCAGGAGTATGAGCAGGGTGAGGGCAGGGATAGGGGCAGGCGTAGCTGTAGGTGGAGATGTAAGTGTAGGGGCAAGTGTAGGTGTAGGGCCAGGTGATGGGAGAGGGACAGGTGTATGGGTAGGGGCAGGGACAGGTGATGGTGCAGGGACAGGGACAGGTGTAGGTGAAGGGACAGGGACAGGTTCAGATAAAGGGATGGGTTCAGGTGTAGGTGAAGGGACAGGGACAGGGTCAGATGAAGGGATGGGTTCAGGTGTAGGTGAAGGGACAGGGACAGGTTCAGATGAAGGGATGGGTTCAGGTGTAGGTGAAGGAACAGGTTCAGGTGTAGGTGAAGGGATGGGTTTAGGTGTAGGTGGTTACCCCACGGTCACGGGGGTTCCTGGGGGCTGGTGGCAGAGCCAGGGCACAGGGGCAGCCTGGGCACAGGGAACTGGTGGAGCCCTGGGGCAGAGCTGGCACCTGTGGAATGTTACCAAGATCCTCCAAAATCCTTGGGATCAATAAGATTCCCTGTAATGCTGTCTGACACTGTTAGGGAGTAAGGCATCACGTATCCTTGCCCAAGAGCGTGTGTGGCTGACAAAGTTCCAGCCTCTGCACCCATGCAGATATAAATTTTTTTCACTTATACATTTTTAGCAAACCAATTGATGTTCATTGGCTCTAAGTTACATAATTCTCTTTATTACTTAGCATTCTATCTGCTCTTGGTTAATTTCTCACTCTTCATGCTAATAACTTTATTACTTTTATAATCTTTTTCTCAGTCAGGGAATCTCCAACCTTCCAGGCTTTAATCTCCTCTGCATTTTCTCCTTACTTCAACACCCTTAAAGGGTCATAAATTCAAGATCCCAGATGTCCAATCTTCAACTCCCTTTGGCTTTGTTTACTGAAGCTTGGCAGAGTTACTTTTAGTAAACTTGACGTTTTGGTTATTTATTATCAAAGTAATTGTAAGAGCCTGTGAAGAAACTTAACTAGTGTTAGCTGAAAGTGGGCACTGATTGCAATTAATTAAAACAATTAGTTAGGAAGGTTACATCATTTCCAACAGGAAATAAAAGCAGTTTTCCCCCACACGGGTTTCTGGCCTCTTCCCTTGTTGCTGTGTGAGACCACAGGGCTTGTGAGCTCCTCCATCACTGCCCCACTGACCCCATGCCTGGCCTAATCCCTGTGATTCCATGAGACTTTATCTCCGTTGATAACCTGACCAGGTAATTAAGTAAGCTCAGAGTGCAAGAAAGCAGATTAATTCAGTGCTGTGTTGGGGTGATATTTGAAATTGTGGTCAGCGATTGACAGCAGACCTCTTTTCCACGGAAAATGGGAATTTTCTGTTCTCAAGGGCAGTGTTACTGTTGTAGGGAGAGCTCACAGAAACTTGTGGTTCCAGGTAAAGGTAACTGTGGTGGACACGGTGCTGTGCTGGGAGAAGCCCACACTGAGTACAGCAGGGCCAGGCCTGTGTGAGCCCTGGATGTCTGTTCCAGTGACTGGGTTAATAAACTCCATCTCTGCTGGACAAATCATGGGTGAGTTTTGTTTTCAGCTCCTTTCCACGATCTCTGTTGTTAACCCTGGCTGCTGGGTGTCCCTGGGCAGTGCTGGCAGTGCAGAGGGTGCATTCACACGTGGCAGACTGAGCTGCTGTGACAGTGACCATGACATGGACCCTGGACAGGGGGGTGGCTCAGAGCTGTTGGAGCCCTCACTGCTGCTCATTTGGGTTTCTGTATTTTCGAGCATGAGCTGGTTTTGCCCATGACCTGAGAACCAAGTGAGGTGGTAGTGTGGGACTGTCTGGGGAAGGGCTGGGATGGAGCAGGGCTGGGAATGGGGCTGCCCAAATCCAGGGATATGGATATCCAGGGGTGGACTGAGATGATCTTTAAGGTCCCTTCCACATTCTGCGATTCTGTTTGATGACTCTGCACTGGTGCCAGGAGATGAACACTGTGAGTTTTAAGCCCGCAGTGAGGGTGGGCACTCCCTTAGCCTGCTTGTTTTTCATAAAATTGCTCAAAATTTTGACATTTATGGTTTAGCTTCAGGCAGAGAGCTTTCCCAGCAGTGTTTGTGCTCCTCAGAACCCACTGTTAGTACAGAGGGGCTTGAATCTTGTCTTTTCTGTGAAAATAACTCTTCAGTATCATCATGGCCAAAGAAAGAAATATTAACACAAAAATCCAGATTATTCCGATGTAGAGCAGTCATTGTGGAACACCTGTGTTGTTTCCAGCACTCTTGAAGCCCTGTTTTGATGGGTGCCATCCAAGTCCTGTAAATAAGAAGCTGTCGATGTTGTAGACAACTTTTCCTGTCATAAAATCAGGGATGAGGTGTGCCAGGACGCGGTGCACCGGAGAGTTCTGAGCTGCAAACCCTTCCCTCTGGGCACTCCCTGGCCCTGCTCGGAATGTTTCGGGGTTGCAGGATTAACTGTGAGGTCTTGAGCCTGAGAACCAGTTCAGTGCGTTCCTATCCCCGTGAGTCACTTCACACCTCTCCCCCCTCGTTAGTGCCGAGCGGATCCACCCGAGCTGCAGCTGAGAGGCGGCTCAGGTGACTCCAGGGACAGCGCAGCGCTCAGGAGAGTCAAAACAAACAGCGAGAGACCCTGTGCTCACAGAGGGGAAGGCAGGGACACCGGGACACATCCCAAACTGCAGTGGGTGAAGGCAGGGACACCGGCACACATCCCAAACTGCAGTGGATGAAGGCAGGGACACCGGGACACATCCCAAACTGCAGTGGATGAAGGCAGGGACACCGGGACACATCCCAAACTGCAGTGGATGAAGGCAGGGACACATGGACTCATCCCAAACTGCAGTGGATGAAAGCAGGGACACAGGGACTCATCCCAAACTGCAGTGGGTGAAGGCAGGGACACAGGGACGCATCCCAAACTGGCATTGGATGGTTTGCACTTATCAATTTAAATTTCCTTGGGAGACTGTCCATGACTGCTCTTTTTCTTTTTTTTTTCTTTTTTTTTTTTCTTTTTTTTTTCTTTTTTTTTCTTTTTGTTCTGGAAGAAGAATGAATGTGAAACAGTTGGCAGTATCCTTTTAAAAAGGAAATAAGCTTTTATTTGGTCATTATAATCTCTAAATTTTTAAGTGCATCAGACCTCTAACTTAGAGCTGGTGCCTGGAATTATTCCATTTTTCCTTCCCCTAAAGACAGGCCAGGCACTGCAGCCAGCAGCTGTCCCCAGAGGATGAAGCTGTCCCCTGGAGGTGTCACTGACACACTTCTCTTCCTACCACAGGCCCTCTCAGGCTAGCTCACCTCTGAGGAAGGCCTCTGAGTGAGGCACTTTCACTCTCAAAATAACTTCCTGGCATTCTTTTTTTGACCATAAACTAATTCAGCAGTTTTAACTGTCAAGAAAGCGCCAGCCTAAAATTCTGCTGATTGAGTGAACTTTCCTATGTGACCTAAGACAGAGACTCGGACAAATCCTGTGTACCAGGTCAGGAGCTATTTTCAGCCCTGTGGACCGACTATTGCATTAACTGTAACTTTGTTATTCCCTGTGGAAAGTGCTTTGGGAAGGAAAGCTGTAGGGTAACCTCTGTGTTACCTCTGGTGGTGTTCATTCGGGTTTGTGCTGCCATGAATCTTGCTGCTGTTTGTGCCGTGCTCCAGCCAGGGCTGAGCTCTGCAGCAGGGTCAGACATCCTCTCACCTGGACAGATGGCCCTGCTGCTCTGCAGGAGCATTGGGAGAGTGAGTGCTCTCAGCTCCAGGGAAGGGAATGCCTTCCTGATTATGGCTAATGGGATCATGGTTAAACAATATAGGCAATCATCAGGATGTGCTCGGCTAATTGATCCAGAACACCAATTAATCCACAGAGGTGGCTTAAAGGTGCCCCAGTAAGGCTGGGCTAATGGTGTGCCACTGCACAAATGGGATGCAACTCCTTCTATGTCTGCCAAATGTACATTAAAGTTGACCCTACGGGAGTGAAAAGTCCTTGAACTGAAAATGGTTTGAGGCCGGGCAGCTCTTTTGGAAAATGTCTTTGCCTGCTCTGTTGTTGTGTTCTCCCTTGGGCATCACCTTCTGACATGAAACAAGAGCTTTGTCTGACCCAATGGGTCTGCTTTTATTTTCTTCAGTGTTCTTGAATATACTTATCTCCTCAAATATTGTCATTAAAAATCCTCACTGAGAGGGTGGTGGGTCACTGGCACAACCTCCCTGGGGAAGTGGTCATGGCACCAAGGCTGCCAGAGCTCCAGAAACAGCTGGAGGATGTGATTGGTCCTAGGATTTAATTCTAGTCCTGGAAGGGAGTGGGGCTTGATGATCCTTCTGGGTCCCTTCTGGCTGGAGAGACTCTGTGTGCCTCTTCCCATGCTTGGCTAAAGGGAGGAGCCAGGATCACAGTTCAGGGGGAAGAAAGGAGGCAGCTGCCCTTGGAGCAGCAGCTCCACTCTAGACCAACTGAATTTCACTCTTAATTGAACATAAAAATGTCGGAGAAACTTGGTTTACTTTGTCCAGCCTGGGAATGGGGCCTCACCAGAGGACAAAGATCTCTGTCACGAAAAAGGGCACCTTACCCCTTTCTGTTGTGCCCCAGGACAGGGGAGAATGGCTGTGAACTAAAGGAGGAGACATTTAGTTAGATACCTTGGTCCAATCCATTTAGGTGCCAAATGCCAGAAATATTTGATTTTCTGTGAAATTAGTGAGCTAACCTGGCTCATTAGGAGGCAGAGCAGCGTCAGCACTGGGGAGCAGAGCCCATGTGAGGTACCTGAGAGGAGAGCTCAGCTATTTCCTGCAGCTCCAGGCTGAGCACAGCAGTTCAGCTCAGGTGACAGGCAATAACTTCCTAAGCTCTTTTAACTTCATTACTTTGATCCATTTGACCATTCTAAGGCCAAAAGCATAATTCCCAAGAGACCTTTTGCTGTATTGAAACTGATCTCTTTTATGAGAAGTGTCACTAAAGACCCAGCTTGGCTATTACATTGTTTTTATTGCATTAAAATAAATCAACAATGCATTAATACTCCGCGTTTCTCAAAATGCTGCAGCAGAACTGGATGCTCAGATCAGACATCCTCTAAGAGACCTGGGCTGTCTCATGGTGCTGCTCTTCTGTGTTGTTGAGGCTTCAGAGTGCAGAAGAATGGTGCTGTGAGCTGATGTGCTGCTGTAATTCACTGAGTTTTTAATCAGGTTAAGGCTGTAAGACAGGTGTGTCTTAAACACCTGGGCTGAGAAAGTCCCACTGCTTTAAGGAAATGCAAAACCAAGGAGAAAGCCTTGAGCTGGGAAAATTGGCAAGTGTTTGGGTGCTGTGTGTAAGTCAGCTGTGTGTCCAGCCTACTGCTATCCTGCAAGCTAGGTATGGCAAAAG
Source organism: Pycnonotus jocosus (assembly GCA_013400435.1). Classification (NCBI taxonomy): domain Eukaryota; kingdom Metazoa; phylum Chordata; class Aves; order Passeriformes; family Pycnonotidae; genus Pycnonotus; species Pycnonotus jocosus. The sequence continues at coordinate 122,812 of VWYP01016664.1, read as the reverse complement.
GGAAAAAGGATGAAAAAAAAGGAAGAAAAAAATAGTTTATGATGCCCCATTAGTGCTTTGGGGTCGGTGTCTCCTCTCAGCCTGCTCAGAGGGAATGGGATGTGCTGTGTGCCCTTCCTGAGGAGAGAATCATGGAATCCCTGACTGGTTTGGGGTGGAAGAGACCTTAAAGCCCATCCAGTGCCACCTCTGCATGGGCAGGGACAGCTCCCACTGTCCCAGGCTGCTCCAAGCCCCAATGTCCAACCTGGCCTTGGGCACTGCCAGGGATGGGGAATCCCCAACACACGGATGACCCACCATGCTGTGATGGTCACTGTTCTCTCTGGTTGCTGTTTCCTCACTGTGAAGGGTGACAGTGGAGGCTCTGCCAGACCTAAAGGTGATGTTCTGTACAGGATGTTTTTGGAGGGATCAGGAAGCATCCCCGTGCCTCAAAGGGATTTCTTTCCTGAATTAACCCTGGGTGTCTCCCTCACCAGCCCCAGGACAGCAGGGGAAGAAGCCAGGCAGTTTCTGCAGGTTTAGAGTGTTCAAGAAGGAAGAAAAATCTGAATTGAAATAAAACAAAAGCTTCTGGCTCTCCCACCTTTCCCCTGCTGCTCTCCTCCTGGACAGGAGCTGGTTTATGGAGCAGCTCTCCCACAAACCATGCTGTGCTCACAGCTGCCTTAGTTTCACCACAGTTTGGCAATGGCAAAGGGACGAGGTGAACTGATTCCAGCAAGCTTGGCCCTGCCAAAAGATGGGCACAGGAACGAGAGGTTGTGCATGGAGACTGTTCTGTGCTCTGCATCCCTGGTGAGCCCCAAGGGGCTGTGCCAGCTCCTGCTCACGTGGGGTTTGTGACACACAGAGCCTCTGCCTGCCCTAGAAACACTCTGTGCTTGCAGCCACGGGCGTGCTGAGTTCTGACAGCCAAGCTCAGAGCCCGGGAATTGCTGCAGGCTGCTCCCTTTCACACCTTGCATTTCGTGGGGAAGGGGCAGAGAGGGAGGGTTAGAAAAGAGATCAGCCAGGGAAGTTTGTTAGAACAATGGGTGCAAAATGCCAAACACATCAAGTCCTGTGGAGAGGCAGAGACACAGTTCGTGTAGGACTCTGGATGTTGCCAAGGCTCTGATATTTTGGCAAAGCAGCAGTGCTGAGCTGAGTGCTGTGCTGTGAGGACACTATGGATGGGGATGGATGGTTTTGTGCAGTGGGCAGTGAGCAGGAGCAGCCCATGAGGTTGGGTCAGTTTAACACCCAGGGCACTGTTCTCTCCCAGCTGGGAGGGGCAGTTCTCCAGGAATGTGGAGTCCTGAGTGCATCTGCCTGGAAAGGAGAAGACAAGGGAGCTGCAGGGTGGCAAAGACAGCAGCAAAGACCACGCTGGAGATGTTGCTGCTGCTCTGGCTCAGACCTGGGCTCCAACAGGATGTTCACACTCTGGGATGTGAGCAGAGAAAGGGTGGTGTGCCTAAAATACCCTGGCAGGAGGAGAGATTTCTTGGGCCTCAGATTGGAAAAGGATTTGCTAATGTGCCAGTCTGCCTCTTTGCTGGGTTCCTCATTGGAGTTTTCCAGGGAAAGGCTCAGCTGTGCCTGCTGCAGAGGTGGTGTCAGGGCCAGCAGCACCTCAGCTGGGCCCTGGGGAAGAGGGGCTGCAGTGTTCCCACTGCTGGAAAGTGCTGTGGTTTGTGTGTCTGCCCTATATGGCAAGCTGTGCTAATCCCAGAAATCTGCCCTCAGGATTGCCCCAAAATAGCCCAAACACTCCTTCCTGCAATCCTCTTACCATCTGGGAAGCCAGATAATTTTTCCCAGCCTGATTTAGTTTCTTTAGTTCCAAAGGCAGCCTCAACCTTGTGGGTTTTCTGTGTGCTTATGTTACCCTTTTGCCTGGAATAACTGTCTAAGCACGTGTTTGGATTTGAATATCCAACCAGAGGCAGACCCTAGTGCTGGCAGACTGAAATTTGTGATGGGGAACGGTGTTAAATTTTAAAAGAAAGTCATTAACTCCCAGGCCAACCAGCTGAATGGGCAGTTTGCTGGAGACTCCAACAAAACTGCAGGTTAAGGTCAGTCCCGGGGTTGGAATGTGGGGAGGGAAGTCAGAAGGAGTTGATTCTTTGCTGTTGGGAGCCAGGAGAGAACAGAGCTGTTGCAGAACCACCATCTCTTCCCAGCTTACAGTTTAACTTGTACCTTCCCAGACTGGATCTCTGCTCCCCTGGCACATTTATATACTGGTTTGGATTTGGGTTTTTCCCCCCTCCTTTGCAGTGGTACCACAATCAAAGGCTCGTGGCAGCCACATCTGAGCTTGGACGTTGCTGGAGAGGATCCTGACCCTGATCCTGACCCTGTGTGGGAGCCATGGAGCAGCTGGGAGAGCTGGGGCTCACACGTGAGTGCTTGGGGGATCTCCCCACTGTCCCTGCAGCTCTGCTCATCCCCTGGGGGAGGAGGGAGGGAGGGATGGATGGATGAGGGATGGATGGAGGGATGATGGATGAAGGGATGGATGGGTGGAGGAATGGAGGGATGGATGGATGGATGGATGGATGGAGGGATGATGGATGAAGGGATGGATGGATGAATGGATGGATGGGGGGATGATGGCTCTCTGGCATCTGACTGGTCATGGGAGCCAGATCCTGGTGGCTGGAGGAGATGAGGGTATGTATCTCCCCCGTGCCTGTTATTGGGGGCTGGAGATGCCCAGCTCCAGGCAGGATTGTGTTTGATCTCAGGGCTCTCTGTGCTGCAGCATAGAGTGGATTTTAATCTCCTGGGTTTGTGTGTTAAGAGTGATTTCTGCAGGCAGAGAGCTTCAAACCCTCTGGGAGATGGGTGGGGGAATTTAATGGCCTGGGAGTCCCACAGAAACTCTTTACTATAATTTATTAATTATTATTTTGAAAGCTCTGTCCCCTGGGACTCTTCCACCCAAAGCTGTGAGACTGCCTGCTTTAGCTGGACAGACAGAGCCTTTGTTACTGTCCTGTTTGCTTCTTAAAAGCCTTTTGCAATGAAGGCATGGAGAGAGGAGGCTTTGTGTGAGCCTGGGGAGCTCCTGGGAGACAGAGGGGAGTGTAAACACCTCTGTGAGCTGGGAGAGCTGCGGGTGCTGCTGACAGGAGCACAGAGACCATGGTGCTGGGGCTGCCGAGGTGCTGTGCTGTGACAGGGACCAGGACACGGCCAGGCTGGGCAGGTACAAACTCTGCTCCCATTCCAGAGCTTCAGGATGCCTGGGTTTGTGGAGGGAATTGTTTGCTGTTTGCTCAGGAGGCTGCTTGGCGTTGTCTGTCCTGTGGGCTGAGCTGTGCAGTGAAAAAGGCAATCCCAGATTGGTTTGATTTTTACCAAGGGCAAATAAATTTGCTGGGAAAAAGCTTTTATTTTGATGGGTGACAGATGGAGATCACAGGGAATGTCAGCAAAGGGATTCAACTGAACAAATGAAGAAGAGTTTTTGATTATCATGAAAGCAGGAACATTTAGAAGTGGCTTAGAAATGACCCTGAGCAGGGCCATCCCACCTGTGTGCTGGTTCCTGCCTGCCCAGGACAGAGTTTTGGTATCATTCACCTGTGTCTGGCATCAGCAGAGCTTCTGGGGCACGTGGCCAGGGACAGAGGGGGACAGTGGCAGGGTTGTTCTTCAACAATCCTGCCCAGGAGGTGACAGCAGCACTGACTGTGACCCCAGGGGTTATAAACTCCATTATAAACACATCCATGAGAGAGGGAGTTTGAGTCATTGTGAGGTTTCTCTGCAGACCCCAGGGCTGGGATGATGAGGGGTCCCCAGACCCTCCCTGTGGGCAGGATGGAGAGCTCTTGGAATATTCTGTGACATAAACACACTTCAGTTCCTCTCCCAGTGCTGTCTGTTGAGGATGGGATGAAAATGAGGGTGGGATTAAAGGGTTCATCCCCATTCCAGCTCTATATCCTGGGCTCTCTTGCCTTTCAGCAAGATGTGGTAGAGGATGTGACATCTCCAGTGTCCCCCTGTCATATTTGGGAGGAGCTCTGATTTTGGTGAGCTGTGCTGGAGCTCAGAGCTTTGCTGCTGGGGAGAGGCAGAGCTGCTCCCCTGGCTGTGCCCCTGTCTGCAGGGAGGGCATGGAGCTGGGGATGTGTTTTGGAATGCCAGGGTGCAAATATCAACTTGGGCAGCTGGGACAGGCCCCTGTGGGCTGTTGTGGCACTGGTTGTGTGCCTGGCCAGGTTGGCTCCTGGCTGGAGAACGTGCCTAGGGTGCAGGGATTGCTCCTGCCTGCTGGAAAAGGACCCCTTCCCTCTCTGTGTTCCTTCCTTGTGCTTCTGGGTTTTGATGACTGCATTAATCCCTTCCTCAAGGACCTGCAAAGCAGCTGTGCCAGATGTAGGAAGCCAGGTTCTTGTTCTGGGCAGAGCAGCTGGAGCTCTGTGTCCACCAATTCCACCAGACCCCACCCGGGGTTTGGCTGCTTCAGGTCCCTGGTGGAGAGGCAGGAGCTGTGGCTGTGGCTTCCCTGAGGGTCACCTGGTCCTGAAGGGTTCCAGAGGCTGCAAGGCAACTCTGGGAGTTTTGGGGCCACCAGGCAGGCAGGAGAATTTAGGCGGTGGCCCAGACTTGCAGGGGTCAGTGTCACCAGGCTGCACCTTCTGCTGGCCTCTGACGCTGCCAGCTGGGGAATGGGGCTCCAGCCTCCCCCTGGACTCCAATCCAGCAATGGAGTGAGAAAAGGGAGCTGTGCTGGAGCTGCTGAGGAGCTCCTGGTGCTGTCTCACAGATGCTGCTGCCTGCTGCCACGTCCTGCACTGCTGGTGCATCCCCATTTTGATGAGGGCAGCAAAGGCCACTGCTGTGCTGGACCAACACACAGCAATGAGAGAATAAATCACATCTTTGTTCAGGGCCCCTCCTCAGCCCACCCCGGACTCTGGATCCCAGTGGCTGGAGGTGATGGGAGCTGCAGGAGCACTGAGCAGCCCAGCTGTGCCCGTGGATGTGCCTGGTGCCTCGTCCCTTGGGCTGTGGGTGCAGGGGGCTGCAGCAACACAGCATCCATGGGGATGGCTCTGGGTGCTTCCCAGAGCTGGAAAGGGGCTCTCAAAGCCTGAGTGGATTCAGCTCTGGGCCTTTTCTGCCCCACTGGTCACTGAGCTGCACATTGCCCTGCTCCCATCCTGCCTTGTGCCTCGGTGCTGTGCTGTGGGAAGGAGAGAAAGGGAGAATATTGGCCCCTTTCCACCAGGAGAGCAGGAGCTCCGTGTGGGAGCTGGCAGCAGAAACCCTGCCAAGCCTTGCCCAGCTCTGAACACCCCTGAGGCACCAGAGCCTGGGCAGTGCTGCCTCCCAGGGCCCCTGCAGGGTGCCAGGGTCAGGCTGACACTGCAGGCACGGGCAGCCCCAACAGAGCTTTGGAGGCTGCTGGGGAGGTTTCTGTCTCCACCAGTGCCCGAAGGGGCTGGGATTTATGGCAGTGGTACAATAGGTGTCTGTGGCAGTGATGGATTGGGCTGTGCAGGGCATTCCTCCTTCCCTCCCTCCCTTGTTTGCTGTGTCCCTCCTGTTGCCTTTTCTTCAGTTTCAGGCAGTTTTGCTGGTGGAAGTTCAGCTGAATCAAACCAGTGCCCCTGCCAAACTTTGGGGGAAAAGGCAGCTTTCTTGTGAGCAAACAGCCTTTCCAAGCTTTTGCCTGTGTCTATTGGCTGTGAAGATGGAGCTGGAGATATTTTGGGGTACCTGGAGGCAGTGGGCAGGGTGTGGTGGGTGCTGTCCATCTGACCATCCTGTACATGCTGGCATGGGGCTGAGGGCATGTCCTGGCACCAAAATCCCAGGTCAGGCTCTTTGCTTTTACAGCTGCTGTGAGTGTGGCTCCAGCAGGGCTGAGGGACTGCTCTGCCCACTGCCCCTCGAGGGAGTCAGTCTGGGATTCCACAGCTGGCTCTGTGCTAAGGGAAGTGTAAAACAGCTCTGCTGCACTAATCCTACCCTGCTCATCTCTGTGGAGGAAGCCTGGGCAAATATTGCTGATCCTGCAGGATTGCTGGGCTGTGCTGGCTCCTCTGCTCTGTGCTGTGCCTGGGAGATCTCTCCACCAAGGCTCTCAGTTCTGGGCGTGTGCACTTTTGTCTGTCTCAGCATCAGATCTTGTGGCAGGTTTTGATGGCTGTGAGTGAGGAGAGCCATGCTGGGGCTGTGGGGCTTTGTCAGGGTGCTGGACATGAGGAAAGCATCCAATCCCCCTTTTGTGGAGCCTCCTCTGAGCCCCAGCACATCAGGAGGGGTGGGCCTTGCAAGAGTGTCCAGCTCTGGGGCCACTCACAGAAGGACCTGGAGCTGCTGGAGACAGTCCAGGAGAGGCCACGGAGCTGCTCCAAGGGCTGGAGCCCCTCTGCTCTGGAGCCAGGCTGGGAGAGCTGGGGGTGCTCACCTGGAGAGGAGAAGGCTCCAGGGAGAGCTTAGAGCCCCTGGCAGGGCCTAAAGGGGCTCCAGGAGAGCTGGAGAGGGACTGGGGACAAGGGATGGAGGGACAGGACACGGGGAATGGCTCCCACTGCCAGAGGGCAGGGCTGGATGGGAGATTGGGCAGGAATTGTTCCCTGGCAGGGTGGGCAGGCCCTGGCACAGGGTGCCCAGAGCAGCTGTGGCTGCCCCTGGATCCCTGGCAGTGCCCAAGGCCAGGTTGGACAGGCCTTGGAACAACCTGGAGTAGTTGAAGCAGGTAAGGAACTGGATGGTCTCTAAGGTCTCTCCCAGCCCAGCCCATTCTGTGATTCTGAGCCTGTCCTGAACACCCAGTTCAGAGTAGCATCTCCAGTGTCCTGGACAGCTGCTTACTGATTAATAAAGCCCTGACAGGACTGGTCATCTGTTTTAAATAAAATAAAACTGTGCTGAGCAGAGCCTCTGGGATGCACTCGGTGTGTGGGATGGGAAGGGCCACGGCCAAGGCTGCAGCTGGGGCTCCTGCCAGGGCTGACTCCCTCTGAACGTGGCTCTGTGTCCTGCTGTGACACCGCATCGAGCGAATTGCCATCGTTTCTGTCCCCTGTGCTCACAGGGAAGGCTGGGGCAAGGTGCAGACAAACCCCCGTGGCAGGTAAAACTGCGGGTACAGCAGAGCCTGTGATGTCCCTGGTGTCCCTGCTCCCTGTCCTGCCCTCATCTCCTCTTTTCCCTGGCAGGGACAGGCCAGAGCCCCCCGGTGCTGGAGCATCTGCCAGGAGTGACCAGGGGGGCACCCCGGGCTGGGCAATCCCCCCGGCGGGGAGCCTCGGGGAGCAGGAGGAGGATCAGCCGTGCCCGAGTGAAAGGGAAAGGTGAGTGGGGGGCTCCGGGGGAGCTGTGGGGGTGTCCAGCAGCCCGGGCTGTACAGCAGATCTTGTTCTTTTTCATCCCGGAGAGTTCTGGGACAGCCCAGCCTTTGGGGAGGGCTTTTTCCCTCCAGGAAACCATCTCCATCATTCCTCCACACCCTCCGGAGCTGCTGCTCGGCTCTGGTGCCTCCCGGTGAGCTGCAGTGCAGCACCCAGAGCCGCTCCTGGTGATGGAATGGGCTGCTCTGGGGGTGCCTGAGCTAAGCCTGGGGGTGCTGCGTGCCTCTTTCCTTGTCACATGAGAGCCAAGCATGTCACCCGTGCCCTGCCATCCCCCCTTTCCGGATCACCCTCACAGAGCAGTCCTGCCTGCAGTGATGTCCCCAGGGTGCTGGAAACGCTCCTGCCCCGCGCTGCTGCGGTGGGACAGCTCCTTAAACAGCTCAGGGTGTGCCAGAAAAGCTGGCACATCTCCACTCGGGCACTGTCCCCACCCCGGCAGTGTCCCCACCCCGGCAGTGTCCCCATCCCGGCACTGTCCCCATCCCGGCAGTGTCCCCACCCTGGCAGTGTCCCCACGTGGCCGCAGGTGCGGTCCCGTTCCGGCCGCGGGGCCGATGGGAGCCGCTCCATTCAAATCCTGGCGGTTGTTCCGTGTCCCATGGAAACCCCGCTCCCCGCGGGCTCGGCGGGCACGGCTCCAATTACCGCAGCTCCTAATTAAAGGTGTCGTGCCATGGAGCCCGGCAATGTGCTCAGGGTCTCGCTGTGCTCTCGCCGGGCCGGGCCCCTCCTGGGCGCTTCCTTCAGCCTCAGCACGTTCGGTAAGATCGGGGCTCGGGGTGCCCGGGGTGCCACCCCGGCCGGGGGCCGATGGAGGGGCTGGGGAGCTGCTCCTGCAAGGAACCAGGGCCGGGCAGCCCCTCCTGCCTCTCTGGGTCTCGATAATGCCCCGAACCAGGAGCGCCCTGAGCCGCGGTTCAGCACTGCGGTGTGGGGAGCGCTCTGCAGGTGCCCCATGCCCATTGTGCCCCCTGGATGGACACGGGCTGGGCTAGGGCTGGCTGCAGCTGTGCCCCCGCTAGGGCAGAGCCCCCGTTTCCCTTTTGCTCCTTGGGGGTCTCTCTGTGGCCGCCCCAGGGGTGCAGTGTGGGTTTGAGTGGCAGCGGTGGCTCTGCGGGGGGAGCTGACCTGGCCGTGCTTCGGCTGCGAGCCCCGAGTGAATTTGGATGTTTTCTGCATGTCCCGGCCCTTGGTGCTGTGTGATGGCTGGGCAGCAGGGTCACGCACAGGGTGCCCTTTCTTTTCTGCCCTTTTAAAGCAGCAGTTTTGTTTTCTTTCAAAGCTTCTCGGGTTCCCGTGAGCAGAGCGGGCAGTCACGCAATGAGCACCTTCCCAGGGATGTTTCCCCTTCCCAGGGATGCTGCTCCTTCCCCTTTTGGACTTCTCAGTGCCAAACTGCTGAGGAGAGCCTGCAAGCTGAAATCCTCCTCTCTTTGCCTAGAGGATATTGGCCAAATAATGTGGGTTTGTGGTGCCTCCTGGCTCTGTAGCCAAGCCCAGGCCAAACATCATCTCTGCAGCCACAGTTCCCCTCATGGGCTGAGCGTCCCTGGTGAGATGTGCAATTGTGTTCTGAGCTGCAGAGCCTGGCAGGACAGGACCTGCACTACCCTCTCACTGAGGGTGACCTGGAGAGAGCATTCCAAAGGGCTGGTGCCAGGGCAGGGATTGTAGGTGGTGATTTTGGGGTGCCCTGTGCCCACCTCCCACCCAGGCAGGAGCTGACACTGTGTCCTCTGGCAGGAATCCCCACTGGCATTTGTACAGATGGTCCTTGGCTCTGCCAGCCAGGGCCAACATTGAGTCCTTCCTACAGTAAAGCAGAAAAGCAATTAAGAAGAACCCCAAATTTTCCATTTGTCAGAGACCATCAGTAAGGAACAGGTTTCTGTGCTAGGTCTGCTCCCATGGAAGGTTGCCTTGTCCCCTCCCTTAGCCTGGCAAACCTCTCTCATGGGTGGGAACCTGTCTGATTACCATCTTGTGCTTGTTGATGCCCATTTTCCCCTGTTCTCCTCGTGCCAGCTTTGTTTCTTGGCATGAATTGCCTCTCCTGGCCCTGTGGGTCCAGATGGATGGGGCTGGGAGCTCTCTGTGTTGCATCCCTGCTGTACAGGAGATTAGTTCTGGCTGAGCCTGGCTGAGTCCTGCTCTGTGATGGGATGTTCACCCAGGAGCTGCATGTGGGTTCTCCTTCTGCCCTCCTTCTGCATTTATTTTAATTTATATTAACCTTTATTTAACAGAGGGGACCTGGACAAGCTATGTCAGGGCCTCTCTGCTGGGGCTTGTTTCCCGTTCTTGTTAGAGATAAATCCAGGGGAAAAGGTTTCTCTGACCCTCTGCACTTGGATTGAGGTGGGAATGGAGCCCATGAACCTGCCTTGCCAGGGATTGTGTTCCTGCCCACCCAGGCCTGGCACCAGGTCACTGCTCTGCTCATTTGACAAAATGCCCCAGCTCTGTCTGAGCACAGACCTGGGCACAGCAAATCCCTCCCACCAGCTCAGGCTGGGTCATTCTTCAGGAGCAGCTTCCCTCTCTGATCCTGGCCCTGCACAAGGCAGGGAGTGCCTGCCAGGCCTGGGCAGGGTCAGACAGGGGTTGGGGTGTGCTGGGGGTTGTGATTTATCCCTTCATGTGCTTGGGAGACTCTCAGGAGCAGAAGCATTAAGAGAGAAATGTCCTCTGTTCCTCACAGAGAGGAGAGCTCTCCCCAACCCCACTCTGGACAGTTTGTGTTTGTCCCCAAACAGGCAGAGCTAGCTCTCTTCTCCTGCTCTCCTCTCCTCGGTGCTGGCACAGCCTGTGACAGGGGCCCTGTCCCCACAGCAGTGACACACTCAGAGATGAGGCTGGACTGGTCCCATCCCTCCCCGTGCAAAGCTTTGGCCCCTGAGCTCCCCAGGAGCAGCCCCAGCCATCCCCAGGGCAGGACATTCCCAAAATGGCATCCTCCAAATTACCCAGCACAAAAACTTCCCTTCTCCTTCCCCTCTCCCTTCATTCCCCCTGACTCCTCCTCGTGCTTGGGCATGCTTATACCCTCTAGGCAAAGAGAGGAGGATTTCAGCTTGCAGGCTGTCCTCAGCAGCCTGGCACTGAGGAGTCCAAAAGGGGAAGGGGCAGCATCCCTGGGAAGGGGCAGCATCCCTGGGAAGGGGCAGCATCCCTAGGAAGGGGCAGCATCCCTGGGAAGGGGCAGCATCCCTAGGAAGGGGCAGCATCCCTGGGAAGGGGCAGCATCCCTAGGAAGGGGCAGCATCCCTAGGAAGGGGCAGCATCCCTAGGAAGGGGCAGCATCCCTAGGGAGGGGCTCACTGCATGACTGGAGCAGTTTCCTTTGGTGTTGTAGCATCTGTTGTGTGCTCACACTGGAGCAGGCACAGGGCTCCCACTGCAGCCTCAGAGATCTGCAGAGAGCAGAGGGGTTCCCACCTTGTGCCCAAAGCCTGGAGTGGGAGGATGAAACTGGGGTAGAGTTCTCTCTGCTGCAAACCAGTGTTGGAGCTGTCCTGACTCATCCCACCCAGCTCCTGTCTTTACTCTCTCACCTTGCACCTCTACAAATGCACACAGACACCATTTCCACGTGTCCATGCACATGTGGGCACACGTGAGCTGCTCAGAGGTTGGACTTTTTTTTTTTTT
>VWYP01016664.1:48404-103237 GCA_013400435.1 Pycnonotus jocosus | reverse complement strand
CCTCTTGTTTTTTTTTTTTTTTATGAGTGTGGAGTCGTGTCTTTCATGGAGCAAGGCTCTCACAGGCAGTGCCTGTGAAACGCCGCTCAAACATCCTCTGAGTGTTTGTGAGAACGTCGCAAAAACAAAGTGCTCCGTGCGCCTGAAGAATGCCACGGGAACAAAAGCCACATCAACAGAGCTGGGACTAGGGAATACTAAAGAGTTGACAGGAATTTTAATATAAAACTCTCTCCCTTCCTCGCCAGTGAGGGTTTTCAGGAAGCCTCTGGCTTATCGTAAAGCGGCATACAGCGCTCACAGGGGCCGGGGAGGTGAAAGGTGGCTTCCTGCCATTCTTCTCGGGAGCTGGGTTCCCATGGGCGGTCATGCCAGTTTGACTGGGGCTCCCTCCACGCTCGTGCGCTGCGAGGAGTCCGGGATCGCTGCGGGAGCCGCGGGGTTTCCATGGGCTGGCGGCGATTCGGGGCTCGCAGCCATGAACCGCTTCAATGGACTCTGCAAGGTGTGCTCGGAGCGGAGGTACAGGCAGGTCTGTATCCCCCTGAGCCAGCGTGTGGCTGCAAGCCTTGGGGAGATTTCTGGGTGTCTGGGGCTTTTCTTGCTGTGGCTGGGCTCTGTGGGTGCTGCTGTGAGGTATCGTTGCAGTTTGTGAATTGTAGCGAGGATAGAAGGAAAGCATCTTCACGTGGGTGCCTGTGGCTGGTCTCTGCCTGTTGCTGCAGTGGAGAAATGGGCAGAGAGGAGTGCTTTTTAAAAATATAAAAATTATTTAAAAATATAAATATATGAAAATATATTAATATATATAAATGTATAAATATATATATAAAATATAAAAATATATAATATATATTTTTATATATATATTTACTGTACAACTTGCAGGTAGCATGCTGACGGTAACAGTGTTAAACTGCAAGGTGGTGTCTTAATTTCGCCCTTATTAGAGAAGAAGCCGGCATAGCAGGCTGCTACTGCCTCTTTTTAAATGATTTTAGTGTTTTGGGGGAGCCAACAGCACTTGTTTCCTGAGGAGCAGCTCACTGTGCTGGTTCCAGTTCTCCCAGTGCACAATGCCAGGTGCTGCTTTTCCATGTGCACGTCCCAGTCTCCTGCATTTCAAAGAAATCTTCTCTCCGTGGTCTGGATTGGGACTCCCAGCTCAGGGTCAGCTTTTCCCTGTGCTCCTGAACTCATTGTTCAGGTTATTCCAAAGCTGCTGTGGGGGACGGCAAATACTGGGAATTACAAAAGCAGCAGAATTCCAAACCCAACTGCCCCCTTCTTGCCAGGGCTGTGGCGATCATCTTGCACAGGAAAGCTGCTCTGCCTTGGCTGAATAACAACTGACTCTGCCTGGTCTCTTTGACCTCCTCAAGTCTTTATTTTGAAAATTTCCTCTGCAGTTTTTGGCAAAGTTTGGGTACAGCAAGCCTCCCCACCCACCTCCCAGCTCATGGCAGATGCTCATAGTGCTTTAGTTCTTTTATATGCAGCAAAAATGGGCAAAAAATGGGCAGAAAATGGGCAATCACTGCCTGTGATGGCCACAGGGGTGGGAGCTGAGGGGCATCAGCAGGGAGAAGCTGCTCTTCAGTGGCACAGGGCAGGTGGGGGGCAAGGTCAGCCAGCTCAGGGAGAAGGACTGGGAGACCTGACACAGGGGAAACCTCGGGCTGGAAAATGCCCATGGAGTCTCCGTGGTGGGAGAGAAGCTGGGCTGGCTCCTGAGGTGCCAGTGGTTGGTGTTGGAGATGGAATCATAGCTTATGGAATATCCTGAGCTGGAAGGGACTCACAGGGACTGTGGAGTCCAACTCCTGGTTGGACTGAGCTGTGAGGTTCCTTCAAAGGTGCAGAGCCACCTCTTTGAGGAACCAGCAAACTCCAGAGACAAAAACAGTCAGTGTAGTGGGACTGGATCTGTGTTTTGATCCTGCCAGGGTGAGCCAGTTTCTCTTTTGAAGCCTGATTTTATGCTGAGCAATCACGCAGGGACAAGGTTCAGAGAAATGAAATCTCGCTGCCTTTGCCCTCCCATGGTAAAGGAGTGAGGAGCCACATCACCTCCTTGGCAGCTTCTGCTGAATTCCTCATCTTCCTCCTGCCTGTTTGTTCTCAGAATAACACAGGTCAGATGTTGGGTTTTTGATTTTCTTTTCTCTGTCAGTAAAACAAGCATCTTGACTGATGTCTTGGGGGCTAATCAGGTATTTACAGGATCTGTCACGCTGAGCTGCTGCTGGAAGCCAACATCAAAAAATAAGCATAATTTTATTAATAAGCTCAATGCTCCTCGAATCAGGAGGAGAAATGAGCCTAAATCAACCCAGCATCCATCCTCTCAAATTCATTGAGGGAAAACACACTCAGCCCAGGGAAGGGGGTGATGCACACAGATGTCTGCAGGACAGGAGCGTGCTGAGCTCACAGCTCTCTCCGGAGCAGGGGAGTGCTGCTATTTCTGTATTCTCCAACAGGAAATGAAATGTTTAAGTGACTTGCTTAGAGAAGTCAGTGTCAGGGCCAGACTGTCAGGTTTTCCTTTCCAATGGCTCCTCAGACTTTTCCTTACATTTGGAAGAGTTGGGAGCAGAGCGTATGCTAAATAAACGCTCCTTTTGTGGCACTCCAGAGACCCTTGGCACTGCCTTTTAGCACCTTTTCCACCCCTTATCCAGGGGGGTCACAGTGACAGCCCTTCCCCATCTCTAAAATGCCGTGTGCCAGCATTTCCAGAGGCTGTGGGGCAGTGTGGGAATGAGGGGGGGATCACACACAGTGGCTGCTGTCCCACCTGACTGGGCTCGGTGTCTCCCTGCAGATCACCATCCCTCGGGGCACTGATGGCTTTGGCTTCACAATCTGCTGCGACTCCCCAGTCCGTGTGCAGGCAGTGGACTCTGGTAAGAGATTGCATCCTTTTCATCCCTCTTGATTTGAATGAATTATTGCTCCTTTTTTTGCTTCCCAGAGCTGGTTGAGATTCTAAAGCTCTCACGCCTTGCAGGACTCTGGGTACCTCCAAGAAACTTCATTAAATGAATTCTCTGCTTCCTCTAGTGAGGTCAGAGGCCACTGGGTTAGCAGTGTGTCACTGTTTTGGCAGTGTTTTGCAGTAATTTGCAGAGATTTTGTTCCCTCTCCAACCTGAGAACTGTCTGTCTGGTTGGGTGACCTTCGGAAATCATTTGGGGGGAAAACAGGTCAGAGGGGAGCAGGACTGCAGGAACCCTCAGTTCCCTGAGTAGATCTCTTGCTGTGGAGCTGTGGGATGGACTGGTGTCTCCAGTGTGCCCCGTTGCTCCCCACTGCACCCCAGGAAACACGGGAAGTTCATGCAGCAGCTCTGAGGAGCACTGATGGCTCTGTCCTGGTGCTCTGTGTGTGTGGATGTGCTGCAAGGTGAAGCTCCAGGCTGGCTGGCCCCACTTCATTTTTGGGTGTGGGTGTCAGATGGGGTTTGAGGGAGTGAGTGGTGCAAGCTGTGGAGCTCTCTGGGTGTCTCCAAGCTCCAGGGCTCCTCCTCTCCCTCCTGCCTGGCAGGTGACTGGAATTTGTCCCTCTCAGGTGGTCCAGCAGAGAAGGCAGGCCTGCAGCAGCTGGACACGGTGCTGCAGCTGAACGAGCAGCCTGTGGAGCACTGGAAATGCGTGGAGCTGGCACACGAAATCCGGTGAGCGTCCCCCAAAACACCCGGGGCAGGGAGAGGGGGTTTGAGGGAGCCCAGGGCAGGGCAGTGGGAGCATTGAGTGACTGTGGGAACGGGAAAGCTCTGAGGGATGCAGGACACTGGGAAAGCATTCCCTGGAGGAGAAGGAAGGATGCAGGAAAGAATCCTCTGGAGGAGGAGGAGGAAGGATGGAGGGGCTGGGGAGAGGGGCAGAGGCTTTGGAGGGAGGAAGGGGCTGCAGGGCTCGTCCTGATTTCCCCTCCTCACCTCTGCCAGGAACTGTCCCACGGAGATCATCCTGCTGGTGTGGCGGCTGGTGCCGCAGGTGAAGGCGGCCCCCGAGGGCATGGCCCGCAGAGCATCCTGCAAATCCACCTGCGACCTGCAGTCCCCGCCGCACAAACGGGAGAAGAGCGGCCCCGAGCAGCGCCGCAGCTGCCACATCCTCTGGGACGGCACCGACGGGCTGGGGCTGCACACCTGGGACAGGTACACGGAGCTGGGCAAACGGGGCCAGAACACCCTGCCAGCCCTGTCCCGGGTGCCCTCTGCCTCGGACCAGAACTACATCATCCTGGCTCCTCTGAACCCCGGCAGCCAGGTATGCCCTGGGGGCTGTGCATGGCTCTGGGCTGCAGCCTCTGCTGGGCCCTGCTTCCATCTTATCCAGCATCATCTCCAAATATTTGCTAATTTTACAAGCCACACTCTGTCCCTTGGTGGAGCTTTCACCGTTTTCCTCAAACATTTCCCTGCTGCTTCCCCTCAGGACTCCCCCTGAGGGTATGGAGAGGATGTGGGGAGTGTTCCCACTGCACAGGACCACACTGCAACTCATTACTCTCATTTTCTGCTGCAAAAATGTTGTTTTGTTTTGGTTTATTTTGGCTTTTTCCCTCTCTGATTTGTCTTGGCTGGGTTTGGCATGTTAACTTTTGTAGCTGGTTGTTGTCAGTGTCCCTGAGGGCTGCTGCAGGTGACCGTGTCCCCTCTGTCCCTTACAGCTGCTGAGGCCCGTCTATCAAGAGGACAATGCCACTGTGGGTGAGTTGTCCCTGTGCTGGGGATGCTGCTCAGAGCACCCAGCTCTAAGCTGGTCTTCCTGGCACCATCAAATCCTTCAAGGGGCTCATGGTTTGAGGGCAAGAGCAGCAGCCCAGGGATTTTGGGATCACCTTCCCACTGTGGCTCAAACCCAAAAGCAGAGGGGAGCATGGCAGGGGTGAGCCTCATGTGAGAAGGTGTGTGGGAGCTCACAGAGGGCTGCTGGTGGGGATTTCCCACCTGGGGCAGGGTGAGAACATGAAGTGTGAGCACTCTGAGCAGCAGTGTGGCTCCCCACGTGTCTGTCCATGACGTGTTTCCCTCCTCATCCATGAGGCCCTGCTGGGAGAGCTGATCCATCCCCTGCTCTGAGGCTCCTTCAGTGCCACACCAGTGAGGGTGGCTGTGGCTCACACCAGTGCCATCAGTAGTGCAGCTGGCTGTGCCAGATTTGGGCAATATTCAAGCCCTGGGCTGCTGCAAAGTCTTTGGCAGTCTCTGGGCCAACTGTCCTCAAAAAACCTTTGAAACATAAACTCATAACACGTGTGGCAGGTGTGTGTAGGATGCCTGGAGCTCCCTGGGGATGGTTGGACTTGTGGGAAGAGTGGGCTGAGGTGGGTGGCAGGGCTGGGCACTGCAGGAATCCAGGTCCATGTGGAAATACCCCTTGTCTGCTCATGGATTTGGGAGCTTTGGGAGGCTGTGCTTGCAGCCTGGCCTGGCTGGATGCCCTCAGGATGAGCTGTGTATCCCTAGGAGAGCTGAGCTCTTGGAGGAGTGGGAATCCCTCAGCATTCCCTGTCTGGTGAGGGCACAGCTGGAAAACTTGGTGCAGTGTCCAGAGAAAGCCAAATGTGGGGCTGGCAGAGCCATGGGGGGAGTGCTGGGGGGCAGGAGGGAGCAGTGTGGGTGCCAGACCCCCGTGCCTCAGGTGCTCCCAGCCCTGCAGCTCTGCAGCCAGGAGAATTTTCCACTCTCAGCTGCAGGGGATGTTTTGTTCCATGGATAATTGCAGCTCTTTCCTGCTGTTTGTGGATCCTGTGAAAAGATGAGCTGCACCATGGGGACTTGTTCATCCACTGGGGTGGGATTTGAAAGGCTTGGGCTTCTTCCCGTAACAAATTTTGGATTTTCATGGATTTGTTTGTAATTATTTAATGTCAAGTTCAGAGGGAGGAAGGAATCAGTTAACCTGAACAGGGGTGAAGTGTGGCAGCACTAAGCTGCCCACCCAATGACAGGAGCTGACATTTCTGTGTCAGGACTTGTGCAGGTAATTATTTCCTCTGATAAAACGAGGTGATTTAGGGATAAGAGCAAAAGCAAACCCTGAACAGCACAGACAGATCTTATCTGCCCCGTGCTGAGCTGTCTCTTTGGTTCTGATGTTATCTGGCAGCGCAACCAGGAAAAAGGGAAAAGGGAAAATGTAAGGATTAATGCACTTAGAGGTGGAAACAACCTCTTAGGTCACCAGGGTCCCCCCAGCAGAGGCAGCAGCAGTAAACAGCAGAGCTGGCTGCCCAGCCCAGAGCTGGCTGGCTCTGCTGCCTTTATCTGGGAGTAAATGTGCTATTTCCTAATACTTAATGGAATATGTAATGCTGGCCAGGTTTGTGTATTTGCTTTGGACGAGCCCTTATCTGCCCCGGGCCATGGTCAGGAGTGTTTTGGCTCATTTCTGCCTGGGAAGGTTCTGGGCATCTGTTACAGGGCGAGGGTAAAAAGCTGCAGTGGTGGGAGCAGCAGCTCCAGGGAGGGAAGGAGAGGGGCTGGGGGTCCCCAGGGAGCTGCAGGAGGGGGGCTGGGGGTCCCCAGGGAGCTGCAGGAGGGGTGCTCATTCCTGTTCCTGAGACATCCCTGTGGGAGAGAAGGAGAATGCTCCAGCTCCTCACCTGGATGAGTTCAATCCCAGTGGAGAGCTCTGCCTGCAGCCCTGAGCTGCCTCACTTCATCAGCTACAGGAGGAGCAGGGAAGGAAATAGATTGATTTTTCAGTGGGCTTTCTTTTGAAGCTGTGGATTTTTGGTTAGAGAGCCATTCAGTTCCCATTGGATGTGTTGCCTGTGAGTTTTAGGGCACAGCACAGGTTGCTGGTGTCCAACAGGATGTGGTCTGGGCTCTGTTTGAGCAGCTGAGATGGGAGTGTGCAGGAGAAAGCCTCCTGTAATCTCTCCTCTCAGTGAGGATAACTCTCTTCAGGGGAGAGGGACAGACTGAAAACCAGTCAGGCTGCTCAGACCTTTCCCAGCCCCAGAATGTAATGCTGAGAAACAGAGGATGATGTGATGCCAGCCTCATGAACAGTGAGCTCATCCTTTATAAATACACCCAATGTCTGAATAACCACTGCTGGCAGCAGCAGGGATTGATCCCAGCCATGGATGTGTTTGTAACTTCTGCCTCTTTCTCTGGCACCTCCAATCTCAGAATCTTCTGAGAACTGTGACCAACCCACTGCCCCATGTCATGACACTCCTGCACTTTGCTAACTTCCATGCCCAGGATCCAGAGCAGGCAGAACATGTGTGGATAAAAATATAAGTCCCTCTGCAGCTCTCCTGGAGCCCCTTTAGGCCCTGCCAGGGGCTCTGAGCTCTCCCTGGAGCTTTTTCCTCTCCAGTTGAGCACCCCCAGCTCTCCCAGCCTGGCTCCAGAGCAGAGGGGCTCCAGCCCTTGGAGCATCTTGATGTCTCCTCTGGACTTGTTCCAGCATCCCCATGTCCCTTCTGTGCTGGTGGAGATTCACAAGAGCAGATCAGAGGCCAGAGCACATGGTGGGATGTGCAAGCAGAGTTGCTGTGGCCTCCCTGGGGTCCTGTTTGTCCCTTCCCAGCTCTGTCTGTGCTGCTGGTGGCACCCACTGAAGTCCTTGGGCCACCAAGCAAGCGGCTCTGGGGCAAAACCACCCAGGGGCATCTCGTTTCCCTTTAGAAAAAATGGTATCAGGGCTGTTATTTCATGAATGCCTGGGACACCTGGATACCTGAGTGATGCCTGTCCCTGCAGCTCTTGGCTCCAGCAGTTCCCCAGGATTTCCATGCCCTCCCCCAGCCTGGGAGAGCAGGACTGAGCTGGAGTGGGCAGAGCTGGAGCTCCCTCCTCACTCTGTGTTTCCTTTTGCCTCCTCTGTGCATGCAGGGAATGGCTGCAAAGGGAAATCCCACACGGGCTCTGGGAGGAAATCCAGGCTGATGAAGACTGTGCAGAGCATGAAAAGCTACGGGAACTACCAGAACTGCACCATAGTGAGGCCCCACATGCCCCATTCCTACGGCACCTACGTCACCCTGGCTCCCAAGGTGCTGGTGTTCCCCATCTTTGTGCAGGTCAGTGCAGCCAGAAGGGGCTGGGGTGTGATCAGTGCCCAGCCATGCCAGGCTCTCCTTCCCAGCAGGTCCCTGTCATCCTCAGCTCTTCTGGAGCTGGCTGTACTTGGCACAGTGCTGGGAGCTGTCTCAAAGGGAATTGTGTCCTGCCCAAGCAATTCTCTGTTGGATTTTTTTTTTCTCCTTTTCAGCTTTCAAATCTGGCCCTTGGTACTTGCTTGGGTCAGGAGGAGGTGTCCCAGCTTTTTGGGCTTCAGAGCTAACTTTGGAATTGCAGATCAGTGTGGTTCTTCTTGAGGGTTCTTTGTGCTGTCAGTGTGTGCAAACAAAGGGGTTTTAGTTTAGCTCGTGGTCACACTAAAGTTTGGTCAACCTGTGCCAGGAGTCTCCCCACCCTCCCAGGGAACAATTCCTGCCCAATCTCCCATCCAGCCCTGCCCTCTGGCAGTGGGAGCCATTTCCTGTGTCCTGTCCCTCCATCCCTTGTCCCCAGTCCCTCTCCAGCTCTCCTGGAGCCCCTTTAGGCCCTGCCAGGGGCTCTGAGCTCCCCCTGGAGCCTTCTCCTCTCCAGGTGAGCACCCCCAGCTCTCCCAGCCTGGCTCCAGAGCAGAGGAAAAGGATTCAGAGCAGTAATGGCTTGACAGGGAATGTTCTGCCTCTGCAGTTCCATGAGCTGTTTTAAGAACACAGCCCTGAATTTGGTGATAGCAGTTCTAACTCCCTCTGTGACCTTCATTTTGTCCTTCATATGGCCAGAACCCCCAAAATCTCGTCTGCTCTATATATTTTAGTACATTGCTGATTAACCTCTTTGTCCTCCTGTGCCAGTGGCAGTGGCATTGTCACCTCAGCCCAGCCTGGTGACTTCCTCTGGGCTGAAGCCATGGCCCCCATTCCCTGTCACTCCAGCCTGAGGCAGTGTGGGCTGTGCTGGAGCTGGGGGCAGGTGTGTGATCACCTCCCTCCCCCCTGATGGCACCTGGGTGACCCCTCAGCTTGTGTTCACCTGCTGGCTCTGCCTTTGCTAGGAACACAAGTGGCGCTTTCTGCCTCCTTACTCCCCAAACTCATCTTGGATTGTGCCTGGGAATCTGCCACTCCAGGAGCTGGTTTTTCTCTTTGACTGTCTCACCTGCAGGGCCCTGTGCAGACCCCTCCTGTTCCCACTGTGCTGCTCCCAGGGGTGGTCCCATGTTGCACTTTTTTGGGGGGTGCAGCACTTGTTTTTTGGAGTTAGGAAAGGAGGAGGCAGACAGGTCCGAAGTCAGTATGCAAAAAATTTCTTTATTTTAATTTTCTGACTACATTTATATCAACTGTACAAAGGTGGCCAATTATTGGCCAAAGCAGAACATCCCATCACTTGGATTGGTGTTCATACCAGTCACTGAAATATTCTATCAGAACTAAAGAATGGAAACATTTCTTATTTACATGAAAGAGCTTGGGAACAGAGCTCAGAATTTCAAAACATCAGAAGGCTTTTTGCTTTAATATCAAGCCCAAGTCTGAGACATGTAAAAATCAGAGCCACAGTCCCAGGCTGGTGGTGCAGGGTTTGTTCTGCTCTCAGGACACCTGAACCTGTCCCATTCTCCAGCACTGATGGGGAGCTGGGTGTGGCACAGGAAGGGACAGGAATTGTGCAAAGTTTCTTTAAGAGTGATGCACATCACCAGGTACAAATATTGGTGCCTGAGGGCCGTGGGAACCTGAGGTGCCAGCACTGTGGTTGTACTTCCTGCCAAGTCTGAGACATAACACCCCCGTGCAGATCAGCCCCTGTCAGAGGCAAGGGCTGCCTGTCTTTTCACAGCTGGGGCTGACGTAGGTGTGAGTGCAAGGCTTTGTTTTCTCCTCTGACTGGACTGCAGGCTTTGTATCCTTCTGAGCACAGTGAGGAGTGGCTTCTGCCCCAGTGAGTTACAGCTCAAAGTGAAGACAAAAGTGGGTTTGGTGGGTGGAAAGTGTTGTATCTCACGAATCACACTGCCACTGGGAGGTTTGACTGTTTCTTTTTTTTTATTTTATTTTCCCATCCAAACGTAGCCACTGGATCTTTGCAACCCAGCCCGGACTCTGCTGCTGTCGGAGGAGCTGCTCCTTCATGAGAGCAGGAACAGGACTACACAGGTAAAACTCTTCCACATTGTCTGAGCTCCCCAAACCTGCTCTTTTGTTGTCTTACATAGAGGATTGAATCATAGAATCACCATGCTTTGGGGTGGAAGGGACCTTAAACTCATTCATTCCCATCCCTGTCATGGGCAGGGACACCTCCCACTATCCCAGGCTGCTCCAGGGATCCAGGGACAGCCCCAGCTGCTCTGGGCACCCTGTGCCAGGGCCTCACCCCCTTCACAGGGGAGAATTCCTCCTCAATATCCTATCTGTCCCTTCCCTCTGACAGTGTGAAGCCATTCCCTGTGTCCTGGCATTCCACACCCTTGTCCTTGTCTCCAGCTCTCCTGGAACCCCTTGGGGCATTGGAGGGGACTTTGAGAAGGGACAAGAAGGGACATTTCATTACATTGAGAAGAGAAATGTTTCACTGTGCAGTAATTATATTGATGTAATACTTGGAAAGTCTTCTGGTCAGTTTATTGTGGGATAAACGAAATATCAAAACTCTTCTGTGCTAGAAATCAGCTGTTTTTCCTGTTGCCTTTGGGCTCACAGAGAGGAAACTGCAGGTGGCAAATGCACATCAGTGACAGCCCAGCAGGCTCAGGAGGAGGGGGTTTGAGGATATTTTGTGCCAGGTTAGAGCAGCACAGAATGACAGAGTGGCACCACTGGAAGCCATTCAGTCCCATGCCCTTGTTCAGGGGTCCCCTGAAGTCACTTGGGATTGTGCCCACATGGCTTTGCAGCACCTCTAGGGAAGGAGAATCCACAACTTAGAACTAGAACCAGACAAAGAACTTGCTGCAGATGTTCTCAGGCTTTCAGTTCCTGAAATAGCTCACATGTCCTGTCCAAATTCCTCTTGTTCTTACTTCAACTTTTCTGCCATGTTATTGGAGAGCTGCTGGAAGTTTGGGCATACAAGAGGACTTTGGGACCAAACTGGCAGAATTTGGATGTGCTGAGCACATTTGCTGCTGGCTTTACTTGCATCCAAGTGCAAAGTCTACAAAGCCTGGGAATTTGGGAGAGAGGCAGAGCCCACTCCTGCACTGCTGACCAGTGCCATTTCTTCTGGGGTACTTTCAGAGGAGCTCACAGAGTAACTTGGGGCTGAATTCAGTTGCTGTGAACAAAGTATCATCTTCAGAGATCTGTAGAGGAAGTTCCACTTCACTGGTTTTAGTTTCTGGGTGGCCAAGAGCAGAAGCCCAGAGCCACTTCCCATCAACTGGCCAGTACAAACCAGTAGAGGACTGTGCTAAGTGACTCCTCTCTCTTTCTGGTTTTCATTTAGTAATTCATCCCTTCCCTTAACTTGAATCACTTTTCATGCTAAAAAATACATGAAAATACATCAAAGTACATGAAAAATTCCATGGTTGATTGGAAAACTTGGCATTAACTTGTAATTAGACCCCTTTCCCTGTCTGTCCTTTGCTGCTCAGGGTCTTCTGGGCACCTGCAAGAATGAATCCCAGGTAAAGTGCTGGTTGTGTGGCACAGCAGTGCTGGATGGCTTGGGAATACAGCTGAAGTCAGGGAGCTCCTCCTGGGTGGGTTGGAGGTACCTGCCTTCAGGTCAGGCTCAGATATTTGGAGTAGCAGCCAAATGTGGAATATTTATGGATAACCAATGCTGTTTGCAGCCTGGGTGGGGTGTTGTGCACGTGGGGGTGATGAAGAAGCCCAGGAAAAGTGTGTTTGGAGGAGGGGTCTCTGTTCTTCACAGCAGAGACCCCACTGTGGGCAGGGTCAGGAGGAAAATGTCTCAGGGAAAGGACTCTGCTTCCAATGCTCTTGGGATGAGCCTGGAGCTGGGGGTGGATTTCCCAGTTGGAGCTGGTGCCAGGACAGGGCAGGATGCTGGCCAGGAATGTGAGGCAGTGCTTGGGAATGCTGGTGCCCTGGGGCTGTGTGTCTGAGTGAGCTGGCACAGGGGCAGGGCAGGAGGGGCTGAGTCAGTGGGGTGAGGATTGAGAAGGGGTGAAGGGAAGCAGCCCGTGGTGCTGAGCCCATGCTGGCAGTGACAGTGGGGACAGCAATGCTGCCATGTCAGCCCTGGCCCTTGGGAAGGACTCTCTCAGGTCTGAGTGTGTGGCAGGGCCGTGGAAGGCTTTGTGGAGCTTCAAGCTTCAATGTTCAAACCTGTGCAGATCCCTCTGGAGTGCCAGGCTCCTGTTCTCCAGCAGAGCAGGACTCTCTGCTTTGGTGCTCTTGGGCTGTGAGGAGAGAGAACCTGAACCTCTGGAGCCAGCAAGACCTGAAACAGCCTGGACACAACAGAGGGTGCAGGAGGGCTCTGACTCCTCTCCTTGCTGGGCTTGAGTTCTTTCCCTCTCCAGCCTTCTCTGATGCCTGCACAGAGGCTGTTCTTGTGTCCAATCAGTCCATTCTTCCTTGCTCTGTGAGGTTTTCTGTTTTCCCATTGCTCTTCCCACACAGCCTCTCTCAAGCTGGGCTCCTGTGGTTTGCAGGACTGTTCTCTGTGTGTTATTAATCTGCTTTGCCTGAGAGGTTCAGGAGAGGAGGGCCTGGGTGCAGGGGCTGCACCTAGAGGTCCTGCTCCTTTCTTTTTTTCCCAAATCCCCAGAATCTTTTCCCTGTGGCAGTTTGCACATCAGGCACTGCATCCTTGTCCCCGAGCAAACTCTCTCCCATCTCCTGAAGGAGTGAACCTATCTCTCTGGAGGCTTGCCAGGGTCTGTCCTTTCCCTGACCTTACCTCTGGGGCAAACCCTTATTCAGGCCTTAATCACATCCTGTCTAGACTTTGCAGCAATTCCCGCTTTTCTGGGCTCCTGAAATCCCTCCAGCCCGTGGAGTGCCAGAGCAGCCAGCGTGTGATGGCACACGGGGTGTCCAATGTGGGCTTTGGCCTTGTCCACCCATCTCCACTGGACCTGGAGGCCTCCCAAAGCCCTGAGGTGTCTGCTCAGTGTGGGCCATGCTCGTGCCCTTCTCATCCCTCCTTTTTCTGCCACTCTGGCAGGGGCTGCAGGTCAGGATGGGCCTTCTGGACTCCTGGACCCTCATGGATGGGCTTGGCTGGGTTTATGCTCTTCTCTGTAGAGCAGGAGGCTTCCTCCTCCTTCTCTCTTCAAGGCTGCATTTCTGGGCACCTTTTCATAGTGATTTTGTTCCCACATTTTTCTTTTTGAGGGGTGGTGTTGGCTCCTCCTGCCCAGGGCAGAGTCCCAGGGTTATCCTCTCCTGGGCAGCACACTGGCCCATTGCTCCTACCCTCCCTCTTGGCTTTCAGTGCCTCCTGATTTCCCTCAGGAAACTCTTTGCAGGTGTCCCTGTCTCCTGTGCCAGTGCTTTGCCAGTTGTGCCCTGTGGCTGCTCAGGTCCCTCAGCAGAGGAGGCTTTGCTGTTTGCTGTGGTGCAGAGCACACCCAGATGAGCAGTGTGGAGGTATCAGGGTCAGCCTCTAGGAAGAGCTTTTTGCCCCCTGTAAAATCTGTTCACACCCCTCTATAAAAGCTCCATGTGACCATGACCCTGTGGCCTGGATCACTCCAGCAATAACCCAGGGTGCCCTTCTCCATCTTCAGAGAGCTCTTCTGTCCTGTCAGCTCTCGTATTCCTGACTTTGGGGGAGGAGATTACTTCTGGTAAACACCCAGAGCTACTTTGACCCTCCAAGGAGCAACTCTGGTAAATTCTGTGACTTGCCTGGGTGAGCTCAGACGTTGTGTTTGTTGTTTGTTTGCTCTTGGCTTTTATGAGCCCTGTGATTTTTTTCAGGGTAAATCTGTTTGCCAAGGGCTGTTACAGACAGGTCACAGCCTGTCAGAGTGTGATGGCAGCCCAGGGCAGAGCTCCACGTTACTCCTCCAGTGTCCCCTTATCCCTGCTGCCCTGGGGCCATCCCTGAGTCCCCTCCTCAGCTCTCAGGTGGGAAATGTGTCCAGCTCTCACCTCTGGGTCTGCCAGAGCCCCAGGCCCTGTGGTGCTGCCCTGCCTCTGCCTCTGCAAGTGGAAGGGACACTTTTGTTTTTCCTCCCACCAGCCTGGAGGAGCAGAGGGACCTCTCTCAGCTGCTCTCAGATCCAGTCTCTTCCTGGAAGCAGCATCTGATGGAGATGCTCTTACAGAACCTGCACTGGATGTAGTTTTACTTTCTGCATCTCTAATACAATCCATCCCATCTTCCTGTAAAAGCTCAATGTTACCTGTAAATACTTACTCCTGTAATTCCATTTCCAAGATTCCCTATTGAAACTTGCTTGGTTTTGAAGTGACTTTCCTGCTGCTCCCAATCTTTTTTCTACTCTTTAAACTTTCACAGGCAGTAGGTTTTCAGTTTCTTTCCTGCATTTCTCTGTGACTGTTAGCTGATCATGCTTTTATCTCCTTCACTTTGGGTTGCTATTCCCAAAATCCCTTCAGCATCTCTTCTTTGGGATTGAGGGAACTGAGATGCCACCAGACATGTCCCAGAAAAGTTACCCTTTGGCACAAGGTGGGCAAGGGATGAAGGTTATAGTGCAGTTTCTACCTGGTTATTCCTTGTATTGCCAGCAAGACTAGAAGGAATGAAGAGAGTGAATGTGGGCACTGGGCCAGCAGAGTGCTGAGAGCAGAGGAAGGGATTTTCCAAATAACACAGAGAAGAACAGCCCCTCCCTGGTTTCATTGTCAATTAAAGCTCCACCAGCAGCTTTGTGCTTACTGAGAATCCCACAAAAATGAACTTGCACTGCAAGGAGAAATCTTGTGGCAAGGGCTTGGTTTTGGATTTGGAGCCAGATGCTTTTCCCTGATGTGAGACTCTCCAGCCTGTGATAACTGTTACCCTGCTTGTTCTCCTCAGGATGTGTCCATCAGCCACAGACACAAACTGTGCTGTCAGCTGGGACCTGGTCCCTGTGGGAGCAGAGTCACCTCTCTGTGCTCACTCCCACTCCTCTGGGACTCTGGGTGTTGTCTCCTTTTGCAAAAGCATTGCTAAAAGGCCACAAACCCTTCCTTGCTGTGGCTCAGTGTTTCAGAGCTTTCCCTTTGCTCTGGAAGGTTTTGAGGGGCACCCCAAGGCCCCCACCCTGAGCAGGTCTGGCACTCATTGTGCCACTGTGCCACTGCCACATTGCAGCTGCTCCAGGGCATCTCTGTGACAGGGACAGGAGCCAGGGAAGGGCTGGAGCTGGGCCAGGGCAGGCTCAGGCTGCAGAGCAGGGAAAGGTTCTTCCCCCAGAGGGTGCTGGCACTGCCCAGGCTCCCCAGGGAATGGGCACGGCCCCGAGGCTGCCAGAGCTCCAGGAGCCTTTGGACAGCGCTGCCAGGGATGCCCAGGCTGGGATTGTTGGGAGGTCTGGGCAGGGACTGGAGTTGGACTGGCTGATCCCTGTGGGTCCATCCAGCTCAGGATGTTCTGTGGTTCCATGATTCTGATTCATGATTCCATGATTCATGATCTTTGAGGTTTTCTGTGTGCCCCAGCTCCTGGAGGGCAGGGCAGGCTCACACCTCAGCTGTGGCACCAAGCTTCTCATCCCTGGGAGGCTTCTGGGTCCAGGATCTCCAGTGCAGTGGAGAAACTCATTCTTATTTTAAAGGTCCCATTAATCTGAACTGATTGCACTGAGGACTTCAGGCAGGACTTTTCCCAGTGGTCTGGAGAAGCTCCCAGCCCTGGGACACGAGGCACTGCTGGAGCACAGCTCTGTGCACACACTGGGGCTGGTGTTTCCTTTCCACCCCCAGCGTGGTTTGAGGTGCCAGGTTTGTCCACTGCAGCTGCTCTCTGTGGATCCTGCTCTTGTCAAAACCAAACATTACTTTCTCACTGAGAACAGTGAGCAGCTCCTCTGTGAGGGCGATCAGAGTGATCAGATTCGCTTTCAGACTGCAACTTCTGCACTGTGCTGGGATTAGCCTGCAACTTATTCCCTCCTCCTGCTCTGATTTGTACCTTGTGCAAGTGGGAAGTGACAGGAGGGAGCAGGGAGGGTGTGTTTGTGTGGTGTGGAACTGCCAGGCAGGTTTATCCCTCCTGTCACAGGACTCCACAAGCCTCAGGAGGCGCCTTCCAAGTGAGGGGAGCCTCACCTGAAGCTCTCTGGGTGCAGCAGGCACCAGCCCCGTGGGAAGGGCTGTCTGGGCTCCCTCTGGAGCCTGGTGCCTCTCCCCAGGGCAGAGGACATTTCCAGGACACTGTCTCAGTGCCAAGAGGTGAACTCCCTACAGATTCTCCTTTGCTCTCCTGTGCTTCCAGGTGACTCTCTTTGTCTACTCTGACCTGCTGCTCTTCACCAAGGAGGATGAGCCCGGGCGCTGCAACGTGCTGAGGAACCCTCTGTACCTGCAGAGTGTCAAGCTCCAGGAGGGTGAGTGTCTGCAGCAGCAACTGGAGACATTTTGGGGGTTTTCTGGCTGCCAGCTGCAAAGGTTTCTGGCCAGCAGCAGGGGAGCACCCCGCTGTCCTGCTGCTTCCAGTGCCATCCATCTGCTGCTTCCAGGTCATCCTTCCCGGGGTCAGGGCCAGCATCACCCCTGCTATCCCTGCAGTAACCTGGGGCTCCATCTCCTGGGGCACCTCAGGAGCACCCAGGCCCTCTCCAGCCTTTTGGGGTGCATGTCTCAGGGTTGGGGCTGCCATTCCCCGGGGTCTGTCCCCCTGGCTGGTGTCACTGTGACAGCAGGGACTGCCTGGGGCTGGGAAAGGGAACTGAAGGCTTGAGGTTTCCCCCGTGGCGCCTCGAGGGAGTTCAGAGATTGGCTCCAAGGGTGTCTGGCCAGGCTCTGATGACCTTTACTTTGCTGCTTTGCTTTGCTACTTCCCTCTTCAGCCGCCCACGGTTTCCCTGTTGCTCACATCCATCCCCCTGCTCACCCCTCTGGGGAGGAAAGAGCAAACCCTCAGAGCAGGGCTGGGGACCTTGCCCTCACTCTGCACCTTGGCTGACACCTTTGGTGTGCAGCTGAGGGCTCAGAGAGGGCTTTTAGGGCAGGGGTGACTGGGAATGGGTTGTTTCAGGCTGTACAAAAGGCTCCCTTTAGCTCCTCATGGTCTAAAAATGAGGGAATTGCTCTACCACATCCTATTTGCTATGGCAGAGCCACTTCTTGGCTCTGGGCCCAGTTTCACCTTGTTCCTTGTGTGGTGTGGTTGCTTTTTGGCCATGGGCTTGTTTTATGTACAGTTACTTGGCTGTGCCACAGTTCCTCCTCCAGCCCAGGCAGGCCCTGGGACCCCGGGGGCAAAAATTGGGATGAGATAGAATGAAAAACTTTCATGTCATGAGGTTGGTCAGATATTGAGTTGCCCAGAGAGGTTATGTGATCTCCATGCCTGGAGGCATTCAGGACTCCTGAGTGCCCTGGCCTGGGTGCTTTGGTCAGGGGATTGGACTCCAGAGCCCACCAGAGAGGGCCTTTCCAACCTGAATTACTCTGGAAGTGATGAGCCAATGTCTTTATGTCTCCTGTGGCTCTGACCAAAAGCAATGAATCCAGATCTGGGGTGCTTCCCCAAAGGGATCCTTTTCTGGGGGAATTTTGCTGCTTCCCATGACTTTTCCCAGCTGAGCCATGAGCTCTGTGGATGGGCTGTGTCTCTCCTCGTGCCCCACGTTGTTCTGAGCCTCAGTGCTGGACACCACAGGCTGCCTGTCAGTTGTTATTTCCCATTTCCAGCAACGTTTCTGTTTCCAGATGAATTCCCTGACCTATTTGGTGGGAGCAGAAACACAAGGGAGGGAGATAGGGCACCACAGCCATGAGCCATTGAGAAAACCCATTGAAACCTCCCTGGGCTTTGCTGAGTGTGTTCTCAGCACTGCTTATTTCTAAGAAAGGGACAAAAGAAATTGTTCCTTGTTCAAGTGCTTTTGGTCAGCTCCTGGACCGTGTGTGTGCTGCCCCTGGCTGCTCCCAAAGGCTGGGGAATAGCTTTGTTCTTTTCACCTGCTTGGAGAAATCAGCTTCCCTGGTGCTGCCCCTGGCTCTGCACACCGAGGTCTGTTTGCAGCAGCACAGGATTGTGCCTCCTCACCTCAGGCACAGTGGATTCGTGAGCAATTTTCTGCCACTTATTTCCTTGTTGTCGTAATAACTTGGCTGGATCGTGTCTGGAATATCTTCCCAAGGCTCTCCAGAGGAGATGGAGTCCCTGCAGCACTGACCCAGCCCTGTGCCCTGAGAATCCAGCCCAGCTGTTCAGGCAGCTCAAACCCTCCTGCTTCGGGCAGGGCTGTTCAAAGGCGGGTGGAGAGAGCACGAAGATGTCTGTCCCTTTTGGC
The DNA here is from genome assembly GCA_013400435.1 of Pycnonotus jocosus. Taxonomy (NCBI): domain Eukaryota; kingdom Metazoa; phylum Chordata; class Aves; order Passeriformes; family Pycnonotidae; genus Pycnonotus; species Pycnonotus jocosus. The sequence continues at coordinate 84,812 of VWYP01016664.1, read as the reverse complement.
AGGGCTTTGCTGCTGCTCTCCTGAATGACTGAGTGGCACATGAATAGGAACAGGCGTGTGGCTGCCTCCAACAATTGAGACATCTCCGGTGCGCTCAGGGCCATTGTGCTGTTTCCTGTTCCTGCCGCTGGCTGCTCTGTGCGAAAGCAAATCAGTCTGATCTGCTTCACAATGCTCTCTCTTCCTGCTTTACAAGCCCAGCACCAGGCTGATGAGCACCACGCCAGCCAAGGTTCCCTGTGACACAGGGCTGGCTTCCTCAGCAGGCTCTGTGGGAATTTCCACACGCTGGGATCCTGGTTCCCTCCCAGGTGGGTGTGCTCAGCTTTGGGACAGAGAGGAGCATCAATCCCACGCTGGGAGCCCCAACTCCAGCTGGGATCCTGCAAACAAGAGCTTCTCATGTGCTGCTTCGCTGGCCTTGACATCCCAACCTGCTGTGTTGTGCAGCTCCAAGGTGCTCAAGGGCCAAGGGTGGGATTTACAGGCCTTCTGTCCTTCCTTGGGATGCTGGGGAGCACCCAGGCCTTGCACTCCCCCAGGGACATGTGCCCCAGTGGGACAAGCTCGTCCCCTCCTGGCAGCCAGGTCTGGATGTGCTCAGCAGCCTCTCTCCCTTCCCACACATCCAGGCCAGGCAGCTCCTTGTCCTGGGTGCTGGATGCAGCCCCAGCCTCTCTGAGCAGAGCTGAGGATTTGGGATCAGGGTGCCCACCCTCACCAGGGCACTGCCACAGCCCTTGGGCTGTGCAAAGGAGCAGGAGAAGCTTCCCTCTTTTCCCACCTTTCTGACCCAGCACTCAGGAGCAGCAGGAGGGGGTGTTGGACTCATGGTGTGCCAGCAGCAGCACAGATCCTGCTTCCAAACTCTGCTTTTTCCAAGGGGAAAAGCACGGGGTGAGGGGCTTCAATGGGCTTCACAAGGAAAACACTCCCCAGTGCTCCTGCTGGGATTTATGGGAAGGGGCTGGGAGCACTCAGACACTGCCATGGGGAGCAGTGGGTGTTTCTCTGTGTGCACAGGTGAGGGGTGGGCTCCCAGCCAGGCCCATTCTGCACCTGCTGCCAGGGTCCAGCATTCCTCCCCTGCTGGGAATGAGGGTTTGGAGGGGCAGCCCTAGGGCTGGGCTTCCCTCACCTTGCCTGGGGGAGCACAGGGAAGGTTTGGGGAACACAAACAAAGGTAGGGTGTATCTCCTCACCTGAGAGGGCCACAGCAGCACTCCCAGTGGTGTTGGGCTCCAGCAGCCACTGTGACACAGTGTCCTGGTGTCCCTGTAGGGATTTTCCAGCCCATATCCTGCAAAATGCATTAAAACTGGAGCTGGCAGTGGAGGCAGAGCTGTGACCCCACAAAGGACAGCTGGAATAGACACCCAGCAAAGGGCTCCAGACCACTTTTCCTGGGTTTCACATTGCTCAAGAGGCACCTGAGTCCCTCAGTGGGTCCCAGCTCTTATCTGGACATTTGGGCTGCTGCCTGAGCAGAATTGTTTTCCTCCAGGGAGCAGGGTGTTTCCAGTCCTGTGCAGAGCCTGTTCCCATCGAGCAGCTCAGGCTGCTGAAATGAAGCAGAGCTTGTCCTGACACCACTTCCAGTGGGATCTGCAGCCCTGAGCTCCTGGCACAGATAATGTCATTAGGAGTGTTAGGGGAGCAGCAGCCCCATGGCACTGCCAAGGGCAGAGCTGCTGTGAGGGAGCCAGCCAGCTCCTGGAGATGGGATGTCCTGCTGCAGAGCTGAGCCTGTCCTGGGGCAGTTTCGTGTCCTCCTGTGAGGCTGGGCTTTGCCTGGAGCTGCCATCCCTTGAGGCTGGGGACACACCAAGGCTGGGGCAGATCTTCAGGCACGCCTTTTGGTTGGGTGCAGGGAAGGCTGGACCAGCAGGGACCAGCCTGGTGGAGCAGCTGGAGTCTGACCCATCTCCTGGGACAGCTGGCAGCAAGCTGAGGAGCTGTTCTGGGCTGCTCCATGATTTAGCAAGATGTGGATGGCAGAGTTGGTCACTGTGTTGTGCCCAGCACCATCTCCTTTCACAGAGCTGTGGAAGTGCCAGTTCCTTGGCTGAGTCTCCCCAGTGTCCCAATGTGGGGCAGTTTGCCCTCAGCTCAAAAGAGCAGGATGAGCCCTGCCCCATGCCTGCTGCTGCCCACTGCTCTGGGGTTTGGCTCCATCCCCTTGGAGGGGCACTGCCCCAGCTGCTGGCACTGGAGGAGCCTGTGACAGACAGCAGGACCACCAGGACCACCCAGGACTTGGGGCAAGAAGCCAGGAATGAGATGTAGGAACAGGAGCTTCCCTGGCATCCTCCTGGGAGCAAAGTGCCCACAGGGATGAGATGGAGGGGCCCATCCCTGATTCCCAGGGTGGCTGTGTGGGTGCTGCAGGACCTGTGCAGCCCCTGTGCAGCTCCCACAGGCTGCATGTGCCAAGGCAGGTTGGGCAGCAGAGCCTGTGAATGAACCAATCCCTTTTCCAAAGGAGAAACCCCCAGGAGAATCCCTGGCCGGGCAGTGAGTCCCTGCAGGACCCGCCCGTGCCCGGCCCTGGCAGATGCCACATACATCACCCAGGTCACAGCCTGGTACTGGGGGACAACAACAAACATCCATTCAGTGCTGTCTCTTGGCCAGTCCCTCTGCCAGTGGCTCCACTTGCAGAAATGCAGCTGCAGCTCCGCTCTGATCCCGGTTTCTCTCCTCTGCAGGTTCAGAAGATCGAAAGTTCTGCATCCTTTACCTTGCAGAGGTGAGTGCTGCTGTTTTTCATTTTAACTTTCCCAGTGAGTGTTGGACAGGTCCTGAGAGCTCTGATCCTTTCTTCTGGGGCAAGGAGCACTGAAAAAACGGCTTTTAATTTCCCTTTAAATGAATTTGTCAGCAGCCTGGAAAAGAAACATAATGGCTGTAGAATATATGAATAAGAAGCTGCTGAAAGGGGCTTGGGCAGCACTAGGGCAGGTTTCTTTTCCCCTTCTCCCTGTGGATCTTCCTTAAGGCATCTCACTTTTGTTTTCTCTTAGGATTCTATCCCCTGAGGGCAGGGTTCTTTGCCAACTGTTTTGTCATTATTTTTAGGCGCCTTGCTTTTCTCGTCTTCAAACATCCAGGTTTGGAGCCCTCAAATAAAATAAGGAAGCCCAGTCTGAAAGACAGAATCATAGCTCTAAACCCACATGGAGCTGAGTGCTCTCACCAGATTTGGGGTCACCCAAACATTGGCACAATCCCTTTTGTCAAGTAAAGGACTCTGCAAAATTGGTTCACACTGCACCTCCCTAATCATTGAAGGCTGTGGGGTTTTGTCCTTTTCCAGTGACTTTACTGTGTTCCTGCTTTCAAGGCCTTGTATTTTCTGAGGTGGAAAGGTGGGTCTGGGAAAGCTCCCCAGGGCACAGAGCAGAAAGGCAAACACGGCTCAGCAGCACTGTGGAATAATGAACCATTGTGAAAGTTGGGTGCAAATGCTCAGCGTGGAAGTTGTTCACCTTGAGTGGCTGGAGCTGGGCCAGGGCACGACTCACTGCAGAATCCTGACTCCTCTCCTGTTCCTTCCCTCCTGTTCCTTTCCCGGGGTGGCAGGGCAGGGGCTGAGCCTCCCCTCAGTGTGTGTCCCAGGGCAATGTCACCCCGGGCTGGTGACAGCTAATCCTGGGCTGTGACTCAGCCAGGCTGTGCTGGGTGTTTGGATGAGGCTCTCCAGCATTTTCTCAGGCACTTGGAAAAACGCACTCAGAGCCTGATGTTTGGTTTAGAAGCTCAGTGCCCCTAAGTAGAAGTGACCAAAAGAGAGCTGGCTCTGTTTCATGAGATCTTGAGAGGTGAAGAGGTGTCTTTGTCAGGCTGTGATGAAGTGCTGGGCTTTCTTCTGAGGGACCTGTGAGAGCTGTGGTGGTGGAGATCCCTGGCATCCCTCGTGGCTGGAGTGGAGCAGATGGATAGAAAATGTGAGACTTTTGCTTTCCTACCTCGTGTTCCCTCACAGACTTCAGTAGTTCTGGGCTGGCCATGCTGTGGGGTTCTGCAAACCCTCACTGTTCCTCCTGTCCCCCTGGGGTATTTTGGGACAGGTCACAAGTGGAGTGGGACTTCCCAGCAGATCACCAGCAGCTCTGCCACATGCTGGAGCCCAGGAGTGGGTGTTCACCCCCTGCACTGGCCAGCCCAGGCTTTGAGGGGCCACTGGGGCAGCCCCTGGCTCAGGGACAGCACCTGGCCAGGCAGGACATGCCCTGTGCCACCCCTTCCCTCCCAGCCCCACAGCTGAGCCAGAGGGAGCAGCTGGCTCCAGGGTGAAGGGGACAGTGACCTTCCAGCTGTGGGTGCCACAGGGCTCTCCAGCACTGGGAAATTGGGGTTTGAAAGGGGAACAGAGTGGGGGCTGTCTGTGAGTCAGCAGTGAGCCAGGGCAGGATGGGGCTCTCCCAGCACACTTCACTTCTGGGAAACAGTGAGCTGCAGGTCATGTCCCCAGGAGCCATGTGGAGGGGGTGACCAGGCTGCAGGGGCTGGGGATGGAACAGGAGAGCAGGAACCTCCCAGGTGTGCAGCACAGGGGTTGTGTGGCTCAGTGAATTGTCCTTGGCCCCAGGTGGAAGGGTGGGCTCTTCTGAAGGAATGGGATGTTCAGGGAGCCATCCTGGGAGCATTCCAGCATCCAATTCCTGCAGGGAAGCCAAGAAGAGCATTTCCTTCAGGTTGTCTCTCTTTTCTTCTCTGCATTCACATTTTGGGAGCCAATCTTTGCTTACAGGGTTGTGGGAGTGTCAGCAGGAGGCTGGGAGGGGATGGTCCCCTCAGAGGTGTCCCTGCAGGCTGGCTGCTCACAGAAACACTGCAGGGGGGCAGTGGGGAGCGTTTGGGTCCCTCTCTGGCCAGCAGGAGGGGTGGGTTTGTGTGACAAGGTGATTTTTTGCAGTGGTCCTGCTCTCAGGGGAAGGCTGGGGCTGCACCCAGGGAAGTGGCACTTGCAGCACACACGGGGCTGTGCCCTGGGGACATGGATATCCCTGGAGAGGGGCTGGCTGTGCCTTGGGGACGTGGATTGCCCTGGAGAGGGGCTGGCTGTACTCTGGGGACATGGAATGCCCTGGAGAGGGGCTGGCTGTGCCTTGGGGACATGGATATCCCTGNCTGGGGACATGGATTGCCCTGGAGAGGGGCTGGCTGTGCTCTGGGGACATGGATACCCCTGGAGAGGGGCTGGCTGTGCTCTGGGGACATGGATATCCCTGGAGAAGGGCTGCCTGTGCCCTGGGGACACGTTCAGGCTGCTGGGAATTGGGGTGAAGGGGGATCAGGACTGTCTGGTTCTCACCCCGTGACTGCTGGTGGCAGCTCGGAAGGATGAGGATGGATCAAGGCAGGATGTGTGAGCTGTGGTGGCTTTTTGGCCCCATGGGGTCACCCTGGGGTGTCTCCCCCTCCTGACCTGCTCCATCCCTGCCCTGTCAGCAGCTCTGTGTGTGCCCAGAGCCCGGTCCTGGCTCAGCCCTCCCTGCTGGTCCCCCCGGGTGTTGCTGGTGGCCCAGGGGGGTTTGTGGCCACTCTCAGCTGGGCTCCTGTCCCCATGGGCTGGGCAGACACATCCCTTGTGCTGCTCTGAGCGGGCTGGGAGGTCGGAGGAAGCTCTTGAGCTGTTTCTTGCCCACAAATCATCTGCAATGAGCACTAATGTGTTTAGTGCTGCTGAGAGCTGAGAGGAGCCCACGGGGCCGGGCTAACACTGCCTTTGCTGCAGGAAGAGCTCTCTGCTGGAGCCTTGAGCTGCAGCCTCCTGCTATTGCTCATCTTGAGGGTTTCTGAGTAATGTTCTGACCCACAAGGTCACGAATTTGCATTTGGATCTGACATGTTACAAAACCAAAGTATGTTCTAATACCTGGGAGTTGCTTAATTTATTATAAACAAGAGAGAAAATTCCAATCTTCAGGAAGTGTCCCGAAAAAGCTACTGCTGGTCATCCTGTCTAATTGTTTGTAATAAATCACTGCACAGAGTTTTTAAACCCTGAGCAGTTTGGTTATTTGCAGGCAGAGCTAGCAGGAGCTGCAGAGCCTGGTGTGGGTTCCAGCCTAGAGGATATTTGATTTACAGGCTCTCCAAGGTGTGAATTGCAGGATTTGCAGATCCTGAGTGCAGGTGGGCTCAGTTCTGGAGGGGCATTTGGCATCCTGGAAAGACTTAAATGTAGAATGGGATTGGAAAGAATGCAGAAAACAGAGAGAGGTTCTGCACTGAGCTGCCCCCTTTGGGGGTTTTGTCCCTTCTGGTGGCTGAGGGACAGTGTGACAGTGCCAGTACAGACATGAGACAGGATTTTGGAAGTGAAGGTGGTACCTTGTGATCTCAGGAATGCTGTGTGTACCCAGAATCACAGAATCCCAGAACAGCTGGGGTTGCCCAGGCAGGGTCACCCAGAGCAGGTGGCACAGGGATGTGTCCAGGTGGGTTTGGGATGTCCCCAGCGAGGGACACTCCACACCCTCCCTGGGCAGCTGCTCCACAGCCCTGCCACCCTCATGGAGAAAAGTTCTTCCTCATGTTGGGTGGAACTCTTTGTGTTTTAGGTTATAGCCATTACAGCTCCTCTAATTTTTCTGTTTGTCAGCTGATACGTTAAAATGTCCTGCAGTGCACTGAGACCTGGCCTGGGCATCTTTCCTTTCAGGATTTCAAATCCAAAGAGCACAGTTTGAAGTTGAACAGCCCCTGCCTGTGACAGCTTCTGGCTGATTTGAGCTCTGCAATAGGTGGAACTGGCACAGGGTGCCCAGAGAAGCTGTGGCAGCCCCATCCCTGGCAGTGTCCAAGTGTTGGATGAGGCTTGGAGCAGCCTGGGACAGTGGGAGGTGTCCCTGCCCATGGCAGGGGTGGATGGGATGAGCTTTAAGGTCCCTTCCACCCCAAACCAGTCTGGGATTCTGGGATTCAGTGTGGACCCACATTTCTGCACCCCACAGGATTTGGGGTGTGGGAGTTTATCCACATTTTCCCCATCCCACCCCATTCCCTGCAGGACACACAAACCTTTGTGGGATGTGTCGAAGCTGTCAGAAGGAAACGTTTTCTGCCTGGTGGGAATGTGCAGCCTCTCAGGGAGCCATGTGGGGCTGTGAGTGTGCTCCAGGGCTGCATTCACACCCTTCCCTGCTCCGGAAATGTCCTGCTGAGAGGAAACTGCAGGTCAGGGGTTTAATGCATTGTTACAAGTGTTTGATTCCAACCCAACATATTCAGACCAAATTGACTTAAAACCAAACAGTTCAGTAAGTTTTTCCTTTGAAAAGCACTGGCAAATTTGATCTTTTTTTTTCCTCTGGAAGTTTTCATCTGCAGACACTGGAGTTTGTTTGGGAAACTTCAACAGAAAATCTTTCCAGTAGCAACTCCTTGTGCTGCTGTGGGGAGCACTCGTCCAGAGCTGAGCAAATTGATGCTGTGAATCTGTGCCTGAGCTGGCCTTGCCTTGGAGACTGCACAGGAGAGCCTCTGGACAAGTGCCAGAGAAATGCCACTGTCCCCCCACCTTGCCCCATCAGAGAATCCCAGACTGGTTTGGGTGGGAAGGGACTTTCAAGGTTGTCTTGTCCCACCCCTGCCATGGCCAGGGATGCCTTGGACACTGCAGGGATGGGGCAGCCACAGCTGCTCTGGGCAGCCTGGCTGTGTGTGGACACATCCCTGCACCAGAGGGTCCCCTCTGGCCCCTGTTCCTGTGCCCACCCTCAGCTGCTGCCCAGGGAATGCTTTGGACAATTGTATGACAGCAGTGCTGTAGCCTGTGTGATGTGCTTCACTCCATCCATGTCCCAGCTTATCCCATGGGAACATTCACTTCCCAAAGTGTTCTCTGCTCCTGCTGCCAGTCAAGGCTGCTCACTGAATGCCCTTTGGGATGTGGCATTGTCCCAAAGGGAGGAGTCAGGGAGAGGCCAGGTTCTGTCTCCAGACAGCAAATCTGAATGCTGGGAAAAGCAATTTACTGATGGCCCAGAGGACAAATCTCAGGGACACTCTGGGACATGACAGATTTTGTACACCTGGGTAATTTTGGAGTTGGCTGTTCTGGACATGACACCAGGAGACTTTGCAAGGAGCATTTTGGGCACTGTCTTGGCAGACTTGGAGGGCACTTGGGCAGATGGTTTGGTGATAGGGAAGAGGGCAAAAGGGCAGGGCAGGGGGTGACACCAAACCTACGTGACCAAGTGACAGCTGAGGAGAATTTGTTTAGTGAGAAGGGAGTGGAGATGAGCCTTTGTCTGGGAAATGGGCTGTGTGCTCTGCTGGAATTGTATCTCAATTTCCTCTCATTCACAATAGCACAAGAGATGGTGCTTGTCAGGTTGTGGGTGTAATTTGTCTGATGGGCTTGTCCTGCACAGGGAGAAGGATCCCCTGGGCTGTAGGGGAGCAGACACTGCAGGCAAGGCTGCAAGGGCTGGGATCTGTCCCAGGACTTGAGGCAGAGACAGTCTGGAGACTCCTTGCTCTCAGCAGTTCTGTGACATGAATATTCTGAGAGAACAGAATTGTGTAGCTCTGCCTTCCTTGCTGTGTTCCCAGTCCTGTGCAGTGGAAGGGGGGACTCCCTCTGCTCCAGCCATTCTGCTGCTGGTGGCCAGGAGATGTTAGCAGATGAAAAATCCTTTCCTGTTCTCTGACATTTCCTTTGTTTCCTCCATGGCTCATTTCTGGGATGCCAGAGAGGTTCCCCAAGCCTTGACTCACACAGCTCACGTGAGAGCTGGACACTGAGTCCCTCTGCCATGTCACACTCACCACAGCAGCTTAACTCTTTCCTGAACGGAGCTTTCCATTTTCCTCCCTCCAAAGGCCATCAGGTCCCAGCCCCTGCATTTCCCTGGGTGGTGCTGGGCAGTCCAAGCTGCAGGTGCAGTGACACAAGGTCAGAGCAATGCCAGCCTCTGGCAAAGTCCCTCTGGAGGATGCTGTGACATGAACCCGTGTGCACATTGCCCCAGGTGCTGAGACATTCCTGACCTGCCCAACCCAGCACCCCCATGACAGCCCCAAATTCCAGCTGCAGGAATGTCCCCCTGGTCCAGGCTGTCTGCTGGGATGTCCCTGGAGCTGGAGCACTCGTGGCAGTGGCTCTGGAGTTGGTGGCCAGGCTGCTGCTCTGTGCAGGCAGACCCTGGGCTTCACCTGCTCTGCCCAGGGGCTTTCGTGGGTCAGATGTTGAGTGACACCAGCAGCAGAAGCCCCAGAGCCTGGGCACAGGGCAGCTCCTGGGCACTGCCAGCTCCCAGTTCAGGGCTCTTCAGGCAGAGCAGGGAGTGCTCATGTCCCAGCTGGAGGAACAGATAAACAGGGACACTCTGCTCTCCTGGCTTTGTGCACCTTCACACAGCTCAGCCCAAACCTGTGTGTTGGGATAACAAAAAAGTGGGGTTTTTTTCCCCCCAACTTTAATTTTGGGGTCACATTTCCCAGATGTTGGCAAAAAGACGAGTTAATGAGGTGCAGGTACAGTGCTAGAGAGATTTTTAAAAGGCCCAGGCAGCACAGGGTGATGATTTCAGAGGGCCCTGGGGCTGTTTGCACAGGCTGGAGCTCTCTGTCCATGGGGCTGTGCCAGGGAAGAGGCTGGGAAAGCTCTGGGAAGGCTCTGGGGCCCTGCTGGCACTGGGTGGGTGAGCTTGGTGTTGCTGGAGCCACTCAGCTCTGAGCTGTTTTCCTCTTCCCTGAGAGGAAAGGATGTTTGCAGAGCAGGAAGGTGCTGGCCCTGCTCTGTGTTTGCCAGAGTGGTGTTTGCAGTGGGAGCTCCGTGCCTGGCTCCTCTCAGGGATCCTTGTGAAGGCTTTTACCTGATGAGCCACTTAAGGACAATGGCCTGGCCTGGGAAAACAGCTCTGTGTCCTCTCTGGCTGCTCCACAGTGGGTGGAAAAGGTTCTTCAGGCTGATTTTCCTGCTGGGGATTTAACACAGAACCACAAAATCACAGACTGGTTTGGGCTGGAAGGGACCTTAAAGCTCAGCTTGTTCTACCCCTGCCATGGCCAGGATGCCAATCCTTGGATCAGGTTGTTCAGGGTCCTGTCCAACCTGGCCTTGAACACTTCCAGGGATGTGGCATTTACACCCTCTGGGCATCCCCCAGGCCGTGCCATCATCGGTGCTTCCAGGAACAAGAGCCACAGCAGAGCCACAGGGATTGCTGTCTCCTGCCAGTGTTACCTCCATGCACATCCTCTCCTGGCACCTTTTGGGCATCCCAGCTCCAGCAGGGCCCCTGCTGTTACTGCCAGGGTTTGTTTTCTGGGCATGTCCAGTGTGCCCAGCAATCCAAAATCCACAGGAAGAGCCGTGGTGCCCCCACTCCCCCCAGCATGGGAGCAGACAGAACTTTCTCAGCAGCCCTTGCTTGGTGGTGCATGAAGTCAGCAGGCAGCAGCTGCCCGTGTTTTGTGCACAGGATATTCCCAGGCTGGCTGTTTCTCCTGGGGAAGGTTTGCTCTGTGATTTGGAGCTATTGTAGTCTGGAGCAGTTTCCGAGGTACTTCCCCTCTGGGATCTCTGCTGCCTTTGGCCAGGGCCCAGCACCCGGAGCCTTTGAGGGCAGGGGCTGGCAGGGCTGGGCTGGGCTGGGCTGGCAGCCCTGTCCCCAGAGCACCCTGCCCTCACCCCTGTGCAGAGGGGAGCCTGGGGGGAGCAGCAGTGCAGCCCTGCAGCTGTGGGAGGAGATTGAGCAGAGAAGCTGTGGATCCCTGGATCCCTGGCAGTGTCCAAGGCCAGGCTGGACAGAGCTTGGAGCAGCCTGGGACAGTGGGAGGTGTCCCTGCCATGGCAGGGGTGGCACTGGATGAACTTTCAGATCCCTGCCACCCCAAACCAGTCTGTGATTCTGTGACATGACCCCTCCTTCCCACCCTGGAATGTGTCCCCCACACAGCCAGGGGAGAGCCAGCAGTGAGAGAACAGCCCTGGGCTCTGCTGGGCTCTGAGCTCAGGCCACCAGAGGTGTCAGACTGAATCTGGCTCATTGCTGTGGTTCCTCAGCTCTGCAGTGTCACACAGAGCCCCTCTGTGTGTGTGTGTGCTGGGCCCTGCACAGAGGGGCTGTCTGCAGGCAGGGCTGGCTCTGGAGGCTCTGGGGGCTCCTCCTGTGATGCTGGCATTCCCTGGGAGCTCCTGGCATGACTGATGGGCTACAGAGCCCACAGCCCTCCTTGTGTGGTGCCTGCATGGCCAGACCTCTCACCTGCCTGCCGTGGGCTTGGGTCTCACCCTGGGAGAGCTGTTCCCATGGAGCAGAGGGAGCTTTTCCTGCAGGTAACCTTTGGCTGTAGCAGGGTTTGGGGCTGGTTTGGGGCTGGTGTTGGCCAGCTTGGGTCATTCTCTGCAATCCCTCCTGTGCTTCCCTGCTCTCCCTTGGGCAGTGAGGGGGGCTGCCCTGCAGCCTGGGCTCACCAGTGGCTCCTGGGCTCACACAGCACCTGCAATAACATGTTTGTCACTGGGGGAAGGCAGGCAGAGAGCCACTGGCAGCCACTTCAGTCGCTGCCTTTATCTGGTGGCAAACGCCCCCTTCACGCCATCTGCATCCTCCTTTCCCAGCAGCGTGAGATTAAACCCTGTTTTCTCTCTGTAAATATTGGCAGGCCCAGCAGCAGCCTCCCTGAAGGAAAACAATAACGGGGAGGCTGTTCCCAGCTCGTGGGGCAGCGTGTGCAGGCACAGCTCCCTGTCCCCTGTCCCCTGTCCCCAACCTCCCCTGTGCAGGCAGCTCAGTGCCCAGCATGGCCCAGGGACACGTGCCACCAGTTTTATCCCAAATAACACCCAGCCCTTCATCTGCCTGCATCCCAAAGGACTTTGCCTGGCTTTGGAGGCAGCTGTGGGTGCTCAGCCCCTGCGGGTTGGGCTTTCCCCAATCCAGGTGAAAGTTTTTGGGAGAGCAGGTTAATGGAAGAGGGAAAACCAGAGCTTTTTTCTTGGGAAATGTACATTGGAGAGGTTAAACGTCACTGTGGAGGAATAAAGTGATAATAAAACACGTACATGTTGGATAAATGGAATTTTGGCTGTTCATGTTCCCCCCATCAGCCTTGCCCACAATACCTGGGACACACATTGGGGTGGCTGCCTTTCCCTGAGTTCTGGAGCAGAGGGAAATCTGCTCTCCTGGCTCTGATATTCCTGGGTGGCCGAGGTCAGGGAGCCTGCAGCAGCTGAGGGGGAGCAGGAGGGAGCAGAGGGGCACTTTGCTCTCAGCAGGCAGCAGGAGCTGAGCATGGCTGTGTGCTAAATTCAATCACAGAGATGGGCTGTAATTGAATCAGCGAGGGGCTCAGGGCAGGGCTAGGTGAGCTCTGTGTCTGTCACAGCCAGGGGACACGAGATGTCCTTGGAATTGCTTTGAGCCTCGCTCCAGGGGAGTCACAGGAGCTTCTCAGGGCTGGGAGTGTGCAGCAGTTACAGCATCAGGGTGGGCTCCTCACAGCTGCCCCAATGGCTTTGGGGCTCTGCTGAGTTCTTGCTGAGTTCTCCTCTGACCACAGGTGTGGGGCAGGGAAATGCCAGCCTGGATTCCATCCCAGCAAATGGGTGCTCATCCTCTCCTCTGAAAGTGGGAATGATCTCCTAGGGATGAGTGGGTGTCCAGCCTGGTGATCTGCTGGTGTGGGACTGGGAGAGGCTGTGACGTGCTGGATGGGAAAAACTCACTGTGACACTGCAGGGATGCTCAGAGCATCACTGTCACCCGGGACCTGGGGACAAGGGGAAGCCCCACCACCTCCTTTCCCTGAATCCCAAACCTCTGTTCATCCTGATTGTGCTCAGGGAGCCTGAGAAGGAATTTTCAGTGTTTAAGCCTGTGGGAATAACTGTGGGGATGTCCAGGCATAAGAAAGCTCAAACTTTCTCTTCCATGGAAGTCTCCTCATAGGGGCAAAGGACTGAACCAGAGCCCTCTTTCCCAGGAGGTGATGTGGGAGCTTGGTTTATTTACAACTTTAGGGGATTTTGGATGAAACATGAATGAATTCCCATCCAATGCAAACAATGGTTTAAATGGTGTGACTAAAGAGCATTTCCCCTTCTGGCTGTGTTATGTCTCTGGAGTCACAAAGCTGCAGGTTCTCTCTGACCTTTCTGGGAAAAAACAGTTATTGGGGACCTGCCCTTCTGGAAGGAAATTCTAGGGGGAAAGAAAAGGTTCTTTTTATGGCCCTTAGTGAACAACTCTTTCCTTTCTTTGCACTATGTCCCAAAGTTGTGCTTTTATTATTATTTTTTTTTCTCTTCCCATCTGGCCACTTAAGGAGATGATCCAACCTTGGGCATTTCTGGACCCTTTATAAAGTGAAACGTGCAAAATCCCAGCAGGCAGCAGATGTTATAATGCTTAATTTTTAGCATGAGAGATAAGCAGTTGAAGGGCTGGGAGACAGCTGCTCAGACAACTTGGTCAGAAAGTCCTTTAAGGGAGTGAGATTTGGCCCAAACAAAACCTCTCCAAGAGGAACAAAAGATGTGTGCAGGGAAGGGCACAAGAGGTAGGCTCAGCTGGGATGACTTCCCATCATTTCTCTTAATTCCTTTCTTGTTGCATGTTGCTAACAGACAGTGTGTGACCAGAGCTGGAGCTTCAGCCCCAAATTCACCCTGGTGTTAAGTGAGGAGCAGGACGAGGATGCTGCTCTGGAGTTCATCCCCAAATTCACCCTGGTGTTAAGTGAAGAGCAGGAAGGAGAGGCTGCTCTTGAGTTTATCCCCAAATTCACCCTGGTGTTAAGTGAAGAGCAGGATGGGGAGGCTGCTCTGGAGTTTATTCCCAAATTCACCCTGGTGTTGTGAGGAGCAGGACAAGGATGCTGCTCTGGAGCTTCCCTGAGCTCTTCCTCCCAGCCCTACCCAGCCCAAAGGCTCTTGTTCTCACCAGTTCATGCTCTGGTGCCTCATTAATGTTTGCATATGGCAAAGAGCAATTTCCACCCTCGTTTTCCACTGCAGTGGCACAGGGTGCAGGACTGCCTGTGCTCTGCTCCACTCCTGCTGATGGAAGCACAGCCAGCTCCCCTGCACCACTCTCCCTGTCTCTGGAGGGAGCTGATTTGCAGTCTCTTTCCCTCTGCTGTGCCCAGGGTGCAGGACCCTGGTGTGAGCTCTCCCCTGCTCTGCTGTGGTGTGAGGGGAGCAGGGAGTTTGCAAAGCCCGGCAGGGCCTGCGACACTCAGCTAATGACCTTCTCCCTGCCTGTGTTTCCTTTACGTCAGAAGTCGGAGTGCTTATTAAGTTTGGAGGCTTACTCCCAGGAGCAGAAGAAGAGGATCTGCTGGTGTCTGGCTGAGAACATCACCAAGCAGCAACATCCAGCAGCAGCTCCCACGGAGAGCAAGGTAAGAGACCCACGCGGGAGCTGGGAATCCCTGCCTGGAGCACGGCAGGCTCTGCCTGCGTGGGGCTTTGCTCGGGGATGCTCCTGCCAGCAGGGCTGTGCAGGAGCTTCTTTGTTTGCCAGGTGAGGAGTGAGTTTGTATTCAGCACTGCTGTGTCTGCAGCTTCCTGCCCTGCCTGGGGAGCAGTGGCTGCATTTGCATCCGCTGGCTGGAGCTGAGGCAGGCTGGGCTGACACCTCCCAGCATCTGTGTTTGGATATTTGGACAGCTGAGGCTCTACAAACCTGTGGCCAGCCTGCTCCCAGAGCTCGCCTCTGGGGCAGGACTGAAAGCAGAGGGAGAGCTTCAAGCTGTGGTCTCTGGGTGCTGATGAAAAGCCCGAGGTCATGGGAGCAGTGGGGCAGAGATTTGCCCCTTCTGTGCACTCGGGTGGGCTCAGGTGTTTGACCCTGACCCCACAGATTTCTTCACAGCACAGAGGGGGCATTTGGGAAGTGCTGTTTTTCATGCCCAGCGAGGCAGCCCCAGCACTTTTCCCACACTGAGGAGCTCCAGCCTGGCCCAGGAGCGCTGTCTCAGCAGCTCTGGCAGAGAAATGTGTGTGTGGAGGGCTCTGATGCTCTGTCACACGTGCCTGCCCTGTGTGGCTGTACTGAACACCCTCATCCACCTCCTCTGGGGCTGGGGCTGCCCCACACAGCTGTCTGGTACAGTGGCACTCTTTGCTGGGTCACGTTGTGTCCCTGGGGTCAGGTTTGGATTGTTGGTGAATGACACTGCTCTGGGAGAAGAGAAACCCCTGTGCTGAGTGTTTGGAGAGCTTTGAGTGCTGCAGATGGGGATTTCAGGGGTAAAACCCCCAGATCCCTCCCTTGGCTGGTGCAGGGTGGTGGAGCAGCTCCTGCCCCACGTCACTGTCCCCATGGGGGTGCCTGGCTGGGCTGGCTCCAGGGCAGGGGCTCCAGGGCAGGGACTCCAGGGCAGGGGCTCCAGGGCAGGGACTCCAGGGCAGGGGCTCCAGGGCAGGGACTCCAGGGAAGGTGGCACCAGGGTAGGTGTCTCCAGGGCAGTGGCTCCAGGGCAGGTGTCTCTAGGGCAGGTGGCTCCAGGGCAGGATTCTGCAGGGCAGGGGTTCCAGGGAAGGTGTCCCCAGGGTAGGTGTCTCCAGGGCAGGTGGCTCATCCTTGGAGCTGTGGCACAGCCGGGGCTGGAGCTGCACTGCCCGGCCCTGGAGCAGGGGGATGCGGCTGTGGCTCTGCAGCCTCCCAAACTGGGTCAGCACAAACATCTCTGCAGGAGTCAGAGCCTCTGGATTCCTTTTCCTGCACGTTTCAGGCGGACTAAAATAGCAACAGCAGCACACAAAGCCTGAGAAGCTCGTTACCAACCAAAGCTCCCGCTCTGCAAAGGGCCCCGGGCAGCTGATTCACGGAGGTGACAGTGCTGGCCACAGATCCTGCTGTCCTCTGGTGCATCCTGCTGGCACAGCTCCGTGCCCAGGCATGGGGGCACTGCTGGAATCCATGGGATGGGGCTGTGCCGGGGCTTGGCGTGGCTCTGTGCTCGGCTGGGTGTGATCCTGCCGTGGGGATGGCTGGGGATCATCCAGGGATGTGCGGGGACATTTCCCACCAGAGTATCTCAAACAGGTCCTAAAAAGGGGCATCTTGGTGGTGCTCCATCGTGCCAGCCAGGGCAGGATGTTTGGGCTTTCAGGGAATGGTGCTGTTTGTCCTCCCCAGCCCAGACTGTTCCTGGTGTCTGCTCCCTGAGCTGTGGAAGGAGCCTGGCCACTGGACAGGTTAAAAAGCACTCCAGAAGATGTCACATCTCTTTCAAAGGCTTTTCTGTGCCTCAGGAGCCAAGAGGATGTTCTTTGGGTGCTGTGGAGAGCCATCATGGGCCCTCCAAAGTTGTGACAAAGGGGGTTTGTCTTGGCTTGCCAAAGCTGATGGAGATCCCACTAGTGGAGTGTGGGGTCAGGAGGGAGAAAAGGAGTGTGACAGCAACTACCAGGCACTTAAAATTGAGTTTATAGCACCATTTCCATCCCAGGAAGGTGTAAAGTGCCCAGGATGCAATTTTAAAGCAAACCTGATGTGAAATGCAAGAAGGAGCAACGTGGGGAAGGAGCTCCCAAGCAGAGGGGAGGGTCCTTGGGGCAGGGTGGGCACACAGGGCTGGGCAGCAGCCTGACCTGAGAGAGCTGCAGCTGGGGCTGTGTCCAGGCTGATTTGTCAGGACAGACCTCTTGGAGGATGCCAGAGCAGTGGGAGGCAGGAGCTGGGAAAATCAGCTGCTTCTTGCAAGGGAGAACCGATCCATTAGCTTGGCTTACCAGTCATTTGATACTGGGGCTATTTAGGGAAAAAGCCCAGTGTCTGTGCTCTGTGAACAGATAAATTAAGCTGGAAATATCAGCCTGGCCAGGAATCTGATTTGCAAAGCCTTCAAAACTGCTTCAGCTCAGCAAGAGGCAGCTGGTTTTGCTGTGGCCACAGTCTGGCCAAGGGGATGTGGACTTTGCTGCGGGGTGGGAATGAAGGGCCAGCACAGCCTCGGTGCCAGCAGAGCTGAGCCAGGTGCCAGCTGAGTGCTGGAGCCAGGAAAAGGGACACTGTCCAAGCACAGAGCAGCTCCTCAGGAGCCTCCATGGCTGCCACCAGTCAACCTTCAAGCTGTGCAGGGATCAGACAGATTTTGGGCTTGGGGGTGGTACCTCCTGTTTTTCAAGCACCCCCTGAGCTCTGCCTGGGCAGGAAGGTGCTGTGGCTGAGGGGCAGGGCTCTGCAGAGCTGTCACTGCCTCTGGCAGTGCCTCTGGCAGTGTCCCCAGGGAGGATGGTGTCAGCCACGAGGATGAGCCCTGCAGGGGCTGTGCTGGCACTGCTGCTTTCAGAGCTGGTTTTGGAGCAAAGCTATTGGTTTCTGGGGGACTTGAGCAAATGCAGCATCTGCTTCTGGAGATGGAGGAAGAGAAATCCATGAGGGATGCAGCTGTGATAGTGCAGCCCTGCTCCCAGTGGGCTTTTCCTGCCAGAGTCAGTGCAGGAGGAGCTCTGGGGATAGCGTGGCTGTGGTTGTGGTCCAGCTCTCTGTCCCCAGTGTCTGGGAGATGTGGTGCAAATGGGGACCTGCTGCCACTGTAAGACTTGGTTGAACTTCCCTGAGCTGCAAACCCAGCCTGCCAGCTGCAGCAGCTCCCAGGAACTACTCTGGGGGTATTTTCTCCATCTGCAGAACCTTCCCCCTCTCATCCTTGTGTCCGGGAATGCTCCGGGCTGCTGCTCCCTGCCCTGTGCCTGTGCTGAGCAAGCCCCTGTAAAACACATCCCCAGGGTGAGCCAGCTTGGCAGCAAACCTTCCCCAGCAGGGCTGTGTGGAGCCTGCAGCTTGGCTGGAGCTGCCAGGAACCACAGCCATGGCAATGTGATTATAGAAGAGCAGCTTTGTGCATTAACTGAGTTAACCCTGGGCTGGGTGCTGACCATCAGTGCTGGGCTACCCTCAGATTGCTGCACCAGCTCGGGGTGATCCAGCCTGGCTGAAGAGAGGGCAAACTGCAGAGCAGGGGCAGGGCAGGGCACAGGGACTGGAGCTGCTCCAGCTGCTTTGGCTGCCAGGGAAAAGATCCACAGCACGATCCCCTGTGTGTAACAGACCTGCTGCCACCGTCTGATTCTCACTGCTTGTTTCTTTGTGTCTTCCACACTCAGAACGGCTGATTACTCTTCCCTTCTGGCTCCGTGACCTGAGATTACCTCGGAGATGATGGCTGGCTGTATCTGAAAGATGCAGATTATCCTTAAGCTAAATAATTACGGACACTCTGTGGCGTGGACTTTGGGAGTCCAGGACGGGTGCTCCCCTTGTTTCTCGAGGGAGGTGGTGGATCTCAGCGCTTTCCCAACGCTGGCTGTGAGCAGGCGTGGATGATCCCGGCCCCTGTGGCAGCGCTGGCTGCGGTGCTGGGAAGGAGCGGGCGGTGGGTGCGCGGCCGGGGGGGGACCGGCGCCCCTTCCTGGCCGCCCCCCTGCTCAGGAAGGGCAGGGCTGTTTCTCTCACTTATTTACAACGTGCTTGACAAGTGCGAGTAAATGAGCTGTCAGCAAAAGCAAACGGTGTGTGATGGACTTTCAGGGAATGGCAGGTGGGGCGGGAGGGCTGCGGGGACAGCCCTGCTCCCCCCGGCACCTGCGGCTGGGGACAATCCCGTGTGGGTCACTCCTCTCCTGTCCCATCCCCTGCCTCCTCTTCCTCATCCCGAGCACCCCAGGCACCCACCCTGCTGCCCCCCACAGCCCCAACAATCCTTCTCCTTACACTGGGGCATCTCCTGGGCTGTCCTTGCACAGTCAAGGGGCTGCTGGCACTGGGATGGCTGTGACGAGCACTGGGGTGGCTGTGATGAGCACTGGGATGGCTGTGACGAGCACTGGGGGCCAAGGCTGTGGGTAACCCCATTCCTCCCTGTCTCTCTGCTTCACTCACAGCAGTTTAGTCAGAGTATGATCAGCTCTTTGATGGGGAAGGAGGGGAGGATTTTGTACCTCCCTATTTTGTTTTTTTGCCAAAGTCTTTGCATTTTGGGCTGGGAACCTGCTGCCCCAGCTGTGCCAGCTGTGCTCCAGGGGGTTCTGCTCATCTGCTGCTGTGGGGCAGGACATGGCCAAGGGTGCAGGAGACCTGGATCTTCACCAGAGCCTTTCCTTCCACAATACCAACACGAGAGGCTGGGCAAGGCTGAGCACATCACAGCAGTACCTGGAGAGCCAACCTGAACCTGGCCACACCCTCCAAACACCTAATTGTGCTGTCAGGGGGCTCGGATGGGGAGAAACTTGAAGGGTGATCCTGCTCCAATGAGGGTTAAAGCATCAGCTGGCACGATGTGCAGCCAGGTCACAAACCAAAACAAAATCTTGTTCCACTGTTCCACACCAGGGAGCACAGCCCAGCTCTCACCTTGGACTGGGAAAATTCATTACAGCCAAAGGCTCCATGGATTTGTCAGGCTGTGGGACCAGAGATGCTCTTCTCTGAGTCAGGCTCCAGTTCAGCTCTGTCCACTTAAAAATCTGGAGGAAGCTGTCCATCCTTGAACAGAGTCATGGAACAACAGACTGGTGTGAGTTGAAAGGAATCTTTAAAATTATCCAGTTCTACCCCTCTGCCATGGGCAGGGACACCTCCCACTGTCCCAGGCTGCTCCAAGCCCCAATGTCCAACCTGGCCTTGGGCACTGCCAGGGATCCAGGGGCAGCCACAGCTGCTCTGGGCACCCTGTGCCAGGGCCTCACCACCTCTATAGTAAAGATTTTTTTCTTAATACCTGACCTAACCGTGCCTGTCTTCAGCTTAAGGCCATTCCCCTGTGTCCTGTCACTTCAGGCCCTTGTCCAAATTCCCTCTCCATCTCTCCTGGAACCCTTTTAAACACTGGAAGGGGCTCTAAATTCTCCCCAGAACCTCTTCTTCTCCAGGCTGAACAGTTGCACATCAGTTGGCTTCCAGCCTTCATTGCAAGGATACATCCCAAGGCCCCAGGAAGCTGGGATGTGCCTGTGGGGCTGGGCTGGGGTACTGATCTGTTCATCACCTCCCCTGAACCCTGGATCACTGAACCCTGGCTCCCCTGGCCTGGCTGCCCTGCCCTGAGGCTCCTGGTGCTGTTCCTGCTGGCACCGAGGCTCAGGGGCTCCCAGCTGGCTCCCAGCACCCAAGGCACGGGCAGGAGGTGTGAGCAGCTGGGCCAGCCGAGAGCCACAGCCCCCCTGGGTTGTTCATTTGCTTAGCTGGGCTCTGAAGCTATCAGGAGAGCAGAGCTGTCCCCTCCACAAACAGCAGCTCCCGTTTCTCTGGAGATGTTCTCCAGCTGCCCCCAGCGAGCCCGCATCCCCTCACCCCCACCCCAGCAGGAAGGCTCGGGGCTGGAGCCGGGCATGAGCAGCCGCCAACACTTCCATCGTGGCCAGAGGGAGTTTTAAACCCTGCAAGGGCTGTTCTGGCCAATCCCCAGAAGGGCTGGTGAGAGGGAAAGTGGCGGCAGGAGCGGCGCCGGGGGGGCTGAGCCGTGTGAGATCATTTGCACGAGGTGGTCAGAGGCACAGGCTGAGTGCTCTGAGCCAGCGCTGCCGTGATTTCATGAAGGTGCTGGCAGTGCTTTGTTGCAGCCTGCCAGGCTGGAGCCCTGCTCTCCTGTGCCCAAACACCTCCTGCCTTGGGTGGCTGCTCCTTCTCTTCCCTCTGAGCATGGCAGGGCAGCCTCTGAACTCAAGCTCAAGTAACTCCTTGCAAAAGTTACCCCAACCCTGATATTTCTGCAGAGTCAAAGGATCTATTCAAAATTCCAGGGGGCTTTGGGTGCTGATGCCCAGGGTGGTGTGGGACTGGTAGGCACAGCTTCATCCACAAGGCTTGGTGTCCTGCACCTTCCTGATGCACAGCCTGGCCAGGCCTGCCAGCACCACTGCAGGAGGGCTGTGTGTGGCTTTGGAGCCACCAGTGTTGGGTTTGGGACCATCTCAGATTCCTCCCTCCTGTGTGTGGCTCTGGCCATGGCCCTGTTGGAGGCAGTCACAGCAGAGCTGCTCTGCCAGGTCCCCTCCTCTCAGTGGATGTTTCCTTCCAGTGATCTCTGCTGGCAGCAGGAACATCTTCCAGCACCAACCTTGTGGTCCTGTGTGAGTGGTATTGGGATGAGTCACTCCCAGTGGATCTGCAGTGGCTGAATGCATCAGGCTCTGATTGTCACCTCCCTCATCCTGCCCAGGGGACAGAGCTCTGTCCCTGCCTGTAATGCTGCAGAGATTCCCCTGAGCAGCACGGAAAGGAAAGGGTGCTGAGGGTTGTGGGCTGAATGGCCGTGACAGGATCTGCTCCTCCTCCCCCTTTCCCACCACTCTGGGTTTTTACTGCCAGGGATATTTATGACCCAGACATCATCTCAGAGCTCTGGGTGCCCCGGCACTCGCCCTGCAGTGATGATGCTGCAGGCAGCAGCTGCAGCCCAGCTCAGGAGCTGTGTCCCCATCACAGTGGGCATGGAGCTGTGGGTGTGGGCAGGCTGGGGTGGTGGCTGGCTCATCCCTCTCTGAGAGGGGCTGGGGACCCTCAGGCTGGGGGTGCTCCAAGTCTCAGGGACATCCAGGTACCCCCAGTGTGGTGATGTCCTCTGTCCCACAGACCTGCAGCCAGCCAGGTGGCCTCAGAGAGGGAACAGGCACAAACCCCACCAGGCCCAGCTCCCTTCAGCAGTGCAGGCAGGATGGGAGCTGAGCACAGCTGTGGGGGTGGCTGAGCCATGTCACTGCTGTCCATGGTGACAACGTGTAGCTGAGTTCAGCTCTGTGTCCAGGGAGCTTCCACATTTCCTGTGCCACTGCAAAGCTGTGAGGCAGAGGAGGCAACACAATTGTTCTGCTGCACCCCAGGAGCATTCAGGTGGCTGCAGCTGGCTGAGCAGGGGGACGTGTGTGTGCCCAAAGTCCGTGCTGGAGGAGAGCTGAGCACAGACTGTCACTGCAGCAGCGAGGACCCGTCAGAGAACAGTGGCTGTGGGGCAGATAAAACCAGCACATGTCTGAGAGTGGCTGTGCACACACCCCTCACTGACCCCTCACTCTGGAACCATCAGGACAACTTGCTTATCTCAGTGAAGTGTAATCCCAGAAGGAGAAATGCCCAGCCAAGGCAGTCGGGTCCCCAGCCTGGTGCCCATGGGGGTGTCACGAGAGGGCCCTGGCCTTGCAGGAGAAGAGGAGGGGCAGATGGTCATGCGTGGGCTGTCCCCTGGATGGACACCATCCACCACCCTGCCTGTTTGTTCTCTCTGTCCCTGCCCATTAGGGTCAAGCTGCTCACAGAGGTTGAGATGCAAAGGGCAGAGTGCCCCATTGCAGAGCACGCCCCATTTCAGAGCTGTCACTTTGCCACAGAAAACAGTCTGGGGGAAAAACCCCGACGAACAGCGAGCTTGCAGCAGAATTTCCTTCAGCAGGAAGCGCCGGGATCTCTGCGCTCGGTGTCGCTCGGGGGCAGGACAGGGCAGAAGGGAAGCTCGCAGGGTGATGCACGGCCCTTCCTCAGGGCACAGCGGCCGTCCGCTGCTGTCAGCAGGTAACAGCACCTCCAGGGAGAGCCGGCAGAGCCAGAAATAGCACGAGGGGCACGAGGGAGCCGCGTCTGGGAGAGGCTGGGGCGGTTTCAGGCGCCGCTTGACACGGACATTAATAACAGCAGGGGCAGAGCCGGAGCGCAGCGCCAGCAGCAGCCGAGCGCCGCCGCGGGCACATGGCGGGGCCGGGGCTGCCGGCGGAGATGCCGCTCGCTCGGCCCGGGGGATGCAGCTGAGAGCCCGCATTTGGTAGGTTTTACAGGCAAAGATTGCAGCCTGAGGGCCAGGCTGGGCAGGAACCCGTTCAGCGGCACAGGGCGGTCAGCAGCGCTGATGTCCTTGGGGATCCGAGGCACCCGCTCCGCTCCCTGCCCTGCTCCGCTCCCTGCCCTGCTCCGCTCCCTGCCCTGCTCTCTGCCGGGGGACCTGTGGCTCCTGCACAGCTCATTTGCCACCAGGCTGGGCTTGAGGGTTGGCAAGGTGAATCTAGGAGGAGCGTGGGGCTGTTTTGAGGTTCCCTCTCAAATTTGGGCTGTGCACGGCTGTGCTGTCGGCACCAGCTGCCTCTTGCTGTGGGATCAGCATTGCAATGTGCCCGCAATGTGGATTTTCTGCTCCAGGACTTTTGGATATCGTCTCTGGACTGGCACTGGGGACCAACCAGCAGGTTCAGCCTGGAATTGCAGCCGTGGCATGCTCGGAGTCCTGCAGGAGATGGAGGGGATGGGTTGGGATCGGGAGCTGGGGCTGCCGGGGCAGCTGCGGGTCGGGGCTGCGGAGCTGTCGAGTCCCCTGGTGAGGGCGTGGGGAGGGTTTGTCCCGGGTTGGTGGCTGACACCTTCAGCAGGTGGTGACACCGAGGGGCGGGGTGAACCTGCAGCCGGGCTCCTCTCCCCGGGCACGGGGCCGCTGAGCTTCGGGAGCGGCGCAGGGCTGGGGCTGGGCAGAGCTCAGCGACCCGCTGGGAATGCAGGGATGGGGAATGGGGTTTGTGCAGGGACCATGGCATCCTCCTGTGCTTCCTCTCTCGAGGAAGGCTCCGAGGCAGCCCACGGCCAGGTTTTTAGGGCGGTACAAACATTACCCTTCAGTCTCCCATCTGCACCTCCACCCTCGCTGCCCTGCCCCGGGCACTGCTGGCCCCGCTGATCGCTTGTTACACCCGCGCTGCTTTTGCTGTTACACTAATTGCTGGGGATCAATTATTCATTGTGCAGTAATGAAGCAGGGAGTGGGTAGAACACACGGCTGTGCAGGAGCCCTGGGCTCTGGCCGGCCTGGCAGGGCGTGAGGAGCAGAGCTCAGGGAATGCTCCTCGTTAGCACTTTCACAATGACTCCCAGGAAGATTTTCTCAAGTTTTGGTAGTTCTGCTTTGCATTTCTGGCTTTGCTTTCTTCCCCTCAGCCCCGTGCTGTGCGTTAGATGCTGTTCCCTGCAGCCGTGAGCTTCCTTGGTTCTTAGCTGTCACTTTTTAGATCCTGAGGTGCTCAACAGCATTTCACAGTTAGAAGTTTGTGATCTGGTGGATTTGGGCACAGTTTGTCCCATGCTAAGAATGGCAATTATAAAATATTTTCCTTCTGCTTTAGGAAAGATCTGCTTTGGAAAGGTTGATGTTTCCCTGCATGGTGTAGGTGCTCTTTTCCCTGCAATCCAGCTGATTTGGGGTGGGATGTTGCCTCCAGCACAGGGATCCCACAGTGTCTGCATCTCTCCCAAAATACCCCTGGAGAGAGAGTTGGTCTCATTGCCATGGAGTTCAATGCCTTTGGGGCAGGTCTGGGAGCAAAGGTCCTTTGAAGGGCAGCAGGAGCCAGCGAGATTCCCCATGGACACATGGAGGATGGAGCTGCCAGGGTCGGGGACAGCTGCAAGATTGGCTCTCCCTGCAGTATCCCAGGAGCTCCATTCACTCCTGCTGGGTGAGAGCACAGCTGGAGCAGCACAGCCCTTGCTCTCCTGCTCACATTGATGTCCAACAGCTTGCAGGGGCTTCCCTGCTTTTTCAATCCTTGGTTTTGGCTGAGGAGGTACTTGGGTGCAGGGCAGCTCTCTCAGCCTCCTCTTCCTCAGCATCACCACAAAAGAAAGAGAAAACCTGAGCATCCCCATCAGGAAATAGGAAAAGCTCAATTAAATGTCTTCAGGCATTTCTTGAGCCACAGGGCTCCATGAGGGCTCTGAGAGGAGCAGAAGCTTTGAAATGAGAAGCTGAGAGCCTCAAAAANAAAGCGAAAAACAAAAAAAAAAAAAAAAAAAAAAAAAAAAAAAAAAAAAAAAATCCCAGACCTCCCCTTGCTGGGGATTCCAGGGAATGCCACACGTGCCAGCACTTTTGGCAGTGGAAGAGCTGGCAGCACCAGGGCAAGGGCAGGGCAGGCCTCAGCTCCCAGCTGTGCTGTCTCCATGGCTGGCATTGTCCCAGCTGTGGGCCACCAGCAAGGCCAGATTATTTAAAGAAATGCTGGAGAAGTCGAGGTTGTGCTGACACTCGTTGAAATTTTCTCTGCCAGTGAACTGGAACAGTCCTGGATGTGAGCAGCAACTCAGAAAAACCTGCTCGTGGTACAGACAAAGGAGCAGAGGCATTGCAGTTCTGCCCTGTCTTCATTTCAATAAAACTTAAAAACCCTGAAAACTCTTAATTTTTGAGATAGTGAGTGATTCTTGAAGGCAAAAAAAACCCAGGGAGTGGGTACCAGGTGCAAGCTTTGAGGGTGTTGGAGCAGGCAGGGCAGTGCTGGGGGTTTTTTTGGAGTGTGTTGATATTGGTTTAATGAGGAGATCATTCTTAGGAACTCTCTTGCTGTTGCTCTGGTCTCAGACCTATCATCCTCCTTCCCTAAAATGACCCCAGAGAGCCATCCTGGGCTTTGGAGGCAGCTCTTGCTTCTGCTTTCTCTTCCCCTTCTCAGGAAATGCTGCCTTGACCTCTCAGTCTGAGATAGAAACTGGAAGAGTGAAGTGTGAGATCCTCCAGAGAGGATGGAGTAAATCCCCTCAGCCCCTCGACCTGCCCAGATGCAGACAGGGAAATCCAGATGCTGGGATGGCAAAACCAATTTGTTGAGTGCAGGGGAAGATGCAGATGGTGAAAAAAAGGGAAATCTGCACATGGAGGTCAGGGAGGGACACCCAGATGCTGAGAGCAGTGAGACCAAAGCATTGAGAATGGAGAAATGCAGATGTTGGCTGCTGGCTCCTGAGCTGCTGCTGCTGCAGGGAGAGCATGGAATGTTTTGGGTGAGTGTGTGAGGTGGAAGGACAGCACCTCCCTCAGACAGCACCAGCACTGCCTCCACTGCTGCCTCCTCCAGCAGCCCCTCGGCCACATGAAATGGTGAGAAGGTGTCAGCCCCCCTCAGGTACTGGAAAAGCTGCTCAGGGAGAGCTCAGAGCCTCCTCCAGTGCCTAAAGGGGCTCCAGGAGAGCTGGAGAGGGAATTTGGACAAGGGCCTGGAGTGACAGGACACAGAGAATGGCTTCCCACTGCCAGAGGGCAGGGATAGCTGGGATACTGGGAAGGAATTCTGTGCTGTGAGGGTGGGCAGGCCCTGGCACAGGGTGCCCAGAGCAGCTGTGGCTGCCCCTGGATCCCTGGATGTGTCCAAGGCCAGGCTGGACAGGGCTGGGAACAACCTGGGATAGTGGACCCCATGGACGGGGGTGGGATAAGATGGGCTTTAGGTCCTTTCCAACTCAAACCATGCTGTGAGTCTGTGAAACCCGCTCACATCCCCATCCTTGAGGTCCCAAATCAGCTTTGGGCAGCAAGGTGGCCTTGGCTTTGTGCAGATGGAGTCCCTGGTGCCTCCAGGCAGGAGCAGGTCTGTGAGCTGGCACTGATGGCATTGCTGCCTCTCCTCCCCTGTCTCTCTCCAGCCCAGGTGATGCTGAGCAGAGCTCAGCCCTGTGCAGACAGGATTTCACAGCCCTGGTGATGCTCTCAGCCCGAGATGGAACCAACCCTCCCTCGTGGTGAGGCTGCTGCTCATCCCCTCCATGCCAGAGAAGAGCAGCAGAGGCTGTGATTGAATTAGTGCAAGGATTTAATTTAATCCCTAAATGTCTCTCATTTTAAAGGAGCCTGTTCATTTCCTTCTAGGACCTTATCAGATTCAGGCACCCAGCAATGCCAGCAGAAGGGCTGGGCAGATAGGCAGTGCTGGGGGAGGGCTTTGTGGGGAGTGACTCGAAGGCTGTGTGGGTTTTTCCTCTAATTATTTCATGAGATAATGATGACAGTGATTGCAAGACAAATAAAACATCAGCAGCAGCATCGAGGCACATGCTGGTGCAAATGGCAGCAGGGCTGGGAATGTTCCCTTCCTACAAGGAATTACTGTGGGGGGAGTGGAGCAGCCCCAAGGGTGGGGTGAAAGGAGCATTTGCTTTGTGCCTGACACCAAATCCAGCTGTTTCATGGATGGGGCCATGTCATGAAGGGACCAAGCACATTGTGCTCTCTGAATTTTTGTCTTCAGACTCACTGGGGGAGTTCAGGTGATGCTGAATCGCTGCTGGGGCGAGCCGGGCTGGGTGGGACAGAGCTGGTGCTCTCTGTGCCACAGGTGTGGTCACAGGGACCCTTTGGGTGTGGTAAACCAGGACAAGGCACAGCTGCACACATGTGGGCTCCTGCCCAGCTGGCTGAGGCACTGAGCTCTGGCATTTTCCTGCAAACATGCCCAGCTCTTTGCCCCCTGAGCTCAGGCAGGTGCTGCTGGGTGGTGTCTGTGCTGTTCCCTCCTGGAGGTGACAGCAGCCTTTGCAGCCCAACATCTGCACACAGCTGCCTGGGGATGTGCAGGGGTGGTTATCACCTCTGTGCTCTGGGGGATGAGGGGTGTCCAGCAGCAGGGTGGCTCTCCCAGGGGTGCTGTCACAGGCTGGGACCTCCACAGGGATTCAACCTCTGTCCACTCCATGGGTGCCTCTTCCCCCTGGGATGTGAGGCTGGATGGGTTGAATCCTGGTGCCCTCTTTGAAGCTGCAGTCAGTTTATGCAGAGGGGGTGTCTCCGTTAACTCCAGCTTTCTGGTTATCACTGGGTTTGTGGAAATGCTTGGATCTCAGCTGGGGACACAGTGACTTCTGGGTGACTTGTTACCTGGGGGTGGTTCTGTGGAAAAGCCCCTGCCCCAGGATCTGTGGAGGAGGGAATTGCTTCTTAAATGGAGGATTTTTCTCTCCTTTGGTCTTTTTTTCCCCTGCTGGGCAGGTTTTACCCCTTTGGCTTAGATAGAAAAATCAGGCAGGATCCTGCTCTGGCAGGGGAGGGCTCATTGCAGGCTCCCCCTGCTCACAAAAACAACCTTGGAGGTTTTTTCCAGTGGGCTCTTCCCTTTGAAAGATCAGAGTTTGCTCAGGCCTTCCCCAGCTGCAAAGAAACCTGGAAAAAACAGCCCCGGAGGCTTAAAACCCCATCAGGGGCTGGCAGGAGTGGCTGTGGTTTTGTAGGGCTTGCCCAGAGCCACAGGCTGAGCTGGGGCAATCCAGGGATGGGCAGATCCCTTTGGCATTTGATAACGCGGTGCAGGAGGAGCCAGAGCTGCTGGAGGAGCTGCTGGGTTTCTCTGCAGCCCTTGGGGAAAATCCCTGCAGGGCAGCAGCTCCCGGGGGAGGTGCAGCCATCGGGTGAGGATTGTGCCTCTGCGGCTGGAGCCGAGCCGGCTCTGGGCTTCCTCAACACCCCCCGGTGCTGCTGGAGGGGGGAGCTGAGTGCCACCAAGTGCCACCATCCCACTCCTGCCAGCTGAGGGAACCTGGTGTTCCAGGGCTCAGGAGCAGGGCTGGGTGCTGACAGAGCAATGGGTGACTTGGCACCACCTGGGGACGTGGGGACGATGCCATCCCACCCCACCAGAGCACTGTTAGCCTTGTTCAGATCGGTGCCAGCCTTGTAGGTGGGGTGTGAGGAGGTGAAAGGCTCCCCAGGAAGGTGGCCAGAGAGATTTGGGGTGCTTCTGCTTTCATCCTTCTTTACCTTCTCCTCTGGCAGATGCTGGAGACAGACGCCGAGAAGCCGGGGCAGATGCACTCGGAGGATGGGAAGGCAGCAGTGGGTGATGCCCCCCCGGCTGCCAAGGCCAAGGCAGCGGCTCTGGCCGAGCCCCGGGACGCTCTGGGGGCCACCCAGGCTCCTCTCCTGGCGGAAAAGCAGCCGGTGGCCACCGCAAAGGGAGAGGAGCAGCCCAGCTCCCTGCCAGCCTTTGTCATCCCCGAGCTGCGGCTCGACAGCACCTTCAGCCAGAGCGCGGCGGGCACGGCGGGCAGCGCCACGGACGGCCTGCACGAGGAGGAGGAGGATGAGGAGGAAGACGAGGACGAGGACGAGGAGGAGGAGGAGGAGGACAGCGACGAGCAGTACCTGGAGAGGAACGAGCTGAAGCGCAGCAGCATGATCGAGACGTCGGGCGGGCAGCCAGGCTACACCCTGAGCGTGCAGGGCTCGCTGCGGCGCCGCACGCACAGCGAGGGCAGCCTCCTGCAGGAGGCCAAGGGCCACTGCTTCACCTCCGACACCACCCTCAACTGCTCCGACAGCCAGGGCACCGCCCCGCACTGGGCACTGCCCTCCCCCAGGACGCTCAAGAAAGAGCTGGTCAAAAACGGCGGCTCCATCCACCAGCTCACGCTGCTCTTCTCGGGCCACAGGAAGGTACGTGAGGCACGGCTGCTGGGGTGGAGGTGTCCTGGCGTGTGGCCCTGTCTCCATGGCCAGGCAGAGCTGCCTTCTGAGCGGTTAGGAGGGTTCCTGCCCCTGACAGCAGCTCTGGCACCCTGGACATGTCCCCAGAGCAGCGTGGTGGGGCCATTCCCACCCTGCATCCACACCCTGCAGTGCCATGGCCTGGGCAGCCGCTGCCTGCTGGGACTGCTGGGGGAGAGGTGCACTGGGGACCTGTGCTTGCACAGGACTGCTCCCAGCAGAGTCCCTGGTGACATCCCCAGTGTACAGGGGGTGCCAGGAGCAGTGTGAACCTCTGCCCCCATCAGCCTTCTGCAGGGCTTTGACCACTGTGGGGTCCAGCTCATGCCACAGTTGATGATGTGTGAGCCCACCATGCAGGAGGAGCAGCAGCGGCTGTGCCGAGGGAGCTCTGCCCAGGACTGGCCTGTGCAATCCCAGGGGTCTGGGGTGATCCCTGAGCCCCCAGAGCAGAGCTGGCCCTGGCTGCACTGCTGCAGGGTGGAAGATGCCAGGGCAGAGATCATTCATGGGAATGCTGCTGTTCCCGTTCTTCCCAGGTGACACTGGCAGGGTGCTGAGAGTGGCCCCTGGGCCCACACCCTGCTCTGACCTGCTGAGCCCCCACCAGCTCCATCCCTGTCTCAGCTCTGGGTGCTGCTTGGGGCTCTGGTGCTTGGCACAGCACTGCACTCCATTGCTCAGGGTCGTGTTCCCAGCTCAGGATCTCGTTTCACAGCTCAGGACCATGTTCTGCTGCTTGGGACCACCTTGCAGAGCCACATTCTGCTCCAGAGCAATGAGCTCCTTGGCAGGAGAGGCTGCTGCAGGCCCTGG
The DNA here is from genome assembly GCA_013400435.1 of Pycnonotus jocosus. Taxonomy (NCBI): domain Eukaryota; kingdom Metazoa; phylum Chordata; class Aves; order Passeriformes; family Pycnonotidae; genus Pycnonotus; species Pycnonotus jocosus. The sequence goes on along the minus strand of VWYP01016664.1, from coordinate 54,797 downwards.
GGTTAAATCCGTGGTGAGGTTAAACCTATGCTGGGTTAACCCTTTTCCTGCCACGCTGCTTGAAAAGGCACCCTGATGCTGTTTCCTGAAGGAATTTTTGGGGTCAGAATCCCTGAGCAGCTGCTGAGAACCCTTCCCAGCGTTTACAAATTGCTGGGATGGGGCTGCTGTCCACGAGGGAATCCAAACTCTCCTGGAGACTGATGCCAACAATTGTGTACGGGAGGAGATGGGGGGGTTCAGACCCGCCCTATCCCGATAAATGAGGAACAGCCACCCTTGTGTCAGGGACATGTGCGGGAGAGGCGGTGACAGCGGCAGCGCCGGCTGAGAGCGGCCGTGAGCGCTGCCGTGAGCGGTGCCCGCAAGGAGAGCTGACAGTGCCGCTGTGTGTGCAGCCCCGAGCCTGCAGCCCTGCAGCCCTGCAGCGCTGCCCGAGCCGAGTGTCCTGTGTGTCCCTGCGGGGATCCTGCTCCACCCTGCCCCGGGGAGCCGCCAGCTGCGCCTCCTGCTCTCATCTGGGTGGATGTTTTCCCAGAGCTCCTCCTGCCTGCATTATTCTGGTGCACATTAGACTGGGATTTTTGGGGCAGGGATTGGGCAGCCCGTGCCAGCAGGGAGGGCAGTGTGGTGGCTGCACCTCCTGCAGCTCCCAGTTCCAAGCCTGCAGCAGCTCTGGAGCCTAAATCCCTGTCCATGTGTTTTCCTGGGCAGCCCTGCCTGTACCTACTGCCCTGCTCCCTGCTCAAATCACCCTGCCTCATTNCCACCGCCCCGTTCCCACTGCTCCACTCCCACTGTCTCACTCCCACTGCCCCATTCCCACTGTCCCATTCCCACCGCCCCATTCTCACTGACCCATTCTCACTGCCCCATTCCCACTGTCCCATTCTCACTGTCCCATTCCCACTGCCCCATTCCCACTGCCCCATTCCCACTGCCCCATTCCCACTGCCCCATTCCCGCCGTGCTCCCACTGTCCTGCTCCCCTTGCCCTGTCTCTCCAGCTGCCTGTGCAGGGTGTGCAGCAGTCAAAGCCAGACACGGCCTGAGCCCCTGTGGGATTGGGCTACTGCCACCCCCCTGCCTACACTTTGGAAGCATTTTTATTGGTCTGGGCCTTTGAGTAGTTGAATGAAAGCTCCGAGCTTTTTGCAGCAGGGCACTGATGCACAATTCCCACATGGAATTCCCCCACCAGGCTGTCCAGCACTGGCAACACCTGCACCCGGCGGCCTGGGCTGCAGGGCTATCACATCCATCAGGGTTCTCGGTTCTTTTCCCATCTGGGAGTGTTTCAGAGGGGCTCATTCCACAGCCCTTTTTTAACACCATCGTGCCCGGCGTGCCTCCCCCTTTCCCCCCTTCCCGCGATGGGGCTGGGAGCTGCTGGTTTTATTGGGCATTGTGGGGAGCGCTGGGACTCCTCGGGAGAGCTCTGCTGTGCCTTTTGTCCCCGAGCACGGAGCCTCTCCGGACAATGGCAGGAAGCCCCGGCCAGCCCGTCTGCCGGGGCCGGAGCGGCCCGGGGAAGGTGCTCGGCGAGGGCCGCATTGTTCGGGCCCGATAAACTCCGGAAACCCGGGCGCAGAATGGAAGGAAATGTCCGAAACCTCGGGCCCGGGGCTGCGGGGCTGAGCACAGGGTTCCCACGGCCCGACCGCGGGGTGATGATCCTGGAAAGCGCCTGACAGCCCCGGGAGCACGGGATGAGCTGGGGGTGGTCGGGTGGATGCGGGGCGGGATTGCAGGGCTGGCTGTCAGCATCTGCGGCATTCAGGAATGGATGGAATGTTAAGCCCCCGAGCTGTGGTGATCCCGCGGGTCTCCCTGCCTGCTGCCAGGCTTTGTGGCTCAGAGGCTGTGCTGGTGCTGCCCTGAGCTCACGGCACATCCCAGATCCCCTTTGGTTTGTCCAGGCTGCCCTGGAGCCGTGGTCAGAGAGCAGACTTGTAACTGCAGTGATATGATTCAATTATAGGTGAACTGTTCCATTTCTCCTGCCTGGAGTTGCTGGGAACTCCTGATTGATTTTGGGTGCCCAGCCTGGTTCTGGGGAGCTCTTTGGGTGGTGGCAGGATCCCTGTGCCCACTGAGCAGCAGGAGGAGCATCAGGAGTGGAGATATGAATGTCCTCATGCCCTCCCTGTAGGAGGTACCACTGTCAGCACCTTGAACCTGGAGGGTACCTGGGCCACCACCTGGGCCGTGGGGTCTCCTTGGATGCTCCAGGACCACCACGGGCTGAAGGGGGCAGAGGATGAGTGAGGGGAGGGAGGTTCCTGTGTCAGGAGCTTGTCCCATATCATTGTCATCATGAGGAAGGGGCCCTGTGGGTGCTGTGGGTCTGGACTGTGTGGTGTGGGGACCATGGGGATGCTGGCCCTGCTGGTTGGTGACACAGAGTGACACCGTGGGCATGTCCTGGTGTGATGACAGACACTTTTTCTGTTCCCCCAGCTGAGTGGAACAGACCCTGAGTGCAGCTGTGACGAAGTGGACGAGACCTCCCGCAAGAAACGCAGCAGGAGCCTGTAAGTGTCACATCAGGGGTGGCATCAGGGTGTGCCAGGGCTGTCTGTGGGGTCAGACACCTCAGCCGTGCCCCGCTGATACCAGGAGCCCTCAGGCTCCCCATCTTTCCCCCTGGACTTTTTCCAGCAGCAAAGCCATGAACTGGGGTCTCAGTGCAGCTGGAATTGTTTCCAGGGAGGGTGGTGGGGTGTGCTGGGGACACTGCCCAGCCCAGGGGGGAGCACCCCCTTCCACCGTGCCTGGACAGGGTGAAGACACCGGCTCTTGGGAAAAACAGCTTGTCCGGGTTCAGGGAGAGGCCATGGAAGCAGTGAAATCTGAGCTAGGGGCCTCCTTCCCGCTGGCCCCATGCCGGGAGGAGGAATGGGGAAGTTTCCCACCGCGGGTCGGGCTCAGCCCTCGCGGCACATCCGCGGCAGCGCGGTGGGAGCAGGGACCGCGGGGACCCCCGAGGGACACGGGCAGCCCCTCTGCTGCTCCCGGTAAGGCTTTGGGGTGCCAAAGAGTGGCTGCAAGCAAGGACGAGGCAGCCGTGGCCTTTGCTCACCTCAAACACAGCTGCAGCTGAGGAGGGGGGGAGCAGGCGCACGGGGGGTGAGGATGTTCAGGAAGGAGCTCCTGCATCCCGCGATCCGGCCGGGTGCCGGGGATGCCCGTGGCTGTGTGCCCCGTGCCCTGCGCCACGTGTGCGGGGCAGGTGGAGCAGCCACACGTGGTTGGAGCGGCTCAGGGTGCCAGGGGGCTGCACACGCCGCTGCCCGGGCTGGCCGGCTGTGCCAGCGAGCGGCACTGTCGGCCCGTGCTGCCTCATCGCTGCCGCCTATTTTTAGCTCCTTTTATTATTTCCCCCCCCCCAACAGCACTCGAAATGAAAACGAAGCCCTTGCAGCTGGGACGTCCCCCCGGCCGCGTGGCAGCGCCGGGGGAGCGGGGCTGGCGGGGGAGGCTGGGCTCCCCCCGGAGCGGCGGGGGCAGGGGGGGNAGCGGCGGGGTCAGGGGCGGTGGCGGAGCGGGCTCCGCGCTCACCTTGAGCCGGCAGGGGATGCTCCGGGGAGCTCTTGGCAGCGCCATTGGCTGCGCCGCGCCGTCCCAGCCGCCTCCGGGGGTATTTATGGTGCGGGGGCCGCGGGTCGGCACTGGCTCCTCTCCCGGCACACGCTGCCGGCCCCGATGTGCCACGCCATGGTGGACTTTTCCGAAAAATACCTGGAAAGGTAGGACAGCCGGCATCCTGCGAGGAAGGGGGATGTGCTGCTCAGGGGATGGTTTGGAAGCAGCGCGGGGTGATGGTGCTGGGCCAGATCACTTTATAGAGACAATTCCGGAGTGAAGCCCACAAATTTTAAATGGAATTATTTTTGCTGTGGCATTTATCGTGCAGTGTGGCTGCAGCCGGCGGCTGTGCCTTCCCGTGGCTGTTGCAGCCTGGGCTGGTGCCACTCCTTCTTTGCAAGGGTGTGCAAGAGGAGCAGCACGTGGAAGTTGGGGAACTTCCTTAGGAGGTGTTTGCCCGCTGTGTTCCAGCTGGAAAATCCAGCCAGGAGCCACGACCACCTGCCTGGTGTGGGCCAGCTGGCCTTGTGCCGAGGGCTGTGCTGTGGGGGTGACCCACGTGTGTCACACAAGAGGCGTTCAGTGCTCTGCCAGCCCTGCTGAGTGCCGGGTGCTGCCCTGCTAAACTGGGAACGCTGCTGAAGTTGTTGCTCGAGGCTGTGTGGGATGGCTCGTCCCGTGTGCTGGCGGGTCCCCGGCTGCCGGCGGCGCTGGCAGCGCGGTGATGGGAGGCAGATGGTGTTTGCAGCGGGAGGCTCCGTGTTTGGATCCGCTTCTCTCACATTAGCGGGTGCCTGGCAGCAGCGGGACGTGTGTCCTGCTGGGATCACAGCCCAGGGGGTGTGAAGGCAGTGAAACTCTGTGTCCGTGAGGGCATGGGTGGCACCAGGAGCTGCAGGGAGTGATTGCCCTCTACAATCACTCTGTGGCTCATTGGACTGAGCCCTGGGGTTGTTGCACCTCTTTTTATTTTTCCCGGTGGTTGCTGTGTTTTACCCTCCTGGGTCTGGAGAGAGCTGTGGGTCTGGAGAACATCACCTGGGGTGGTTTGGTGAATCCATGCCCTGAATCCCTCCTGTCCCCCTCGTGTCCCTGGGCATGGCTTGGCCAGGCAGAGGTGGCTTCTCTGAGCATCCTTGCTGTGCGACCTGTGGGAGGTCCTGTAACATTACATTTGCAGAATCAGAAAGAGCAAGAAATGAAAACCGAAGCTGCTTGTCTAAGGAGATGTTGTCAGATAAGGAGCTTCAGATTTAGAGGGCAGTGTCCATGTGTGTTGAGAAAAGACTGGTGCTCTTAAGTTTTGATAAATACATTATATCCTCAGGCAGTGAAACACCATCTGTGTGCACTTTTATGATGAGATCGAGGAGAAGTATTTTAAATGGAAGAAATTAAAAACACAGATGGAAGCTGTAATTCTTTCCAGTTACAAGGGTTCCAGCCATATGTAATTAAGCATTATACTTGCTTTTCAATGAGTGACAGATCACTGTCATTGGGTGAAGACTGCCAGAAAAGGGAGTGAAAAGCAAGCTCCGAGCGCTAAAAATTGTTATTGCTGATTTTTTTTTTTGATTTTGGAGGTGTTTGGTACCGTGTCCCCCGGGCCGCTCCAGCCCGGTCCCCCCGCGTGTCGCTGTCCCCGCTGGTGCAGTGACCGCGCATTGCCACGCGGGGGCAGCACCGCCCGTCCATCCCTGCCGGTGCCGGGGCCGCTCCGCGGGGCGCGGGGAGCTCCTGTTCCCACGGCGCTTCCCAAAAAAACCCCTAAAACTTTGTGTTACCAACAGCTCCCTGGGACCACCGCCAGCCCCATGTCCGTGTGTCCGTCAGTCTGGCAGGGATGCTGGAGCGGGGAGAGCCGTGCGCGGGTGACAGGGCGGGGTGTCTTTGTCCCAGTGCCCTGCGCTGCCAATCCCGAGCACCCCCCTTATGGAAATGTCCCCACGGCCATGCCCCACACGGGCTGGCACCGCAGACGTGTGAACACCCGTGGGGTGTGCTTGTGTGGGTGCCCCGGCAGGGGGGACACAGGGCAGCGCTGTCCCCGCTCTGCTCCTCAGCCCGCTCCGCCCCGCCGCCGGCCCCGCTGCCTTCCCGGGATGCCTGCACTCTATAAATAGCCCTCGTAAATCCTCGCCGTGATTATTTTTCCCCGCCGTCTCTTGAAAGGCCCCACTATCCTCCCCGGCGCTGATTTTTCCACCTTTCCTCAAGTTTCCCCAGCAACGGCAGGGCCGTCCCAAACAGCGGCGGGGCTGACACAGCCTTTACTCACTGACGCTCCGCGGCCGCCCCACGCCGCATTTAAAGCTCTGCGCTCTGAGCCCTCCCACTTCCCGTTCCGAGCTGGCCGCTGCGGGCAGGAGAGCGGCTGGGCCGGGCTGCAGAGAGCCCCAGAGTCCCCGCAGCAGCAGCACGGCTGTCCCCGCAGCACGGGCTGTCCCCTCGCCACGGCTGTCCCCGCAGCCATGCCTTTCTTCCGCGACCTGTCCAAGCCGCAGGCGCTGGAGTTCCACGCGGAGATGCTGCTGGCGGTGCAGAGGCCGCACACGGGCAGCCTGCAGCGCCGGCACACCATGAAGGAGTAGGTGGTGGGCGCGGGGAGCGGGCGGGATGCGCTGCCGGAGGGGCCCCGCGGGGCTGGGGGGGTCCCCTCGCCCGCCCGCTCACCCTCGCTCTTCTCTCTAGAGCCAAGGACATGAAGAACCGCCTGGGGATTTTTCGGCGGCGGAACGAGTCTCCCGGGGCCAACCCCTCCGGCAAGCTGGACAAAGTGCTCAAATCCCTCAAGTAGGTGCT